>CM042149.1:14524057-14529057 GCA_023376005.1 Doryteuthis pealeii
TAGCGCCACATATACTGTTGTTGCATAGCCCTTCTTCGCTACTCTGAATCGTATACGTTGCTGGTATACTGCGGGTAGGTTAGTAGTCGGCGTAGAGACTCAACACATGGGCATTGTAACAAACTTTAGTTCATTTCTTTACATTCTCTCGTGGTGGGTAGCGAGCTTGACAATGAAATGACCAAGGGTTGACAATGACTTCCACTGCTGCTGGAATCTGGCGGTGTTCAGGTAAAGGGGTGGCTGGTGGCGTCTCACCGCCCTTATCCGTGGCGGTGCGTGACCGCGTCGGTCCGCCGTCTCTCTCCTGACTGGGCTCTGTTCACTACTGACCTCTGGCTTTTGTATTGACGATACGCCTACGCATCTCTACCCTTGATCTGATAACTATCTCCGAACTTATTGTTTCCCATCCTTCTTTTGTTCGCTTTGTTTAATTTAACCGGAAATTCATATTTCCGTTTGTACAATATTCAACACTGTCAGCTCTCCACTTCACGGCACAAAACAGATTACCCAAGATGTGCTACTCACGTGCTGAGTTGGCGGGGACCGGTATTGAACCTGGAACCTTGCGATTCCTTGGTAGGTGCTCTACCGACTGAGCTAAACCGTCAAATATTGATTATAAATCTGATCCAGTTATTTTGATTAGTTGAATGCCTTCAACATGGGTGCATTGGAGAATGAAAAAAGTGGAATAGGGAATATTTAGGAAAGTATTTTCCTGACTTCCCACCAGGATTGACACAAGAACTTTTTAACGTGGGGATAGTAAGTAGGTTGATTTTTCACTTTTTAAAAAAATATCAAATTCTCCCAAACATCGAAAGTTGTGTGTTGGTATAATGAGTACATATACTAAAAACTAGATCTCTTACTTGCGCCATTGTTTGAAGAAATAGCATCAAAGATCATCTATTACAATACACCAAAATCCTCGTTTTCGCAACATTTAGCTAAGAAATTGGTTAGAAAATTTAGCAATTTCAATATTTAAAACAAAAAAGATTGTAATTTTAAATGAAACAATAAAATGTTATGACTAGAATTCAAATTGAAAATATGTCCCCATCACCACTGACACCTCCAATATGCTGCTTTTTACCTAATAATTAAGCTATAACAGTGATAACACTTTAAAAGATTGAACTCTATTTCCTCAAATGAAGGCAATACATATCTGATTCAATATAATATTTCATTATATTCAAACATATTCAAACTTAAATACTTGTGTCAGGAAGGTGCATTTTTTGCTAGTTAAGACAACAATCTTTACTAATGCTTCCAGAGCAAAACATACCAATAACATGGGCTTGTAAGGTTCAAGGTTATAACAATGTTATAACTACACGTGGTGTTGGACATAACATTTTATATAACAAACAGCACATCTATACGACAAGATACAGTAACAATGAAAACATGTACATGAACATACAACAGTAGAGATTAAAGGACTGGAGAGTCCATACATTCAAAATCACTTACTAGTGATGAGGGACAGAAACCCCCACCGAGAAGAATGTCTCTAACTCATGTTTTCGCAACTTTGAACCTCGCGCATGAATACCAGACCACCCTGGTGGCCGGCACGGAAACCCAGCGGGAAGATAACTCTTTCAGGCAAAGGGAAGATAATCCCAACAGGCTCTTCAGAGCCTGTGGGTCCGGTGGCTTCGGTCACTGGACTATTAGTGTTAAATTAACGGCGTGATCCCATGGGTCTATCCCACCTGGCAATACACCCCCTTGATTTAAAGGGACAGAGCTGGATTTATTGCCTAGTGCTTGAGGCGCCCCTTGCCGACGCGATCAACGCATTTTTTGCACCTAACCATCCCATGAGCTTCGGCTCGTGGGTGGTCCCACATTAAAATGTCCTTGTGTCCCACCCGTATACGTGGGATATGCGGTAAATACCATAATGCTTCTAGAGCATTTTACAAGGTTGAAAGGAATTATAACAGAATCAAATATCTTCCTTTTAAGGCAAGAAGATACAACACTTTCTTGCAAATAACTTCCTTCGTTGCTAATAAGTTTTTTATGAGAGTCGACGGATAACTGCGTTCAAAATATAGGCGTACATTTATCATGGAGCAGCAACGTTCTTTCATTTCCGGACGCTGATCAAAAGTGAATTTAAATCTCCTTCATGGGTGAGGAACGAGAACAAACAAAGAAACATTGTAACTACATTCCGGTTACGTTGGAGGAAGTTTTTTTTTTAATGTTTATAGCTTTTATATTTATATATAAATATGTTTTGATATTTATTTATTCTTATTATTTTTGTATTTATCTAATTTTGTATTTATATTTCTTATATTTATCTTTATATTTATGTTTTATATTTTTTTATATATTTATCTCTCTCTCTATATATATATTTATTTTTATATTTATGTATTTCATATTTTTCTTTTTATACATATTTATTTTATACTTACATGTTTTATATTTTTATTTCATATATATATATATTTATTTTATACTCATATATATATATATATATATATATATATATATATATATATATATAATATTTATTTTATACTTATGTGTTTTATATATATATTATATATACTAGCGAAAGTATGCGCCCCCTGGGCATAAGCATTTTAATCTTAATGTGATAAAATATTATATCAAATTAGAAAGACTAACGAAGCTAAATAATATAAAAATATTACACTTATTTTAATGTTATGTTAATTGATTTATGTCTAAAATTATATATAGGATTGCTTTAAATACATTTCAAAATAACATGACCGTATTAGAAATCAGTAACAGCAAATGATTATTTATTAAACTCAGTTTTGGTAAAATCATTATAAATATTATTACCACCATATACTATGTAAATCCTTATTTCTAAGATATATATAACACATATTTCACGATTTTAAATGCATTAATAATATGGACAGTTTTGAAGCAAATCTAACTCAGCTACACTTTAATGGATACATCGTTAATAAATAAGAGGATAATTAAGATTAAATAATGACTATTTCATAATTGTTCAGAATGTAATAGAAATAACTAAGGAAATCGTGACGTTACTGACATACAGTTACATAATCCCCATTATAATAAGATATTATTCTAATATTTATATGTTTAATATTTTTATCTTATATCTATATGTTTTATATATACTTATCTTCATATTGATATGTTTTTATATTTATATGTTTTATATGTTTATCTTTATACATTTCATATTTATATTTTCTTTCTATTTAGGAACATGTTACATCAAGACAATGATTATGTAATGAAATTCAAAACGGCTATTGAAAATATGAATTTAGACTAAAAGTTTAGTGAGGCTTAGATTACGCAGAGTGTATCCTGTGCTGTGGAGTACAATCACCCCCAAAAGAAGTGTCATGGGTATGATACTAAACTGCATCTGGAGATGAAGTTCCAATTCTGGAGCTCTGGTGAGTTTGGATTAACACTTTATTTCAATTACTCCCAGGTCCACTCTGAACCGAATAAAATCTCAGAAGTTTACGACTATGATTTTATTCAGTCTACTCCCCCCCTCTCTCTCTCCCTCTCTCTCTCTCTCTCTCTCTCTCTCTATATATATATATATATATATATATATATATATATATATATATATATGGTTGAGCACGGTGGGAGATATTCATTGAAATTTCACCGTTTGGCATTAGCCGTTACTCGCCTGTCCGCTGTTTATAGATTTGAGTTCTTTGATGATTGTAAAAACAATTAATTGTTCACCTCAGACTAACAGCCGCTGTTAACCGCAAGGTTAAGGAGCTTGGCAGACGAAAATTCTGTCGGGTTTCGATCCCGGCTAGGAGTAGCTGTTAAAAGTCGAGCCGCACTGATGAGAAGAATTTATACTTTGAAGGTAATTACAATGCGTATAAAATAAAATAGTGTCCAATATCTAACAAATTTCGAAGTATCCTTCATCTTCAGAGATTGTTTTTGAAATGAACGCGGTCTTGTGTGTTTATATATACTTTTGTTTTGGACGTTATAAACACGCGTCACGTGGGTTGTTAGAATGCCACGCGGAAGAGAGGTGATTTCTGTTTCTCAATCAATTTCAATTTCATTCTTTTTTTATTTCATATATGTATTATGGAATGTGTATGTTAATTAATTATATATTCGGTGTTTAATTCTAACCTACTGTTTATGCGAGGGAGTAACTTAGCTATTAATAAACCTTCTCTGATTCTGAGATTACCAACATTGCGTATTATTGTCTCTATTTTAATGGAAAAAATATTGTCCTTATTTTTGCATTTGACTAAATGTTTATGAAATGAGGATGCACGTGTGTGGATATGTTCTTTAATTCTAATGTGGAGGGGTCTAATTGTACTTCCTATATAAAAATTAAGACATTTAGAGCAAGTTAAACGATAAATGGTGTAACTTTTGTGGCATATATTTGGATCTCTTATTGGGCAGTTGGCTAGTGTGCATGCTGTAATAATATTGTTATGTTTTTTCGTTATGTGTTGGCGTAGTGAGGCCCCAGAGTGGGCTAGTTGGATATCTAGCCCCTCTTTATAAATAGCACTGCGTATTTCTTTGGTGATAGTCTCGCTGAAATGTGGTAGTTTCAGGAAACAGGTGTTAGAGTGTGGGTGTAGTGTCCGTGATTTTCTATTATTTAAATGGCACATGTATGAAGTTGGGTATTTCTTTGTTTCTGAGGGTGTTCATAAAGTGTGCTGTGTGTGTAATTTTATCTTTCTCTTCACTACATTTATTGTGGATTCGTTTAATTCCATTTCTAATATAATTTGTTTTGGCACTGAGTGGAAGTGCTGATTTAAAATGCACAAAGAGATCCTTAGTGGTGTTTTTTTTATTAAATAGAAACTAGTGTAGATTTTACCTGTTGGTGATATTTGTATTCTAAAATCTAGGAGTGATAAGGACCCAGTATTATATGGCTGTTCTATTTTAAATTGAATATGGCTATTTATATT
>CM042149.1:14534057-14589057 GCA_023376005.1 Doryteuthis pealeii
TAATTTCTCTTTATTTATTTCATTCGTCTTTTCTTTTTCTTTACTTTCTGTCTTTCTTTCTTAACTTCATTCTCTTTAATTTCTCTTTCATTCGTCTTTCCTTCTTAGCTTCATTCTTCTTTATTTGTCTTTCTTTCTTTTTTATTTCATTCTTCTTTCTTAGCTCCATTCTTTGCTTTTTTAGTTTGTCTTTCTTTCTTTCTTTCATTCGTCTTTCTTTCTTAACTTCATTCTCTTTAATTTCTCTTTCGTCTTCTTCATTCTTTACTTCTTTAATTTGTTTTTGTTTGTTTGTTTCTTTCTTTGTCTTCTTGTATTTTTATCTGACTTTCTCCTCGTTTCGTATTCTTTCTAATTCACGCCTATGCACCTGCGTTTTACAATGGTGCCGCCTGCTTGTGGATGTCTAAACACATTCTCAGAAGGTCAGGAATGCCATTACATATTTTCAAGTGGCGCAAGAGGCAGTCGTGAATTATGTCGCTAAAAATGGCGCTAAAATCCCATCACAGACAAAAGACAAAAAAAAAAACTAGTCACAGCTGGGAAGTGAATGGCGCGTGTCACATATAACGACACCATTTTTTTTTAAACTGAAAATTTGGGAGGCGAGTGGCGTGTTTTTAAACTCTTGAGGATTTTATCAGTTTGTTAAGTTTTCTTTCTTTTATATAGTCATGTTTCCATTTAGATATCTTGTCTTTTCGGGTTGTAATTTTTAAAAAGTCGGTAGACGATATCGATTTAAACATCTAGACTGAATAATGCAATGTACGTAACGGAGGGCTTGTGTAAATACATACTTTTTGATCACACCTTTTAATTTTGTTTATAGGCCGAATTTGACGTCGACACACACACACACACACACACACACACACACACATATATATATATATATATATATATATATATATATATATATATGAAGATAAGAGGGTTGGTGTAAATCCGACAGTATGTGGTAAGGATAAAGGAAAAAAGGACAAAAAGGAATAACTCAAAACAACTAAATGTAGAGATATATTTCGTTTCGCATTAAGCGCTACTTCTTCAGTTTTATTAAAACATTGTATATATATATATATATATATATATATATATATATATATATATATATATATAAAATTAATGCTTCTATTGCTATAAGAACAAACAGAAATCTTTGATTCAATATGCCCAAGCGAGGCTTTATTTATAGCAAAAAAATAAAAATAAAAATAAATAAATAAATAAGAAAAGATAAGAAATATATCTGAAATTTCAAAAGTTCCCACAGAACGCCATAACACGGGAATTAACGTAATATGACGGAATCAGTCGTGTCCTATATTTATATCAGAAAATCGCATTCACCGGATTATAACACCACGGTCGGTTTCAACAAGCAAGGATATAAACTTTCAAAACATTGGATACTCTGAAGATGGCGGTTACCGCTGAAAATATTAAGTATTTAACACCAAAGAATTTAATAAATATGTTTTCTCAACATATATTTTGCATTACTTCGCTTTCAAAAAATTATTATTACGTTTAAGATTAATGCTTCTATTGATATAAGAACAAACAGAAATCTTTTATATATATATATATATATATATATATATATATATATATATATATATATGTGTGTGTGTGTGTGTGTGTGTGTGTGTGTGAAATTCAAATTAAGCTTAAAATGCCAAGGTTCTCCTATAAACAGGATGTGAGCCCTCTAACAGCTGTAACGTACATACCTATGTATGTATTTATCAGTTAAAAATCTACCCCTTCTCTGCAGGAGGGTGATGGCCAAGTGGTTAAGACACCGGACTGATGAAAAATCAGTCAGGTTTCTATCCTGTCTAGGGGTAGCTTGCAATGTCTAGCTACACTGAGGAGATATGATACGTCGAAATACAGTGTCTGTGGATGACAATATATATATATATATATATATATATATATATATATATATATATATATAAAGTAAAGAAATAACAAAAGACTTAGAGATTTTGCATTATAGGCTATTTCAGGGAGCTCCCTGAAATCGACTATAATGTAAAATCTCTAAGTCTTTTGGTATTTCTTTACTTATAAATTTGCTCTGTGACTCTAACATTAAGAGCACACATTGAGCTCTCAAACTGCGACAGGTTTAAAAAAAAACTCTTGTGTCGTAAGGAAGATTTCTTCTTTGGACTTTTGGATTATATATATATATATATATATATATAATATATATATATATATATATATATATATATATAAGTAATAATTTAAAGACATAGAATATAATAATATTCTTAAACATTATTTATTTGTTTGGGTGGTAGAATGGATTTTATTGCATATTAACCCTTGTTGACTTATACTTTTATACCGAAGACGTTTTGTTCTATTCATGCTTGATGGGTATTCAAATTTTTTAAACTCATTTCTTTAATCTATTTACCCTAGATGTAACTCTAAGAGGAACTACCGGGTCAGAGTGGACCTAGGAATAATGACAATGAAGGAGTACTCCACACTCCCCAGAGCTCCAAAATTGAAATTTTGCCATTAGATGCAGTTTAACGTCATACCCAGGACACCAAGACCCTCAGCCACCACCTTCTATCACATATATGACAAAAAGGGTCGAGGGCTTGCCATAATGATTATAAGGTTGGGACAATCATGCAAGTGCTAGGGCTTGACGTGATCAGCCAATCTTAAGGTATGTTAAGTATTCTATATTATCATCGCCTGTGGTCAGGATTGAACCTGCAGTCTATGTATGATTATCTCTTAGGACTCAACTCTTATATCATTTGCGTCATGTGTTCAACGTTGTGTATATAACAATAAAGACAACAATAAAAAAAACCCTGTGGCGATTGTCTTCCCTTGTTGGAATAAGGTTGATAATGGAAAAGGTTTATCTTCCCTTGCCGCCAGGATTTGTCACTATAGGACGTACACACCCTGGTTATTTAAAAACAGCCCAGTAAAAACTATAATTGACCAAATAACCTTAAAGAATCAAAATAGAAACAATAATATACTAAATAATGAAGTAATTCGTACGAAAGCCCACAATAAAACCCACTAAATTTTGTTAACCATGCAATATTAAAACATTTCAAGATACAATCATCTTAAATTTTTAAGTTTTAAAGATCGTCTTAAATTCACTAACTCGTTCACAAACTTCACCACAAAGAAAACACTTAAATTTACCACTATTCTGATTACAAAAGTAATATTAGAATTGTTGGGGAGGTACACGTGCGAAGGTCCAAATAGACCAATCACGGCCCTCCTGGGGGTCACGCGAGGCTGGCTATAAAATTAAGGACCACAAAGGGTTGTCCTCTTATTTTGACATTCTCGAAGTAACAGCTCTTAGATACAACACGGGACAATAAGACATCGGTTCCTCACAGCCCGAGACGACGACGATATAAAAGCGGTGCATCATTCTATCACCATGGGCATCAGAGCCGATAATCGCAATCTTCCACTACAATTCCAACCGGGCTAGGAAAGAACAAGTTACGAGGAAATTCAACAGAAGCTAAGTTTCCGCGAGTTTATTATCTACAAACTAACCAAACTAACCTATACTTTTAACATTGGACTTTGAATTACCATTGCTTGCTTTATATTTTCATCATAAAACGTGTGATCCCTCGTGCGATACCCGGCTCTCATTAGCCGCCAACCAGGAGTGATAACACAGTTTCGGTAGCTCAAGGTCGGACTGCCACTCCCAGCGCTACCAAGCAGCTTTTGCCACCGGACAGGGTATTGAAAATGATACATCATAGAACAAAGAGAAGGAGTTTT
The DNA here is from genome assembly GCA_023376005.1 of Doryteuthis pealeii. NCBI lineage: Eukaryota > Metazoa > Mollusca > Cephalopoda > Myopsida > Loliginidae > Doryteuthis > Doryteuthis pealeii. The sequence goes on from CM042149.1 coordinate 14,537,874, forward strand.
AACATCCGTTTATCTTGGGAGTTTTTAAAGTTTTTAGTTCAGCTTGTGATTTTTAAAACACGTTTACTTTCGGCCGTTGATGTCATTACGCGCTTGCTGTAACCGTTTCTTGATGTTACGTAATAACACAGAAATGGTGATTCTGCGCGCGTATCATACGTGCTGAAGACTTTTTTTCATCGACAAGATCCAGCTTGCAATGTCGTCTGAAGACGATGTGGGGCAATTTTCAAACAGCAGCCAGTGATTCCTATTTTTGAAAGAAACGAAATGACTGAGTGTCCTAGAAATCCACGACAACCAACCTCAATAGGAATCACATGGCATACCTATTGTATATTCTTGTGCGTTTTGTACAGAAAATTTCTTGTAGGAGTAAAGGTTGTTGTGTTTCCTTTCTTCAAAAGATTTGCCCTTTTTTCTCTGCGCATTACGTACTGTATATTCTCCTACAAAAATCCTAGGGTTTCAAGCGGTGTTGTTTTCAGTGATAAAATCCTCCAGCGTAAAAGAAATATGTAATTTACCCAATAGATTGTACACGTTGCTTTAAATAGTATATTGGAAAGTGAAAATGGTGATTTCATTTTAGAGGAAACAATTATATACATAGAATCAAATATATTGATTATAAGAAACTATTTACGATAGAATAACATTTCCGTTCAACAGACTATTGCTTTAAATTATACTATTATAAATAGTGCCGGTTTAGCTCAGTCGGTAGAGTGTTCGGCTAGGAATCACAAGGTTCTTTGTTCGATACCGGCCCTCGTCAACTCAGCGTATGAGTAGCACAGGGATATGTGCAGTAAAGTGAGGAGCTGATGGTAGGTGTGGCGCTCCACCTCAGACGCAAAAATAATCTCCTTGGTCTAGCGCTAGTGAAAATGGGATAGACTCCCTCGCTGTCTGGCTGATACCGACATTAGGCCCCCCCGACGACTTTACTTTACTTTACTTTACTTTATTATAAATACTAGTACAAAATTTTAAAAAACACTCCCCGGGCGATGTAAAAATAGATTTTTGAAACATATTGCCTGAGGGGTGAGAGTAAAAAATTCAATGTCAGCGAGTTTGTACCCTAAGTAAGTAAAATCATCAAATTCATTAAAGGATTAAAAGATAAAACAATTTGAAATGTAAACTTTAAATATGTATTAAAATAAAACAAACTATATATAGATATATAATACCAGTCATGTATTTATTAAAACTTGTTTTAAAAAACAATGAGGACTGTCTAATGTTGCATGTTCAAATTTTGAGTGTATTTATTCTATGTCATGGCGATTTTGGGTAATGTGACGTAAGCAGTGACATAATTTTTGTTACAGACAAAAACCGGAAGCGAATCTCCATTATTAATAGAAATATATAATTATACTTTTTACTATAAATATTCCCTATCATAGGATTGAAACAAAAACAAGAAACAAAAACAAAATCAACAACATTAGACAATATCGCAAGTATACGAGACATACTCATATACTTGATATAACGTCTTAAAACTCTGTCTCTAAATCACTTCAAGTGAAAGCTAAACCGTCCCTAAAACGTTGCTTTGTCGAATAGTGGACGAGCTGATTTGCCACAAAAATAAATATGGAGAGGTTTGGTGTAATGGTTACCGTCGTAGGAAACGGACACGGTGAGACCAGTTCAAATCCTGGACGCGACTGTTTGTGCTAATACATATGGGAAATATACGAATTCAACTATTTAGTAGATAGTAGGGCAGACTGGGCACTTTAACCTTGGTATGACAACTACTAGGAAATGAAAAACTCAGAATTCAAATCAAATGGGCGCTTTCTCGCTAGTCAAAAAACACTTTTAGTACTCCCCCTCTCCCTCCAGATATTTACCCGTAAGTAATATAGATAAACAAATATCTATGTTAAATATTTCCTTTTATTGATACAATTGGATTGGTTTGTTTTGTTTTACGGCATATCAACCTCGGTGGGTCATTTAATGCCGACAAAGTTGTGAAATAAATTCATTCTTAATGCATAATACAATTTTGTTTATAAACTCATGTTTTTCTATTTAGTTTGTTTTGTTTTGTTTTACGGCATATCAACCTCAGTGGGTCATTTAATGCCGATAAAGTTTTGAAATGAATCAATTCTTAATGGATAATACAATTTTTTTATAAATACATTTTTCTATTTAACCCATAGATGGGACCCTAACAGGTACTACCACTCCGGGTAAGAGTGGACCAGGGAGAAATGGTGATGAAGGGGTGCTTTAACGTCATTCCCAGGACATGTAGACCCGCAGCCACCGCCTTATGATAAAAAGGATTGGGGGTTGCCATAAGGGCGTTAGGGTTAGGGCAATCATATAGGTGCTAGGGATTGACGTGGTCAGCCGATTGATCGGAGGTGGGCCTCTCCGACCGACCGTCTAGCCCAAGAAAAGCCTAAAGTGGAGTATTGCAAGTCATGAACTGCTCAGCCACCTGGGTTCTATCCTTAAGCATCACGGGTCGCCACCCACGGCCAACAGGTGGTCCCATTGGAGGAGTCTTACCCCTCTGCAGAGGTGCAGTCGGTGCATTCTAACGCCTCAGCCGACAGGGTGGTGTCACAATTGGATTGAAGCTTTTTTTTCTGGATATATATTACGCAGTTATTATAATACTAGGAACTAAAAAAATTAATAGCTAAAAACAAAATAAAACAATTAAGGAACAAATATGCCACATTGTTGGTGTATTTTTTATTGCTTTGTTGTATATCGCGAAGCTACATTTAACATAGCGCTAATACTGGGAAAGGTATTAATCCAACTACTTTCGCTCCAGCTATGGGTAAATAGTAAGGCAGACCGGGCTCTTTAACCTTGGTTAGGTAACCAGTCTAGAAGCATGAAAACTCTGAATTCAAATCTGTTAAACTCAACTTGGCATGGTCACTACTAGAATATGCTTAGTCCTAATGAGTGATCTATTTCACTAAAGTATATGTTCTTTAAAAACTGCTCGAAAAACCTTTGTCTTGACAATGGCTGAAGGTCGAAACTAGCTGAGAAGTTGAGAATAATTAAAAAGTAAGTAAAAGTACAGATTATTTCTGTTTGGCTTATCACTTTATATATATATATATATATATATATATATATATATATATTCGTGCGTATATACTATATGACAATTGTGTACGGTACGTAAGTATGAGGGATTCCATTTTCTAGCCTACTTGATTTTTAAAGTGTAATGTACAAAAGTGCATCTGCTTGCGCGCGTGAATGGGGGAAATGCATATGGCCTTTGTCTCATAACAATATATAACTATAAAGATAGGATGAAAGAAGCAAAAAATATTGTGTGTGTGTGTGTGTGTGTGTACGTGTGTGTCTGTGTGTGTCTGTGTCTGTGTTTTATCTTTCCTTTTTGTCTTTTCACTGTCCTTGTTTCGTAGAAAATTCGGCATATTTAATCACCGCAAAGCGTTCCTTTTTTTAGGGACCTTCTGATTGTCAGAATGGCTGATAATGTTCACAGCTGGAAATGGAGTAAAAAGAAAAAGGGGTAAATAAATGAATAAATAAAGGCTCAAAAGGAAAAAAAATACGAAAATATTTTCTTTCCTCTTATGTCTTTTCTTCTTAGTTTCTGTAAAAGACCCAGAAACATAAAAATAAAATAAAACTTAAATAAAAATTAATATAAAAATTAATATAAAATCAAAAATGAAATAGAATAAAATTAAAAATAAAAGTGGAATAAAAAATATGAACAAAATTGAAATAGAATGAAATAAAAATAAAATAAAACTAGAAATAAAAGAAAAGAAAATTGAAATAGAATAAAAATGAAAATAAAATAAGATAGAAATAAAATAAGTAAAGTCGTCGGGGCGGCCTAAAGTCGGTATCAGCCAATCAGCGAGGGAGTCTATCCCCTATTCAATAGCGCTAGACCAAGGAGATTGTTTTGGCATCTGAGGTGGAGCACCACACCTACCATCAGCTCCTTACTTTACCGCCCAGTTCCCTGTGCTACTCATACGCTGAGTTGGCGAGGACCGGAATCGAACTAGGAACCATGTGGTTTCTAGCCGAACGCTCTTCCGACTGAGCTAACCCGACCATTAAAATAAAATAAAATTAAATTAAATTAAAAAAATAAATAAATAAACTGAAATCAAATAAAAAAATTAAAATTAGATTTAAAAGATTTATAAATAAAAGATTAAGAAATAAAAAAGACCTTACGTTATATATATTTCATTTTTCTTTTCTATTATTTCTAGTTTTCTTTTCTTTTTATTTCATTTTATTTCAATTTTGTTCATATTTTTTATTTCATTTTTATTCTACTTTTATTTTTATTTTATTCGTTACACTCTTCCCCTAAGAAACTCCTGTGTGCAAAATAGCTTAACATGTCTTGTCATTCATCCTTTGTCAGTTACATGACTGATCATATAATGTTTGGGAAATGCTGAATTTTAAAACATGGTTCTTGTGATCCAGAAAATACATTTTGTTACAAGATAAAGCATTGGAACTATCTTTTCTGGTATGTATTCGTTTTTGTCTTATAATATACGGCATATCAAGTTTTTTATGCGTTTTATTCTCAAGAACAGATTCTGGTTTATGCATATACCATTTGGTTGTATGGCTGACAATTATAAGGAACTAACCATCAGTTTTTTGTTCTTTGCTATCAGAGGTTTACCATAGGACCGCAGTGATGAGAGAGCCGCTGTAAACGGTTTAAAGTAGGCAAACAGATTAAACATGAAGAGTAAAGAGTGTCTAATGTAAAGCTGACGTTCCACCAATGTTTCTCACTGAAACAATTGATAAAGACCTTCCTACGATTTCTCTGTGTGCAAAAGATAATGCTTGGTATTTTTACATCAACTTAATAAGAATGATGCGCATTTGTCCAATTAGTAAATAAAAAATATCTGTCATCTGATTAAGAAAATAATTTATGTTTGTACTTGATGTCCTTGTGATTTTATTACTTTCTCCTCTACATCTTGTAAGAACAACTTCTACTCCCCATCCTGATTTTCTTCTTCTTCTTCTTCTTCTTCTTCTTCTTCTTCTTCTTCTTCTTCTTCTTCTTCTTGCCTTCTTTCTTCTTCTTCTTCTTCTTCTTCTTCTTCTTCTTCTTCTTCTTCTTCTTTCTCTTCTCCTTCTTGTATCTTCCCTCATACTGCTACTCCTAGCACGGCTCTGCAATGCAATAATACCCATAAAGTTTGGTATTTCGACACATAAAAAGTTTATCTGGATCTTGCACCAACGCCATTACATTTCTAAAATTGCAGTTCCGATTTCAATGTGCATAACCTGTTGCAGTAGCAGAACATCAATTTTGTGCTAACGATGTCAACACTAGAAATGCATTGCTTTTTGTTTGTTTGTTTGTTTGTTTTGTTTGCTTTTTTGTCTTTATCTTTTTTTTTTCTTAATTTCACCTTGTTCATTTTTGACGGAGCCAAGATAAGATTGATAAGTTGAACAAAATATAAGAGTTAACACAGCGTTTCTTGTTCGCCGTGTTCTTTAAATTTCTTTATTAGAATTTATTACTTTGTCCGTCAGTTTTTAAGTACAGGCTCTTTCATTTCTGGTGTATGTTAAATTGGGGCTAAAGCGTATCATTTTCTTTTCTTTCTTTCTCTTTTTTTCTTTGTCTCTCTCTCTCTCTCTCTCTCTCTCTCTCTCTCTCTCTCTCTCTCTCTCTCTCTCTCTCTCTCTCTTCTCTGATGATCAAGATAATTCTCCAAGCCCACGTGGCGTAATCCGTCAAGGTTTTTGTCTACTTCAAAGAAAATGGAGATTGATCGATAAGATTATTGATAGTCGGAGCAAAAGAGAGAGACAGAGAGAGAAAGAGAGACAGAGAGGGGTAGGGGTAGGGAGAGAGAAAGAAAGTGAATGTTAGAGAGAGAGGGGGTAAACGAGGGATTATAGAATAGAAATAGAGAGAAAAGAAGATGAATTAAAGAAAGGGACAGAGGGGAAGTGTATCTTAGTTCTTTGTTCTGTTTTGTTACTGAAACGTTTATTTTCGCCATTCCCTCTCTTTACCAAAAGAAAAGAAAGTGAAAGACACGTAAGGAGAAAAAGAGAAAGACATAGATAGATAGATAGATAGATAGATAGTGGGGTTACATAAAGGACAGAGAAAGAGATATAAAATAGAGATAAAGAAAAAGTTAAGGAAAGGGAGAGAGATGAAATAAATTTTTGTTCTTCGTTCTGTTTTGTTAGTGAAACGTTCATTTTCGCCATCTTTCACTAAAAGAAAATGAACATGAGAAACAAAAAGGAGAGAGAGAGAGAGAGAGAGAGAGAGAGAGAGAGAGAGAGGGGGGTAAAAAAAGGGATAGAGACAGAGATATAGTTATCTACAAAGCTAAGCTTTGATGTGGCACAAGGCCAGAAGTATGGGGCGCCCACTAACAATGGTTCGAAAATCTTGCTTCCTAACCATTAAACCACGGGAGGTTATTTTGGGAAAAGTGTTATAAAATAGAGATTAAGAGAAAAGATGACAGTTAAAGAAAGGGGCTGAGAGGAAGTGAATCTGTGTTCTTTACCCCTAAAAGAAAAGAAAGTGAAAGACACGTAAGAAGAGAGAGAGACAGACAGACAGACAGACAGAGAGAGATAGAAGGAGAGAGAGAGAGGGAGGGAGAGAGAAGAGAGGGAGAGGAGAGGGAGAGGGGGAGAGAAAGCGATTGAAAGAGAGGAAGTGGGGGTAGTGAACCGAATAAATTCACAGACGTAAACTTCTGCGATTTTATTTGGTTCAGAGTGGACCTGGGAGTAATTGAAATAAAGTGTTAATCCAAACTCACCAGAGCTCTAGAATTGAAGCCTCATCACCAGGTACAGTTTAGTGTCATACCCAGGACACTTCTTTTTGGGTGGCTGTACCCCACAGCACAAAAACAAAGACATAGATGGGGAGGACAATTTATTTTTTCTTCATTTCTACGATTTAATTTGAATTTCCTTGTTTTTTCCCTCGCTTTCAACATTCATCATAGGATATATATATATATATATATATATATATATATATATATTGAGTCAGACGAACCTACTAAAAGTTTCGCTTAATGCTCTTCAGGGCTAAGATCTGGTAAATAAATAAATCAATTTATAATAGTTAAATGACTGGTTAAGTTTTTCACGTATATGGAAGTATATATATATATAAGAGTCAGATCTTAGCCCTGAAGAGCATTAAGCGAAACTTTTAGTGGGTTCGTCTGACTCATTAGATTTATCTTTATTATTTGCTCTACTTAGGTATTGAACACTTTTTACTTATTAGCTTTAATTTCCTAGAGGTTTTGTATGAATATATATATATATATATATATATATATATATATATATATATATATATATATATATGCATATAAATTGTTTTTTCTTTTGGCCAAAATATTGTACCAATAGATTATTTTTGGTTGGTACGATTATCTTGGTCTTTTCTTTTTTCCAAAAAATTCTTTCACCCCGGTTGATGTTTGGCAGTATATTTTTACAATCAAACTTTGCTGTTTTTTTTCCCAACGCGAGGATTTACCAATGAGTTTGGTATATTATATTATATTATATTATATATATATATATATATATATATATATATATATATATATATATATATATATATATATATATATATATATATATATATATATATATACATACATATATTTATATATATATATATATATATATATATATATATATATCCTGTAGTTAGGATTTTTCCATGTGTGGTTTAACCAAGCTGATGCAGGTACACCGTAATGAGAGCTCAATGTGCCTAGTGCCAGTGAATGGAAGAGCAGAGCAAGATATTCAATAAATGAAGGAAAAAACTTTAAACTTGCTTCATTACAATACAAAAAAAATAAGAAGGGAAAACAGATGGGAAGAGAGTTGAGGTAGGTAGGTAGAGAAATGAATGGTGAGAACTACCTGATATGGGAGGGGAGTAGCCATTTCTTGGAGAGAGATTTGAGTAAAGGAAGTAACACATTTTCCCTTCTTATCTTCCCCAAAGATGTCTCCTATAACCAATCAAATCTTTCCCTCACCACATAACTTACCCACATACCTACTCCCCCTTCTATAAAACACTTGTATGACCCTTATATTTCAATAAAGCAGAAGAAGCTGAGGTCAATTCTCCAGCGAAACATACTACACATCTTTGTCTGAGTTTTGTTCTTTCATTCCTTATTTTACCTCATTCTGTCGGATTCATTTCAACCCCCCTTTCCTCATAATATATATATATATATGTAGTGTGGTATAAGTAAGAGAGAACAATGAAAACGAAAGAAAGAACTACAGAGCGAGGTTTAAACTATTTTTTCTTTCTTTTTGTCCTTTTATTTTATTCATCTTATACTTTTTTTAAATTACCCCCCCCCTCCAACCAGGCTAGGATACATCACAAAGCCTTTCTTAACATGGGAAGCCACAGCCTGTATCTCATGTGTTGGCTAGTGCGAAAATGCGTGTTTATTCCTCTTTTAGGGTGTCTCAGGCACTGGGCACTACGCACAGCCCTGCCCCTTTTAGACGAACACGGATTTAATTTAGCTTTACTCAGAGGTCTATAGACCGAAGTTTATGAACCAACCCATGCTTTTTTAATGCAATCTTCATTTCTATGCTTATGAATATTTTTTTGTTATGGTAGCAAAACAAAAACAATGTTTTGAGTATAATTGCTATACAGGATTACCTACCTCCCTATAGACTGTAAAATAATGGTTGCGTCTGTCTTATAAATTAGCTGTCAGACAGACAAGAGGAGGGTTAGTATATATATGAATTCCGATCGAATAAATATACAATTACCAAGTATTTGACTTTGCGTCTTATTCGCTATTATTACATATCTCCTACTTCTCTTTGTGTGTGAGTAATTGGCCGCCTTTACCCACGACACAAAAATAATATCTGATAATAATATTCTATTTAAATTGTGGCCTATTTTAAACCGCTCACAGCGGCTCTCTCAACACTGCGATCCTACCGTAACCCGCTGGCATCGGCTCTCACACGTGTCACTTGTTTACACTGAAAATTCACGACGTGAACACCCTTGCCATCTTTTGTGTTGTCTATGAACCAACCCCGAGACTGGTGCTTGATCATTTTGCAATAGAGAACCAGTTGGTACAGCCGTGGCGGGAATTTGGTTGGCAAAGGGTTAAATCCATCAACAACCTCCTTTATTATTTATACAAACGTGCCTCTGTGACATTACAAGTTCTCTCGTCCCTAAATGCACATATTCTCCCCGAGTTCAAATCCTGGATGTGGTAATTACATTTCACTTAGCGCTAATACCCTTGGGAAAGGTATGAATCCTACTCTCCCTCCAGCTATGGGTAAATAGTACTGGGCTCTTTAACCTTGGTTAGGCAACCGGTCTAGGAGAAGGAAAACTCTGAATTCAAATCTCCGCTTGAGAAATTGACTGTGTCACATCCTGCCTGTACGGAGGGGTTGGTAAATATATATAAATGCACATATTCTATGTGCAATAATGCATAGGTATGTATGCACTAGCATATCTGAAAGAGTATGTATACGTATATAAGTATGCATTTAGCCAACTTTTCCGTCACGGGTAGGATGTGCCACAATGTCAAATTTTAATCGGAGTAAAACTGGTTTGAATTCAGAATTTACTTTCTCCTTGAGTAATTGTCTTCTAGCTCTTACACTCTCTTTTTCTTAGGTGTTTTTACTATTCCTATCCTCCTCCTCTCTCCTCCTCCTCCTCCTCCTCTTCTTCCTTCTTCTTCTTCTTCTTCTTCTTCTTCTTCTTCTTCTAGCTCTTACACTCTCTTTTTCTTAGGTGTTTTTACTATCCTATCCTCCTCCTCCTTCTCCTCCTCCCTCTTCTTCTTTCTCTCTTCCTCATCCTTCTTCTCCTCCTGCTTGTATCTTCACTCATACTGCTACTCCTAGCACTGTTTCTGCATTTCTGCAATGCAATAATACCCATAAAGTTTGGTATTTCGACACTTAAAATTTATCTAGGCGTTGCACCGACATTTCTAGAATTGCAGTTTCGATTTGAATGTGCATAACCTGGTGCAGTAGCAGAACATCAATCTTGAGATAACGATGTCAATACTAACAATGCATTATTTTTCTTTTGTTTGTTTGTTTGTTTGTTTGTCTTGTTTTTGTTTTTGATTTTTTTTCTTTTGTTGTTTGTTTGTTTTTGTTTGTTTTTTGTTTTTTTTTCTTAAATTTCTCCTTGTTTATTTTTGATGCAACCTTAAGATCAATTTGATAAGTAAGAGAATACAGTTTTGTCAAAGGAAAAGAAAAAGGACCCCCGAAAAATTGCTCGATACCAGTCATACCGTCATCCACAAAATAAAAAAGGCAACTATATATTTATATACAAAAAAAGTATCGAGATTTTTTGTACTTTTTGATACACCTTGTATTCTGGAAAAAAAATATTCATTGTTCATTTCTATCTTGGTAAATACAGCTTCAAACTTAGAACTTTTATGACACAACTTGTATACCGAAAAAAAATTAACGTTCCATTTATTGTTCATTTCTATCTTGGTAAATACAGCTTCAATCTCGATACGTTTATGACACATTTTGACTATATAACAATAAACTATATAATGAATTTTAAAAAAAAATTATCATTCACTTTCATAATATAGAATAGAAATAATATAGAATAGAAAATATAGTTTCATAATATAGAATAGAAAATATTATTATTATTAAAGTTAAACTATAATAAAAATATTATATTTAATATTAATCCTATTTAATATTAATCACAACCTATTTAATTTGAAATTAAATAAATTTCATAGTTAAAACACAGTTAAATAAATTTAATCACAACCTATAAAATTATTCAGAGTTAAATAAATTACTTTAAATTGAATTAATTTTTAAATTAATAAATTTAAATTACTTTAAATTAAATAAATAATTATTCACAGTTAAATAAATTTAATAACAACCTATTTAATATTAATAAAAATGTTTATTATAGAAATAATATAGAATAGAAAATATAGTTTCATAATATAGAATAGAAAATATTTCGTATGAGCGATTATTAAAATTGCAGTTTATTTTTGTATCCACTGAGTATCATGAAATTTAAGACATTAAGAAAGATCTCATCAAATATCACACATTTCCTTTGGTTAAAAATAAATATGTTTTCCTTTAGAGGAAACTACAGATAATTAATATCACCGATTTATCGCTAATATGAAATTTAAGTTATCCCAACTTTCCATTTTATGATAAAACTACTGAATGTTTATTGTTGCGAATATTTAGTCTTAGCTGCTTATGCAGAGATGCTGATAGGTACGCGTCCTGTGTCCCTGATGCACAAAAATCTAAAAGGACGCAGTAAAATCGTATCTGTTTGTCCTAGTGTTTTACTTTTTTATTCCCTCATCATTTCAAGCTAACTGTAAATACATTTCAATAGTTTTTTTAGAAAGGAATTACACAGAATAGGTTACAAGGTAGAAGTTAGACGGCTTTAGTTAGGATCCATAAATTTTCCCGGGGATTCATTCAAAGCAAATATGTGCGTCCGAGGACGCACTAAAGCAAGAAGCTATCAGCATCACTACTTATATATAAAACTCAACTTTATATTTACATATATTTTCGGTTACACAACCTACACTACTCATAGCTCTGTCGGCTAGGTCTGAAGAATACACCGACTGCACCTCTGTATAGGAATTAAACTCCCCCCAATGTGACCACCTGTTCGACGTTGGTGGTAACCCGTGATGCTTAAGGACGGAATCCTTATAGCTGAGCAGTCCATGATATGCAACATTCCATGTTGACACTTACTTACGGTTGGAGATTAATCGGCTGGTCCCGTCAAACCCTAGCACCTATAAGATTGTGTTGATCCTATTACCTTCATGGCAAACCCTAAACGATTTCTTATCATATATGTGCTAGAAGGCGGTGTCCGAGGGCCTTAGTGTCCTGGGTATGACGTTAAACGACATCTAGTAGTGAAGTTCCAATTTTGGAACTCCGGGAAGTGTAGAGTACCCCTTTATCGCCATTACTCCAAGGTCCACTCTGACCCGGAGTGGTAGTACCTGCTAGGGTCCCACCTATAGGTTAAACAGATCAATAAATTTCTACAAAAATACACCTGTGAAGCGAAATTGATTAATAACTGATGTCTTGCACTCAAACAATTTGTATAAAAACAAACTATTTACCTACAAGTTATTCCCGTACAAATAATATGTACCCTGAAAAATTGGGGATTAAATAATCCATAGGGTTTATATGCCGTTAAAAAACGCAACCAAACCAAAACTCACTACTAAGCAATAAGACAATCCGTTGTTATGGTAACACGAGGCATGTTCGTTTCTTTTCTAAAAATCATCTTATTGAAATTCAAACATATCCTTAAGTATGTAGGTCTTTGGTGGACGACCCGAACTAGCATGTCCATGTGCTGGTTTCCATTGGAGGACGTAATTCATGAGTTAGCTTTACTTCTCCAAAAGTGTCCAGCATGTCTTGTCCGTGTCACTCGGATGATTTGTGTGATAGGGGGCAGGTGGCCGTATAGCTGCTTCCTTCTGGTGTGTTGTTTCCACAATTTGTCCAATATCGCAAGGATTCAACCAAGATTGAAAACTCAAACGTACATATAAAGACTTTGCGTATATCCATATAGATATCAGTGTATGTGTATATTTTTACATATACGGAGTATATTATTATTATAAATAATTAATGTAAATAGATAAGACCTTAATTTAGCAGAAATAAATTCATTTCGGCTACCCTTGTCTCTTCAATTCTGATTCCATAACGGACCATTATGAAATTAGAGTGGAAGAGGCAAGCCAAAGAGGTAGCCGAAATAAATTTATTTCTGATAAATTAAGGTTTTCATATATATATATATATATGGAGCGATGAACGAAACTTGTCAGCTAGCTCACTTGTTTCTATTTTTTCTCTCCCCCCACTCTATTGTTTTCTTGATTTTTGTTTTTCTTTTCCTTCTTTTAATTAACAATGAACAAAATATTTGGTCTTTATAAAGTACTAATAAAATGTTGTACTCTTAAAATATATATATATATATATATATATATATATATATATATATATATATATATAAGGTAATCCCCAAAAATGGTAAGTAACGGATGATTCTATTTGGGATCATCGAAATCGTACTGTATAACCATACTGTATGCTCTTGTAGGTGCAAACATATATACTCATACAAGGATTTTTATAAATCCCTACAAAGAGCTCAATGCATAATAATCAATAAATTAAATTATATACAGAGCAATATTCAACTTTCAAAGAAAGAAAAACTTAACAAACCGTCATCCAGTTATAATTTTTAATTTCAACCAGAAACTAAAAACAAATGAGTCTAGCCTCATCAGACGGGTTTTATGAACACACACACACACACACACACACACACACACATATATATATATATATAATATATATATATATATATATATATATATATATTCGGAACTATCGAAGTTGAAAATAGGTGAAAACAGTTTTCAGCTGTTATGATGTAATTTAGCTCCAGTAAAATGGATTGATGGTGAAATGGAATTTTGAAGACGTTTCATGCAAAAATCTTTTAATCCAGTGGATCTCTTTCTTAATCACAAGAAATGTTCTGTCTAATTAGCCATTACTTATGCCGAATGTCAACCAGTAAATAAATTCATTCAATGTTGTTGTTTTATTTTTTTCTTCTTTACTCGTACTATCAACGTACAAATATATACTTATTCACCAAACCTTCTCATACACTAATGTAAAAAAAAAAGAAAGCGAATTGACTTTCTCCTGCAACTGTTATGACTATAAGCTATGGGTAAAAAGTAGGGACAGCCTGGGCTTCTTAGCCTTGGTTATGCAACCTGTCTTGGGGGAAAATATACAAGGTGTGTCATAAAAGTATCGACATTAAATCTATATTTACCAACATAGGAATGAACAATAAATGAAACGTTATTTTTTTTTCAGAATATAAAGTGTGTCAAAAAGTATAAATTTTAAAGTTGTATTTACCAAGATAGAAATAAAGAATGAATGGAATGTTAATCTTTAAGAATACAAGGTGTGTAAAAATTACAAAAAATCTCGATACTTTTTTACACACCTTGTATGTGTGTGTGTATGTGTGTGTCTGCGCGCGCGTATGTGTGTGTGTTTGGCTATCTGAAGATGGTAGCTTCATTTAAAGGGATTCTGGTTGAAATAAATTCATTATATATATATATATATATATATATATATATATATATATATATGTATAACATGTTTTGGAGGATATGTGCTTAATTGAAGTCGTACCTAATTTTGAAAATTAATAAGTTAATAATTAATAAATTTTTTTAGGCGGGCATATATGTTCAAATGTAAGGCTAAACGAATCGAGAAAATGTCAATCACTGAATGTACATTTCGACCTATTAGGTATCATCAGCAAAGTTATAGACATGGGAGACTGCTCCGTGTGTGACTCGAGACCTCGACTTTCAGGCTGACAGGTGAAGTCTCTAACCATTACACTATCTTGCCAATTCCACATTCTTCGTTCGTTTTGAAACTTATTTATATTCCACTTTTTTATTGACTTCTTATTAACTTCTTACATTTCTATTTTGGTAAATACAGCTTCAAACTCGGTACTTTATTGACACACCTTATATATATATATATATATATATATATATATATATATATATTATATAGCAAATATATGCACCCTCCAGGTGCAAGTATTTAGTTAAATTTTATAATGAAATATCATATTAAATTTAGAAAGGCTTATGAAAACTGAATAAGAATGTAAATAAAAAAGATTTTGAACAGAGGGGGTATGATTGAAAAATAGAACAACTTTGAAACTAACTCTTCCATCATTTTCCGTTACTCCCGTCTTTCATTGGTAAATTTCCTAATTAAACTGTTTAGTTAAAATAGGAAGTAAAGAATAATATTACAGTTATTTCTTCTTGTTAAGGGATTTTCTTTTAAGATTTATTGAAGAGATTTTTTGCTCATATTCAATAAGATAAAACCAAACAATTAGAAATCAATAATACTAAGCATATATTTATTAAAAATCAATTTTTTAAGATCAATATGCAAATTAGCCTTCCCATTCACACTGTAAACCTCTATTTTTTGTATATATAAATAGAATTGCATGTTATTTGTATGTAGATATGGTCAACAGTGGCTTCGGCCTCTGGACCATTGATATAATTAATGGCGTCGATCCTAGGGGCCATCCCCCAGGCAACACATGCCTCTCGAGTTAAAGGGGCAGGGCTGGTTTATTGCCAGTGCCTGAGGCGCCCCCCTTGAGGGGAATGCCGACGGGATCGACACAATTTTTCACCCCACCCCATGAGTCTCGGCTTGTGGGTGGTCCCACATAAATAGGGCCTTTGTGCCTGACCCCGTACAAGTGGGGTACGTGGAAAATATCATGTAGATATGGACAGCACTAATAAAAGGTGAAGCAATTTTATAATAATTGAGTTTAAATATAAATAAAATCATGAAGAATTTGATGAAAATAAGTATGTTTAATTGTGACTCGATTAGAAATATAGTTTCGGTTACAGACAGAAAAACACACAATCTCCATTATAATAAGATATATATATATATATATATATATATATATATATATATATATATATATATGAATGATCGAACAGAGATGTTCTTGAATTAACTTATTGATTTCATTTACTCTTCATATCATGATAGAAATTTTTTGGTAATTTTTTATAGTTCTGTTATACGTTTATGTACTCATGCCGGTTTCCTCCCTTTGGTTAAGACCTGGCAGCAATACACTGACTCTATCCTTTGCAGAGGGGTAAGACCCTCCAAAAAGAGGGTCCTAGATATGACATTAAAGAGTATCTGCTAGTGAGGCTTCAGTTCTGGAGGTCTGGGGTATATGGAGTACCCCTTCATTGCCATTACTCCCACGTCCAGTTAGTGTCCCATCTATGGGTTGCGTGGATCATTTTAAGAATTATTCAATATTTCATAGGATTATGTGCAAAAAGAAAACCTCTTAAGAATCAACTACACAAAAAAAATGTAAATATCAACCAATGAACACAATTCTCTAACCTCAAAGTATTAAATCACCCTAGATGGGCTGTCATACCTTTTATATCAATCAACCATGTCCTTTGTTGTTATTAAGTCAAAATACATTAGTATATAATAAAGATAATTCATCTCAGAAATTTAAACAGAAAACCCAAGTGAGTCAAAAGTTTTGCACGCAACATTCTCGTGCACATCCCAACCAGTTATTCCAGCGCTTCGTTAGGGTCCATGTGGTGCGGTCGTAGAGTAGCAATGGTAGGGCTACGGTTAGGAAAATGTTTCGCTTTATCTTGTCAGTGAGATCAGATTTCCATATGATTGATAATCTGTCCATAGCAGTACATGCCTTTCATATGCATGATTTGACGTCAATTTCAGTAAATGAGATATTACTACCTAGGTATGCGAACTCGTCGACTAATTCTACATCTAAAGTCTACATCTTGTTTAAAACACATGAACTCAATTTTATTACACAGAGGCTAATTCCTCTTACCGACCTTTCTAGGCTACACAGCAGTGATTCTGTTTGTTCGAGTGAGTTTGCTAGAAGCGCAAGATCATCTGCACAGTCCGCATCTGTAATAGTCAGTGCCGGTTATTACCGGCTTTTTGACTTTTTCTTATATGGTATCTAGTAATGTTTTGAGTACGTAAAATGTAAAGTCATCGGGTAGCCTAAAGTCGGTATCAGCCAATCAACGAGAGTCTATCCCCTTTTCACTAGCGTTAGACCAAGGAGATTGTTTTAGCGTCTGAGGTGGCGCACCACACCTACCAAAAGCTCCTCACTTTACCGCACAGATCCCCGTGCTACTCATACACTGAGTTGGCGAGGGCCGGTATCGAACTCGGAACCTTGTGGTTCCTAGTCGGATTTTCTACTGACTGAGCTAAACCGACCCTTTTAAGAGCGTAGTCTAGACAAATGAAAAATATGATTCTTGTTTGACCCAATATCAAAGAAATCTGTGTTACCATCAGGTGAAAGGACCTCGCCTTATGCCATCCTGGGTAAATAAAAATCTATGAGCAGAATTATCTTCGTATATTGATATCAAATACATTTTCAAAAGGCATATATATATTCTAAGTAAAAATCCTTTACTAAAATCCCTTCAAGATATTTACCTTTTCCTCCTCGAGGTTCATGTGTGGCATAAGGTCTTTTTATTGCATATGAGCCAATCAGTAGGGTCACCTCAGGCATCAGAGACTGATTTTTATCCCATCCGTTTAAGTGTTATAGGGTGGAGCTGCCCAAGGAGAAGGTGCCCTTACGTTTCTCAGATAAACGATCGATAAATCTCTTCATGAATACGAGTCGATGGGCGTATCTGTGTATGCCTGTGCGTATGCGTGTTGTGTGTGCGTGTGTATGTATGTATTTATCTAACCTGTTCGCCACGAGAAGGTTATAGCACACAAGTAATAGATCTGCGAGATTAGTTTGTTAGCCATTATACTATGAGGCAACGCCTTTGTGTTGATGGATGAATGTATATATGTGTGCATTTATGTGTGTACCTGTGTATAGGTTGAGGTTGGTTGGATTTTACGGCATGTCAACCCTTTTTGGGTTATTTTATACCGAGGGTGTTTTGTTTTATTCAATCTTGATGGGTATTTAACATTATTTTCAAAACTCAGTTTATTTTTTTTCGAACTCATTTTTTTTTCTATTTAACACATAGATGGTACCTGTGTCTATATTACCTCTAACGAGGTATATCAGAAAAGTTCTAGTTGATCGCATTCTTCGATGTAAGGGGCATCGTCCACTGCGAGTTCTTGCCACAGGGTCAGACGATCAACCAGCATATCTACAAAGAGATACGGCAGCAATGCGCGAGGAGAAGCGAGAGATGTGGCAGGACAACACGTGGGTGCTTCACCATGACAATGCACTTGCCCACACTGCCTTGACTATCCGAGGGTTCCTGGCCCAGAAGAACATCACTGTGTTGGAGCAACCTCCCTACTCGCCCGACCTGGCTCTATGTGATTTTTCCCTCTTCCCCAAGTTCAAAGTGGTCATCAAGGGAACCCGTTTTGAGGATGTGCACGACATAAAAAAGGCCGTGTCGACAGAGCTACGGAGAATCCCAGAAGGATCCTTCCAAGAGTGCATGCAAGCGTGATAGAGAAGGATGAAAAAATGCATTAGACTCCAGAGGGATTACTTTGTAGTTTGTAGTTTAGATTTGAAATAATTTTTTGTGTCACCAGTCCTGAAACTTTTCTGACATACCTCGTAGATAAGAGTACGTGTCCCTTTGTACTTATGTATATATGAGTGTGTGTATGTGTTCCTCTATGCGTGTCTCTCTACGTAATCATGTAGTTGTGTACCTCTGTATGTATTTATATGTGACGCTGTGTGTACCTATAGGTGTGGGGGTGTACTGTCATGTCATACCAGAAGAACCCCGCCCAATCGACTGGATTAGAAAAATATACCGACTGCACAGAGGGGTAAAATCCCCTCAATGGGATCACCTGTTGGCTATGGACGTCGACCCGTGAGGCATAAGTACGGAACCCTGGTGGCTGAGCAGTCCATGAAACACTCTATTTTGTCCCTCACTTAGGTTAGATGTGCGATCGGGGAGGCCCCCTACAATCAGTTGGCTGGTCATGTTATGCCCTAGCATCTATATGATTGTCCCAAACCTTTTGCCCCTATGACAAGCCCCCAACCTTTTTTTATCATACATGTGCTAGAATGCGATAGCTGAGGGTCTTAGTGTCCTGGGTATGACATTAAACTGCATCTAATGTTGAAGTTCCAATTTTGGAGCTGAGGAGAGTGTGGAGTCATTGCCCTAACTCCAAGGTCCACTCTGACCCGGAGTGGTAGTACCTTTTAGGGTCTCATCTATGGGTTAAATAGATAAAAAATGGGTTCTACAAAAATACACCTGTAAGGCAAAATTGATTAATAACTGTTCTTGCATTCAAACAATTTGTTGTGTGGAAGTACCTTTTAGGGTTAAATAGGGAATGTAACGTAACGGTATATGGTCACAGTACCAAAAGCGATATATGTTGTATAGCGGGTCTTGTCAACGTGCCTCCAAATTCACGACACTAAAAAGGTGTTCGGCACGTGACGGTCGATAAAAACGTACAACGCGAGATATATATCGTCACAGGCTGCTTAGCTTTTATTTCCAGGGCTCGTCTCGTGGGTTGTGTCGGAGAGGAGGAAAGGCAGAGGGAAAGAGAGAGAGGACACTGTTAAATTACTGTAATCCCACACTAGGGACCAGAGGCCGGTCCGTACCCTACGCATCGGGAAGCAAAAAGAGAGGGCGGCATTTTTCTTCGTCGTTCCACGTCACCACGTGACCTCCGGTTCCGGTCAACACCCGAAACTTCCGGTTGGCTTTCAATTCTCCATTCGGGGGGTCACGCCCCGGTCAAATTCACGACAAACCGTTTTATGTTCATCACTTTATTTTAAAACCTTTACTCCCTCTTATTTCTTCTTCCCCCTTTTCTAATAGTAGTCCTCGCAAAACTCAGGACCTTCCATCTCGCTACAGGGAAAAAGGAATGTTAGAAAATTGAGTTTTTAAAAATTGAATACCCATCAAGCACGAATAGAACAAAACGTCTTCGGCATAAAATAATCCAACAAAAGTTGATATGCCGTAAAATCCAACAAATAAAACCAAACCAAACTGAAAGAACCGGTTCTCCTCTGACCATCAAATTTAAGCTGGGTCGAACTTGGGTAGATCAGTAACCATAACAACAGGGACTACAAGCTTGTGCTAAACAAAGCAAAGATTAGTGAATTATCTCACACATATTCTCTCTCTCTCTCTCTCTCTCTCTCTCTCTCAGTCTGTCTGTCTGTCTGTCTCTATCTCTCTGTGCCAAGAAACCCGAAGTATGCAATTGAGAACATGATGTAAAGTTCCAAAGCCGAAAAAGACATTAACGTCATCTCCTCTCTTTTTTTTCTTTTACCTAAATGTTAGTAGGTTTTACAAAATCCCGAGTGTTCAGCGATGACTTCTTTAAAACAATCTACCGTGGAGACATGATTACTTCTAATACCTGCGACTGATACGATTCATTACTCCTACGCAAAAGGAGGAAAACATTAGCAAATACCAACTAGATATTTCCTAACTTCATACTAGGCTGGTATAAGGCCTCTAGGCTGGATCACTCAGTGAACATTGCATTGAATGATCCTCGTAGTCTCCATGGAAATTCCACTCACCGACGAAAACTCCTGGAAGTCAATTGATGCTGACATCTTCATGACTTGATGTATGTTCTCAAGAATTCCCAAATTTCGAGGACAGAGATGGGGTTTGATTTTTGAAAACAGGAAATAGTGACAAACATTCATATCAGGTGAGTAAGGGGATTTTTTGCACATGTTTGAAGTCAATATTTATCGGTTGTGAACCTAAAAATTTTAAAATAAAAATGTATTACTTTCTTGAGCAAGAGTCGGCAACATACGGTCCGCGGGCCAGATCCAGCCCGCAATCCATAATAATCTTGCCCGCTGTCCCTAAGAGAAATATTATATTAATCCGACCCGCAAAGGAAACAGACGGTGGCTTAAATACTCGTTTTTTTTTTAATTTATAAACGTACACAGAAGTGATCCCAACCCTATTGCCCTTATGACAAGCCCAACCCCTTTTTATCATGTGGGTGCTAGAAGGCGGTGGCTGCGGGTCTACATGTCCTGGGAATTACGTTAAACTCTATCTGATGGTGAGGTTCCAGTTTTGGAGGTTTGGGGAATGTGGAGCACCCCTTCATCACCATTGCTCCCTGGTCCACTCTGACCCGGAGTGGTAGTACCTGTTAGGGTCCCATCTATGGGTTAAATAGAAAAATGTATTTATAAAAAAATTGTATTATCCATTAAGAATTGATTTATTTCAAAACTTTATCGGCATTAAATGACCCACTGAGGTTGATATGCCGTAAAACAAAACAAACAAACAAAACAGAAGTGATAAACACCAAGTCGCGTATTATTTCTCTGGTAAGAATTGTTAATACTTTCATAGATATTGTTAAGATCAAATGATCTTGATTATTAAAATCTGGTAATGAGTAAAGTGGATACACCTGGTGTATAAGAGTTATACAATGTTACAATCATGTTGCTTGACCCCACCTCACGCGATAAATCATTACTGTATGATACAAGGGCTACGTCATTCTCTCATAGAAATGGCCCCTGTTCTAGACAGTCCTCGAGCTCGACTTATACACGAGTATATACGGTAAATGAGACCTTGCTATTTTTAGTGCATAATGTTGAAAAATTAATTGATTTACAACCCCCCTGTGATATAGATATAACATAGAGCGGTTGTTCTTAACCGGGGGCATATGGCCTCCCGGAGACCATATAGCTTTTTGAGGGAGACAGGCAAGCAAAAAATATATATAATAAAAATACAATCTATCATAAAATATGATATTTTATTGTATGGAAGTACCTTTTAGTATTAAATAGGGAAAAGGGAATTTTAAAACATGTTAGAAAATTGAGTTTTTAAAAAAAATTGAATACCCATCTAGCACGAATAGAACAAAACATCTTCGGCATAAAATAATCCAACAAAAGTTGATATGCCGTAAAATCCCTTGTACTTCCATACAACAAAATATCATAAAAATACAATAGAATCATTAAACATTGAATTGCTAAGTGGGGTCCAGCGTAGTAAAATAGGAATCGAAGAGATCCATAGATTCAAAAAACGTTTGAAAAGCACTGATATAGATGTATAAGTAGAATAGAGTGATCTGTCCCTGTGTCTAGGCTGAACAGGATGATCTGCCCTTGGTCAGATAGACAGTATAAATAGAATAGTGGAAGCGGCCATTGGCAATTTTACTCTTGTGGTCTGAACACGACAGACCATGTCTTCCGTACTTTATAATAGAGTATTTTTATAGTGACTGTTTTACCTGGAGTATTCGTGGGTAATTAATAGACAATTTTAAGAAGTAATTTACGCTGTATTTATAGGTATTTACTAAATGAGCACTTAAATCAACTCTGAGGCAATCTTGTTGCGAAATTGATTCATCTAATCTCTTTCTTCAATTGGAAGGTCTGACAATAAACTCTCGTCCCGTAACAAACTTCTAGCAGTTCTCCGCATACGACTCATCCATCGCTTCGAAGCATTTCGCCCAATACTCAGTTGTGTCTCGTTTTATGTACAGCGATCTGAGAAAAATTTGTGCAGATTTACTATCGCCATGTGTGTTTGCTTCGAGATCGCGCGTATTTAAATTTTAATGCCAAGGCAGCCATATTTTTTGCTTCCACTCATCCTGGAAGCGAGACAGGTTTGCGCCCGCATTGCTCTATGTGATACATCTCCCCTCTCGCTACAAAGTGGCCATTGGCAATTTTACTCTTGTGGTCTGAACACGACAGACCATGTCTTCCGTTCTTTATAATAGAGTATTTTTATAGTGATTGTTTTACCTGGAGTATTCACGGGTAATTAATACACAATTTTAAGAAGTAATTTACACTTTATTAATAGGTATTTACTAAACCATCACTTAGCCTGACTCTGAGGCTGTCGCACTTTATTGTTATATAAGGCGCGCTGTAATCTACTACTTAAACTTATAACTCAACGAGGTCACGTGGTTTAAAACCCAGCCAACCAACAGCCAGAATACGTGGTTAGTTAACTATTTAATCGCTGATATTGACAGCCGTTCATTTTTACGTTATTCGACATTGACGAACGGACCTACAACCAAACAGTCATACCCAATATTAAGGAACACCAAAGAACAACCAAAGGATCATACCCAACAGAGAGGGACACCAAGGAGCAACCAAAGGTTTCTTCACTAAGGACCACGCTCTGTTTAACACAAGGGATCTCCACTGGAGAGTGCTCTTGTTTGAAGCCTAAAGATGGCCACAAAATCGTAACCATGTTAATGGGTCTCGAATGAAAATGATGTTTGTGCAGTTGTGTTAAATCCAAAATGAATTCATAGAAGTTTGTTGTTACGGCTTAAAAGGCCGTCATCGAATATCGATGGATTGCCCTAAGGTAACGGCTGTGTGCGCTTGTACACGTTTCTAATCGTTTCTGGCCGCGACTCAAATTTCTAAAGATTGCTCCACGTAAATGAGTTTTATCTATTTTATTTATTTACCTTTCTTTTTTTTTTTTTTTTTTTTTTTTTACTTCTCAAAGAGCTTTACCTGCCATTAAAAAAAAATCGCTGTATATCGGCATTCGTTCTGCAGATGGATCAGGGTGCATTCCTCACCTTAATTGCAAATTATAACGGCTTTTTTCCCCTCTCTTTCCTGGCAGCTTTTACAAAACAAAATATATAAAAAGAATAGGAAAACTTCGAAAGAATAGTAATGAACTAAAAAGGTAAGATAAAGAATGAAAGCCTACAGTGCGTAAACAACAATTATTATTCCAATTGATCTAAGAATAACTCTAGTCCCTAATATAAGTTCTAATGTTCTTGCTGTCTTTCTTGTACATTTATAACTGGGCGTTGTCTGCAATTTGAATCTATCGTTGCTTATTCTTTTGGGTGTGAATTCCAAAACTATTGCCCACAGAATTTTTTTGAGTCCTTCTCCTCACCCTCAGCTCTCTTCGTTATTTTTTATATTTTTTATCTCTTCTCGCTGTTTTTTTCCCTCTCATTTCTTTCTTTCTTTCTTTCTTTCTCGGTATCTTCCTTATCGCTACTTTCTTTATTTCTAACTTTATTTATTTCGTTCATGACACCTCTCTTTTTCGTCTCCCCCCCCCTCTCTCTAATTCCTCTCTTTTAAGTCTCTTTTTCTTTCCTGTGTTTTTCTCTGTATATTTCTCTTTCTTCTCATTTTGACCCTGTCGTTTTTCTTCTTTCCTTTCCCATTCTCTCTGGATCTTCACTATTTTATTTATTTTTCTCTAATTCTTTCCCTTTTGTTCGCTTTTTATTCTTTCGTCTCTCTCTCTCTCTCTCTCTCCCCCCTCTCTCTCTCTCTCTACATATATATATATATATATATATATATATAATATATATATATATCATACACTCTTCTATATTTAATTCTTTCTTTCTTCATTCGCTTCATTTTTCTCTCACTTTTTCTCTCTTTTTATACTTCTCTCTCTCTCTTTCTTTCTTTCTCTCTCTCTCACTCTCTTCTATATTCCTTCCTTTATTCCTTCCATTCTTTCTTTCTTTCTTTCATCTTTTTCGTCCCCTCTCTTCTTATCTCACATTCTTTCTTTCTATCTTGGCCTCTCCTTATCTATTTCACCTTCTATCTACTCCTCTTCGTTTTCTCTCGTTTTCTTTCTCTTTTTTTCTTCTTCTTGCCAAACCCAGTTCTTGCTCACTTTCACTCTTTTCATCGTCTCCCCCGTTACCTCTTGCTTTATCTCTTCATTATTTCATTCCCCCTCTCTCTCACTCTATCTCTCTCTTCTTCCTTATATCCCCCCTCTCTCTCTCTCTCTCTCTCTCACAGACACTATCTCTCTCTCTTCTTCTTCCTTAGCTTCCCTCTCTCTCTCTCTCTCTCTCTCTCTCTCTCTCTTCTCTCTCTTCTTCTTCCTTATCTTCCCCCTCTCTCTCTCTCTCACTATCTCTCTCTCTTCTTCTTCCTTATCTTCCCTCTCTCTCTCTCTCTCTCTCTTCTCTTATTTCCTTCCTTTTCCTGTTTTCTCTCTTCTCTGTTTGTCTTTCTTTCCCTCTCTCTCTCATTCTTTCATTTTTTCACCCTTTCTTCCTTTTCCATACTTCAATGTCACTCAATCAATAATTCTCTCATTCTTTATCTCTCACTTTTTTCCTTCCCTCTTTAAACCTTTTCCCATTTCTCTCCTCTCTCTTCTCTCTCTCTCTCTCTCTCTCTCTCTCTCTCTCTCTCTCTCTCTCCAACTTCCATTCTCGTTTCCTAATGTTTCTTTCTCACTTTCCCTTCTCTCTTTCTCATTAGCTATCGCTTTTTCACATCCCCTTCTCCCAATCCGTCCCTTTTGCTTTTTTCGTTGTCAATTTGTTTTTGTTTTTTGTTGTTGTTGCTTTTGTTTTTGTTTTTGTTTGTTTTTTCCTTGTCAGGTTGTCCTCTTCTTCACTTCGTAAAAAACAACGATAAAAAAAAGGAATAAATAAAAACAAACAAACAAAAAAATTAGCGTTTTCACTGAAGTGTGAAGAACATGCCATTTCAGTTGCAACTCGATAATTTGTCTGAACAAACATCGTTGCCTTTTTTTTCTTTCTTTCTTTCTTTCTTTCTCTTTCTTTTTCTTTCTTTCTTTCTTTCTTTCTTTTCTTCTTTCTTTCTTTCTTTCTTCTTTCTTTCTTTTTATTTTTGTCGGCATTTTTTCGAACGTCTTTTGGCATTAACCTCATTTTTCTTCTGTTCATAAAATATAAAAATAGAATCTTCGAGATGGTCTTATCTAAAATCGAACAATTCTCCAACTTCCGCAGAATACAGATTCCCAAACCAACTTCTAACGACTCAAACCAGAGAAATTAATAGTGTACTTCGTATTCTTACCTAATTAACCAAGTTAGTTGTTCTGTTATGACCATCCAAACTCTTCTCTGTTTATGATACAAACACTTCCTAAATTTATCCTGCAGCACTCTCCTCATTGCTGCTGCTACTTCCTTCTCTTTCTCTTCTATACTAATAAATCTCATTACGGTTACGGCCATCCAAACTGTTCTGTGTCTAGGGAACATACGACTATCACGTCTGGCCCCTTCGACTAACCGCCAAATTCTAACTACTCTAACTCAGTTCCCTTTCATTGAGAAATCAGCGGCTAGGCCAGTGAAAGGTTAACTGTTGTCAATAATTTCTATGACTGCCATGCTATGAATCAATAGAAACTTTCCATTTACAAATACCCTTATTCAAACTTTACTACCGCCTGCTAACCTATTTTTTCCTAAGTTTATCCCGCAGCACACTCCTCATTGCTGTTGCTACTTTCTTCTCTTCCTCTTCAACACTAATAAATCTAATTACAGTTACGACCATCCAATCTGTTCTGTGTTTATATTACCAAGTTACGAGTACACTAGCCTCTATTTGTCTCCAGCCAAGCCTAACACTACCTGCTAATCTATTCTTTTTCTGAACTTTATCCAGCAACACTCTCCTCATTGCTGTTGCTACTTCCTTTTCTTCCTCTTCAACACTAATAAATCTCATTACCGTTATGAACATCCAAACTGTTCTGTGTTTATGATACCAACACTTCGTTACGAGTACACTAGCCTCTATTTGTTTCCAACCAAGCCTAATACCATCTGCTAATCTATTCTTTTACCTAAGTTTATCCTGCAACATTCTACTAATTGCTGCTGCTACTTCCCTCTCTTCCTCTTCTAGGCTAATAAATCTCAGTACGGTTAAGACCATTCAATCTATTCTGTGTCTATGATACCAAAACCTCAATTTACCTCCAACCAAGCCTAACACCGCCTGCTAATCTATTCTTTTTCTAAAGTTTATCCTGCAACACCCCCCTCATTGCTGCTGCTACTTTCTCATCTTCCTCTTCTAAACTAATAAATCTCATTACGGTTACGACTATCCAAACTGTTCTGTGTCTAGGGAACATACGACCATCACGACCATGACTCGGTTCCCTTCACACGCTTTCCCTTTAGCCAATCAGAAATCAGTGGTTAGGTCAGTGAAAGGGAACTGCTGTCAATAACTTCTATAACGGTCATGCTATGAATCAATGGTGAGTTTCCATTTACAAATACTGTTATTTAAACTTTACTACCACCTGCTAATCTATTTTCCCTAAGTTTATGCTGCAGCACTCTCCTCATTGCTGCTGCTACTCCCTTCTCACCCTCTTCTAAACTGATAAATCTAATTACAGTTACGACCATCCAAACTATTCTGTGTTTTATATTACCAATACTCCATTAAGTACATTAGCCTCTATTTGTCTCCAGCCAAGCCTAACACTACCTGCTAATCTATTTTCATTAAGTTTATCCTGCAGCACTCTCCTCATTGCTGCTGCTATTCCCTTATCTTCCTCTTCTAAACTGATAAATCTAATTACAGTTACGACCATCCAAACTATTCTGTGTTTATATTACCAATACTCCATTACGAGTACACTAGCTGCTATTTGTCTCCAGCCAAGCCTAACACTACCTGCTAATCTATTTTCATTAAGTTTATCCTGCAACACTCTCCTCATTGCTGCTGCTACTCCCTTATCTTCCTCTTCTAAACTGATAAATCTAATTACAGTTACGACCATCCAATCTGCTCTGTGTTTATATTACCAAGTTACGAGTACACTAGCCTCTATTTGTCTGCAGCTAAGCCTAAAACTACCTGCTAATCTATTCTTTTTCTGAAGTTTATCCAGCAACACTCTCCTCATTGCTGTTGCTACTTCCTTTTCTTCCTCTTCAACACTAATAAATCTCATTACCATTATGAACATCCAAACTGTTCTGTGTTTATGATACCAACACTCCGTTAGGAGTACACTAGCCTCTAGATTTCTCCAGCCAATCCTAACACCGCCTGCTAATCTATTCTTTTTCAGAAGTTTATCCAGCAACACTCTCCTCATTGCTGTTGCTACTTCCTTCTCTTCCTCTTCTAAACTAATAAATCTAATTACGGTTAAGGCTGTACCGGATTTCAGCGCATGGTGGATGCTTTGGCTTTGGTTAGACAATCAATCTAGGAGAAGGAAAACTCTGGATTCAAACCAGCTGTACTCTGCTTAAAGATTGACCTTGTGTTACATCCTGTTCCTTGCAGAAGGTTTTTGGTAAATACATATATCAGATTTTAGATATTCGAAAATGACTCTCAACAAAAAACATTTGGCTAAAGACGTTTTAAAAAGCTAGGAAGTGTGGGCGCTTTTTAGAGTTTATAAACATAAGCGTTTCTTTAACTGTCTGCGGGGATTAGAATACGCTGACTGTATCCCCTACAGAGGATAAAAGCTACCCCTATAAAAGGGGTGTCTTGATTAAAGGGGGTGTCCTGATGGTGTGGTTCCACTTCTGAAGAATGAGGAGTCCCCCCTTCGTTGGCATGAATTCTTGGTCCCCTTTGACCTGGAGCGGTAGTATATGTAGGATCCCATTTATGTTTAGAAATTATTAGTATTTGTTGGGATCGTGTGAAAAAGATTCTGGGGAATTTCAAATTCCCCTTTCTTTGCCATGAATCCTTGGTCAAATTTGACCCATAGGGTCTCATTTATGGGGCAAATATATCTGTTTAAAACTTATTCGTATTTGCTAGGACCGTGTGAGAAAGAAACCTCTTAAAAAACAATTTCTCAAAAAATGTAAATATGAATGTAGAATGAAAGCGATTCTCTTGGCATAAAAATAATCATTGACAGGTTGACATGCCTTTAAAATCAACCAATCAAATCAAAGCTTATAAGCATTGTTGACTTCTTTCTATATTATTAAAACCATCCGTCAATTTAATTTTCATTGTTTTGTTTATTTGTTATTCACTCAGTAGATTCAAAGATATTTCCGACAACAACCGAGGGGATACTTGTCCCCAAACATGGTTTAGTCTTGGGCACGCTACTCATGTAATGTATCTTGGGTAGGAATATCCTGGCAAAGCCCATCCCTTTCCAGGTCTACAGTTGATTTTCCTTTTCCTAAACCTATTGCCATACCAAGATTAAAGGTCCAAGTCTTTCCTACTATTTACCCACAGCTGGAGGAGAACAGTTAGATTCATACCTTTCCCAAGAGTATTAGAAGACAAAAAGAATTATGTAAAGTATAAAGTCGTCGGGGTGGCCTAAAGTCGGTATCAGACAATCAGCGCTAGACCAAGGATATCGTTTTTGCATCTGAGGTGAAGCGCCACACCTACCATCAGCTCCTTACTTTACCGCTCAGATCCCTGTACTACTCATACGCTGAGTTGGCGAGGGCCGGCAAAGAACTAGCAACTGTGTGGTTTCTAGCCGAACGCTCAATCGACTGAGCTAACCCGGCCCTTATGATGTAAAGTATACTAAAGCATTATTTCTGTAGGTAATAAAGCTTTTTTTTTTCAAATTGCTATTTTTGTTGTCCTTTTTTTTTTCTTTACAACTGTTATAGGCGATACACCCTATAAGACTAATGGAATGCGCCGACGGGTTACTATAAGTAACAGGGACAATTGTGGCTTGAGAGTAAGCCAATGCGAGTCAGCTCACAATTCTATTTGTCGGACGTAATTCCCACTTCTCTGTATTGTATTTGTCTACTTTTGTTAATACATTTTCCTACATTTCTTACCCGTCGTTTTGTTCTTATTTGACTCCTTAAAACCTCACAACAACAACAATTTTTGTTTCTTACTCATAATAAATTATTTCTACTTCCTACACATGGACCCAGCAGTGTTGCCCAACCAGCAAAAACTCACATTTATCAACTCTAGGTTGGACACAGTAGTGCAGCTATGAACCAGATAAACAATATAATGTTATATATTTGTATATTTTTATTTTTCAAACAGAATACGTTTACCTGACAAGGGTTCAGTAATTAAACCGTGGGATTGTGTGAGGAGACGTGTTTGAGTTTGCAGGGTTGAGGAAGGTATTTTGCACTGATATCCATAGGAATGGGGATTTTACATTGTGGGTAGCACTTTTCGAAAATCGTTTGGAATGTAATTCTTAAGTAGTGGAAGAGAATGAACTATGAATAATAGGCATTGCTTACATTCGACCTCAGAGTGTACAGTGTCATTTGACAAGTTAGGATCGTCTTCTCGAGAGGGGTTATCAAGTACACATGTAAATGACATCTTATGTTGTATATATTTTCTAACACATGTACTCACTCACTCACACTCATAATCTCTGTCTGTCTGTGTGTCTGTCTGTCTCTCTGTCTTTCTCTCTCTCAAACCACACACACACACACACACACACACACACACACACACACACACACAATTTCTTGTTTTCGAGGCCTAAATCTGCTACTCTCTCTCTCTCTCTGTCTCTCTCTCTCTCTCGCACGCACGCACGCACGCACACGCACACACACACACACACACACACACACACACATACAGAAAGTGAAAGAGAAATAGAGAAAAAGAGAAAGTGAAAGAGTAGGGAAGAGGAAAATAAATTTCAAATGATTCTTTTGTTAAGTCCCTTTGCAAATTCTCCAGTTCTCCAATTCTTGGACCATCAAAAGACAATGTGATGACACAGAAAATCTGTCTCGTGAGGCGGTAGAAAAAGCCATAAGCTCTACGATGTCGGATTTCACAAAAAAGATCGTCATTTTCACCGTCGTTGGCGCCAGTAGTCTCGACAAAATTACACAATCCACTATAAATTAAGATTTAAGCCACATTATTGATATTTAATAAGATCATGAGTGGAAGACAGCAAGATACACCCCCACCCCGCAAAAAAATCAAATTCATAGGGGCGCATATAAATCTTCATCTATAATTTCATCTCGTACTTAAATATTTGCGCGAAATAAAGGAACAAAATGGATCGATGGGTCAGCATTTAACAACAGTTGTATGATTTATTATGTCATAGTGATGCCATACGACAGATCTATTAATAATAGAGATTCGGTCTCTATTTGTCAGTAACCAAAACTACGCCACTTCTTACGTCACGGTCATTTCAGGAATTAAGTAATTCATCAATGAGTAAATTAATTTATACGCAGTATCATTACTACATGAAAATATAAAAATTCTATGAAAAATCAATTAATTGTCTAATTTTCACGATACTTATTCACCTTTAGATTAATTTATGTTTAAAATAGTTTATTCCTAAAATATATTAGGGAAAATATTTTTTACTTGGTGCCCCACACTCGTATTTAATTTTATGAACTCCTAACAAAATATGTTTTACTCGTATGATTTTTAAATTTTTCTCTAAAGATAAGTGTCTAAATAATTAAATCAGAAATTTTTAGAAACGTTTTAGAGGTCCCTACTGTCGTAAAACAAAACAAGTATCTCAGTGGGGTGAAGTGAATATGATGCTTTTTAAGTAAATAATTAATTTTAAAAAGATATTAAATGCTTTATTTTATTCATCTAATTTTCTCACCCCCTTAGGCAATATCTTTCAAAATTTACTTTTGGACCGCTCGGAAGGTGTTGTTTTAATCAATGTTAAATGGAAACGAACCATTTTAAGAAGCGGTGCTTCATTGCTGGGGAAATATAGATATTTACTAAGCTAAACTAAGCTTAGATGTGGCACAAAGCCAGATGTGTGAGGTACCCAGTGAGAATCGAACTCACTAACAATGATCTGCTAATCTAGCTTGCTAACCATTACACCACGTGAGGTGCCTAATAAAAAAAATCTAAGCTTAGCTATGGCACAAGGCCAGAAATAAGGGACGCCCAGTGAGAATCGAACTCACTAACAATGATCTGCGAATCTAACTTACTAACCATTACACCACGTGAGGTGCCCTTGCTGGGGGGGGGGATATAGACCTGACTGAGATGAGTGGAACATGCAAGAGCCAAACTTGACTGGAAGGATCGGAATGCCACGGCTCATCTAGTAAAGAAGTCGATATTTTCTTTAAATAGCCATGTTGCTAGAAAATAAATTGGCTGAAACGTGCCAGCAACGTATCTAGATACTAGGCGAGTCCCTAAATAGTCTGGAGAGAAAATATGAGCTCGCATAACCTCCGCTATTATAATAAGGATACAGATGTCTATTAAACAGACAGAAGAAGAGGTATCAAATATGAAAACAACGAATTCTTTCGTAGATGAAAACAAGCTTTGTGGCTGAGATAGTATCGTCTTTGGTAAATATCAATTATATAAATATAATGAATACAAGTCCACTTAACTGAGTCCTTGGAATGTTTATGGAAAGTATCGTACTTACGTCGACCCTTTGGTGAATTATAGGGAGCGACGATTTTTACGCCCGACTCCAAGAGATGCTGGTTCAAAAAGAGGAAGATTTCTATCTTCAATATATTATATCTTTACTGAGCATGCTCAGTGGTTCTTCCTGTCAAAAACTTCCTGGGAGATTGTTCTTTTTTGTATTTTTTATGTTTTTTTATTCATTTTTATTTTATTGGGTTTTATTTATTATTCAATCCCTCTTCAATATGCACAGTTATTGTATTTTTTAAAAAATATTTCTATTTGTTTTATCTATACATATATAAAGGTCAGTTGGTGTGTATGTATGTCTTGTACGGTTTCGACCAAAACCCGCGACTGACTAAGCTATACACATATAAAGGGCAGTTGTATGTATGTATGTATGTATGTCCGGATGAAACTGCGAAAATAAAACAATTAACTACAAAATAAATACATGCGCACATTAAATATCACCGGTTCTTGCTTTTTGTGCAAACATTATGAAAAATTTATTTATATTCGTAGATATCTAAAAAATTAAAATATACATAGAAATAGCATTAAAATTCTTCTTAAAAATGTCCAGCATTTGTAAATCTCTAAAGTAAACAAATCAATACACTAGGTTCCCACACCCTCTACACAGTCGACGCTGGGTAGCCGCTTCTAGTTTCATATAACTTTACTTCATGTAGTTATCCAGTCGCTAAATCCTTTTTTTTTTCTTTTTTTTTTTTTTTTTTTTTTGGGGGGGTTACAAACTCACTCAATGACTCTTTCTTTCAGTCATCCATCTACTGAAACAGACCGGTTTAGCTCAATTGGTAGAGTGTTCGGCTGGGAACCTCAAGGTTCCTGGTTCGATACTCAGCGTATTAGTAGCACAGGGAAGGGATATGTGCGGTAAAGTGAGGAGCTGATGGTAGGTGTGGCGCTCCGTCTCAGATGCTAAAATAATCTCCTTGGTCTAGCGTTAGTGAAAAGGGGATAGATTCCCTCGCTGTATGTCTGATATCGCTTTAGGCCACCCAACGACTTTTTGTGTGAGTTAATTCTTCATAGCTACCCAACCTTTTTCTTAGCTCCATTAACGTATTGCACATGGACCAATCCATTATAACATTTAGATTATGACGGGAGTGTGACCAGACAGATAACATACAATAAATAAATACGGAAATAATATAACACGAGTGGGACTCGTGGAATTTTCACGAAACGAAACAAAAATCAAGAGGCGCTATTTACACCAGAAACGATGATTTGCAATTTCATTACATATAAATCCGACCAAAATTACCAAAAATTCTCCCGTAATTCACAATTTCAATGCTACAAATAAAACAAACACGTAACTTCTTTTTTCTTCTTTTTTTTCAATTCATTTTATTAAAATGAATTGAAAAAAAGAAGAAAAAAGAAATTACGTTCGGCATTTGGAATGTTTCCTTTTTTTCAATTGGGTGAAATAAAATGGGAAAAATGAGAAATCTGCGATTGAGCGATACCAGATAATCTGTATTCACAGTTTTACATTTCATCTTGGACAATTTGGACGGTGTCATTTTTAACTAGAGGGTGTTGCAAGATGATAACGGACGGAAGATTTAACAAGCGTATTATAATATAACATTAAAAAAACAGTATTGAAAAGTAGGGTAATTTTCCAATCAGAGGAGGAGGAGGAGGGGGAGGGGGTATGAGCTCTATGTAATTTTGATTCACGAGAAGAGAACACCTTTGGTTTGAATCCATAGTTTCCGTCTCCATGCCAAGGTTAAAGAACCCAGCCTGCCCTACAATTTACCCATAGCTGGATTCGTATCTTTCCCGAGGTTATTAGTGCTATGTTAAATACAAACAGGCACGTCTAGGATTTGAACTCGTCTCGTCGTGTTCATTTTCAATGATGATATAATCTGACTGAAAGAGCCGAATGCTACGCTAAGAAAAAGTAGTTTAAAAGACAAGAGGCTGAGAAAGACGAGATGAAATGTGTTTTGCTTCGTTCTAGACAAGGTTGCATTTTTTCTAGCAGTGTATGGGGGTGGTTTGATTTGTTAGTATTTGTGTCCTATCCCCAATACATCTGGTTCTTTCTTTTTCGTTGTCTGGTAAGCTGGGATGAAATTTAGTGAAAGAAGCGAAGGAACAAAGATGAGGATGACTTTAGAGTAAGACCTTTATTAGCTGATTCACACTATTTCTTTGAGGGAAAATATTTCCCGAGGAAGTCAATAGGTGTTTCCTCTTCAAAATATTGGGGTAAAAAGGGCTGCGCATGTTCAGGGGGCTCTTCCGGTCTGAAGACTTCTGGGAGATTGTTACTTTTTTGTGTCTTTTTATTTTTTTTTCTATATTTAATTCAATTTTGTTTTAATTTTGTTTTATTTATTATTTGGTTTATTTTTATTTTTATTAATCCTCACAAGTGAACCAAAGTAAAAGCCGAATTTCGAATAAACATTTTGCCTTTGAAAGGAACTGTTTATTTGGGAAGATTAACTCTACACAATCATAATTACTTGGGACCAGAATTTTTGTCCTTGAACCGAATCGAGCTAAGCTTAATAAATCTATTAATAATGGAAACTCGGTCTTAATTTGTCTGTAACCGAAATTACGTCACTGCTTACGTCACATTACTCCAAATCGTCAATTCATAGAATAAAGAACACTCTTATATTATAAGCATAGGAAGCGCGTGGTGCGATGGTTAAAGTCATGGGAAATGGACTCGTCACCCCAAGTTCAAATCCTGGATGTGATAATTGCATTTAACTTTGCGCTGATACCCTTGGGAAAGGTATGAATCCCACTCTCCCTCCAGCTATGGATAAATAGTAGGGCAGACTGGGCTCTTTAACCTTGGTTAGGCAACCAGTCTAGGAGAAGGAAAACTCTGAATTCAAACCTGTTGAACTCCGCTTAAGAAATTGACCTTGTGTCACATCCTGCTCGTGCGGAGGGGTTGGTAAATATATATATTATAAGCATTCAAAATTTGAGTATAAAAAATTACACAGTCGTTATTGATTTTTAAAACAAGTTTAAATAAATCCACGCCTTGAATTATATATCTATATGTAGTTTGTTTTATTTTAATATATATTTTAAATTATCTAACGTATAGATTTTTACGAAAAAATTATTTAAAACAAACAAGAAATAGTCATTTTTTCAGTATCAAGAGGTTAACTAAAAAATTTACAGATAAATACCTATGATTTCGTATAAAATTTATGTGTGACATATTCAAAATAATTATTTTATTAATAATTAATAGATGCACGGAAAATTTTATTTGAGGGGGACAAAACTAAGTTTGTGTTTCAAATGGTTATATTTTTTTTACTGGTTTAATAAATTTCATAATTTTACTTACTTATGATACGAATCCTCTGACATTGAATTTTTAACTCCCAACCCCCCTCAGACAATATCTTTCAAAAATTAATTTTTAAACCGCCTAGAGTGCGTTTTTAATAGTATTTTTTAAAAAATAACTGAAGCAAAGAAAAACTTCCAGAGGAATATACAAAAGGAGCTCTTAAAACAAAAACAAAAAGAAAGAAAAAGAAAAAAACATGAGATAGAATATTAAGTGTTTCAACATAAAGATACTTATTATATATAAGGGCCGGGTTAGCTCAGTCGGTAGAGCGTTTGGCTAGCAACCACAAGGTTCTTAGTTCGATACCTGCCCTCGCCAACTCAGCGTATGAGTCGCACAGGGATCTGTCCGGTAAAGTAAGGAGCTGCTGGTAGGTGTAGCGCTCCACCTCAGCTAAAATAATCTCCTTGGACTAGCGCTCGTGAAAAGGGGATAGACTCGCTGATTGGCTGATACCGACTTTAGGCCACCCCGACGACTTTACTTATATATATATATATATATATATATATATATATATAGTGTAGGGATACAAAATAATAATCTTATTGAGCAGTTTTTAAATTTGTCGTGACTTAAATTGGAGCTCTCCTGTTTGCTGGTATGTTTTACTTGCTTGATTCTACCTATCTTGTTATATTCACAAAAATACAAAGCCGAATGATCGAGGAGTCAAAAGCTTTAAAAGTTTGAATCAACCATGCAACAAACCTTTGGCAATACATAATACTATTTTTTCTCTTTTTCTTTCTTTTTCAAATTCTTCTACTTTTTATCTGCTTCTTTCTTTCTACTTCTTTCTTTCTTTCTACTTCTTTCTTTCTTTCTTCTTTCTTTCTTTCTACTTCTTTCTTTCTTTCTTTCTTTCTTTCTTTCTACTTCTTTTTTCTTTCTACTTCTTTCTTTCTTTCTTTCTACTACTTTCTTTTCTGTTCTTTTTTCTTCTTTATTTCCTTCTTTTTTCTATATTTGGTTGCCTCTCTTTCTTCTTCCATTTTCTTTCTTTGTTTATTTATGTTTTAGTTTTTTTTTTTGTGTGTGTGTGTGTAAATTATTTAATTCATTTTCTTTCTATCATTTTTTCTGTTTATTTTTATTTTATTTTGTTTTTTGCTTCGTTTTTCATGACCTCTTTAGTTCTCTCTCATTTTCTTCCTATCTTCCTTATCCAGTTCTTTCTTCTCTCTTTCTCTTTCTCTTCTCTTCTCTCTCTCTCTCTCTCTCTCTCTCTCTCTCTCTCTCACTTTCTCTTTTTTCTTTTTTCTTCTTTTTCTTTCCTTTCTTTCCTTCTTTTCCTTCCCTTCTTTTTCTTTCCCTCTTTCTTTATTTCTCTTTCTTCTTTCTTTCTTATCCGTATATTTCATTATGTTATTATACTAGTTTCTTAACTAAAAAAAATTCTTCTTCTTCTTCTTCTTCTTCTTCTTCTTCTTCTTCTTCTTCTTCTTCTTCTTCTTCTTCTTCTTCTTCTCTCTCTCTCTCTCTCTCTCTCTCTCTCTCTCTCTCTCTCTCTCTCTCTCTCTCTCTCTCTCTCTCTCTCTGTGTTTTTTTAATTTTAATTTTTTTCTTGTCCGTATATTTCGTTATCACACTGTTAGTTTCTTACTTTTAAAATCTTTATTTCCTTCTTTTTTCTCCTTTTTCTTTCTCTCTCTCTCTCTCTCTCTCTCTCTCTCTCTCTCTCTCTCTCTCTCTCTCTCTCTCTCTCTCTCTCTTTCTTTTCTTTTTCCGTCTTTCTTTTCCGTATATTTCGTTATCACACTATGTTAGTTTCTTACTTTTAAAACATTTTATTCCTTCTCTCTTTCTTTCTCTTTCTTCTTTCTCCCTTTTTCTTCTTCTTTCTTTCTTTCTCTCTTTCTTTTTTTCTTTTTTCCTCCTTTCTTTTCCGTATATTTCTTTATCACACTATATTAGTTTCTTACCATTTAAAACCTTTTATTCTTTCTTTCTTTCTTTCTTTCTTTCTTCTTTCTTTCTTTCTTTCTTATTCAGCTGTTCATATCCATCCAAATGATAAATGAGACAATCTGAAGATTTCTTGGCGAAAAACACACAAAGTCGTCTGCTGGTGGGGAAGAACTTAGAAGAATTTTTCTCCGTCTCCTCAAATAATGGTGCCAACAGAATAGGGTGCACACCCAAAGCGCAAGCACCAACCGATGAAGCGACAGGCAAAAGGTGCTCGTCTCGCCAAAAACATTCATATTAACGACGTCATTATTTACACTTCCTCAACAAAAACGAATTTTACAAGCTTATAAGTGTACTAATTAAAGGAACAAAAAATATGACAAAAAATATGAAAATTATTATGAGATATAAATAACAAAATTAAAACAAATGTAAATTTCCGGAACAACTGCCAAACTTGGGTGACCCGAGCGTTCAGCATCATTTGTGTCTGTACGACCGCGTTTAAAGTCAGCATATCACCTATTATCCGTTGTTTCCGACGGAGCAGAGTCAGAATTACTTATCAAGCCATTACTTTGCTTGAACAGTATTTTTCCAATCAGAAAGCAATGCTTTATCAACACACGAAATTCAGATTTTTCCATTTTGAAAATTTGAAACATTAGCTTCATTTAGATAACTGTAATTTGAAAACTAATAATCCGATTGGGTTCAAAATTTTGACACGTGCCATTTGAAAGTTAGTACTTTATAAAAAAAATAATTTTATTTTTTTTTATTAGTAGCGCATTTATGTGTCAGACCGGGACTTATTGAGTGATGTGTTAGTCGCACTTATGTTTAAGAATCATGTTGAAAAATAGTTATAAAAACTGGCAAGCTATCTGACATTGCCCAGCTGGAAAATGGCCAGAAATAACGGTTAAGTGACTTTCCATTTCAGTGACTTTATGTCACTGTGATCTTTTGATAAATTCAGTCGTGACACGTGACATATCGTTGTTACTTACTAAGCACAAGGTCACGGTAGTTGGGCACTAGTAAAAAAATCGAACTCACTAAATTATCGAATTAGTCAGCGAACAAAGTTAGAAGAATCATCGCTCTACGCTAGCTACCCAATACACACAGAGTAAGAATACGAACTCAAAATTTACTATATATATATATATATATATATATATATATATATATATAGATTTTTTTTTGTCATTATTTTCATAGTGAGTTCGAAGCATTAATTAAAATGTAATAATAAATTTTTTAAGGCGTAATAATGCACATTTATGTTTAAAAAACATATTTATTTCTTTTTTTTCTTTTTTTTTTCATATTAAGGGTCCTAAATATTTTCAAGCAAAGCTCATCATCAGAGGAATGGAAGATTTCTCATAATTTTCATCTGTATTTGATAAATTCAATTGTGTTGTTGTTCATTGAATGTTTGGTGGTAACTGTGAAAAATTTTTTTTTTTTTTTTCCGGCGAAGATATAGTTACGCTCGGTAAATTCCGTAATAAATCGGTGCGGTGATCGTGTTCCGCGGGTTTTTTGAAAATTATTTCATATATAAATTCTTTTTCTTTTTTTTATAATACTATAAAATAATGAAGTCCTGCTCAGGACACTGGAATAAAGATTTTTTTTGTCATTATTTTCATAGTGAGTTCGAAGCATTAATTAAAATGTAATAATAAATTTTTTGAAGGCGTAATAATGCACATTTATGTTTAAAAACATATTTATTTCTTTTTTTTCTTTTTTTTTTCATATTAAGGTCCTAATAT
Source organism: Doryteuthis pealeii (assembly GCA_023376005.1). NCBI lineage: Eukaryota > Metazoa > Mollusca > Cephalopoda > Myopsida > Loliginidae > Doryteuthis > Doryteuthis pealeii. The sequence continues at coordinate 14,577,115 of CM042149.1, forward strand.
TTTCAAGCAAAGCTCATCATCAGAGGAATGGAAGATTTTCTCATAATTTTCATCTGTATTGATAAATTCAATTGTGTTGTTGTTCATTGAATGTTTGGTGGTAACTGTGAAAATTTTTTTTTTTTTTTTTTTTCCGGCGAAGATATAGTTACGCTCGGTAAATTCCGTAATAAATCGGTGCGGTGATCGTGTTCCGCGGATTTTTTGAAAATTATTTCATATATAAATTCTTTTTTCTTTTTTTTATAATACTATAAAATAATGATGATGAGCTTGCTTGAAAATATTTAGGACCCTAATATGAAAAAAAAAAAGAAAAAAAAGAAATAAATATGTTTTTAACATAAATGTGCATTATTACGCCTTCAAAAAATGTATTATTACATTTTAATTAATGCTTCGAACTCACTATGAAAATAATGACAAAAAAATTTTATTCCAGTGTCCCTGAGCAGGACTTCATTATTTTATAGTATTATAAAAAAGAAAAAAGAATTTATATATGAATAATTTCAAAAATCCCGCGGAACACGATCACCGCACCGATTTATTACGGAATTTACGAGCGTAACTATATCTTCGCCGGAAAAAAAAAAAAAAAAAAAAATTTTTCACAGTTACCACCAAACATTCAATGAACAACAACACAATTGAATTTATCAAATACAGATGAAAATATGAGAAAATCTTCCATTCCTCTGATGATGAGCTTTGCTTGAAAATATTTAGGACCCTTAATATGAAAAAAAAAAAGAAAAAAAGAAAAAATATGTTTTTTTAAACATAAATGTGCATTATTTACGCCTTCAAAAAAAATGTATTATTACATTTTTAATTAATGCTTCGAACTCACTATGAAAATAATGACAAAAAAAATCTTTATTCCAGTGTCCCTGAGCAGGACTTCATTATTTTATAGTATTATAAAAAAAGAAAAAAGAATTTATATATGAAATAATTTTCAAAAAATCCCGCGGAACACGATCACCGCACCGATTTATTACGGAATTTACCGAGCGTAACTATATCTTCGCCGGAAAAAAAAAAAAAAAAGAATTTTTCACAGTTACCACCAAACATTCAATGAACAACAACACAATTGAATTTATCAAATACAGATGAAAATTATGAGAAAATCTTCCATTCCTCTGATGATGAGCTTTGCTTGAAAATATTTAGGACCCTTAATATGAAAAAAAAAGAAAAAAAGAAATAAATATGTTTTTTAAACATAAATGTGCATTATTACGCCTTCAAAAAAATTTATTATTATTATATATATATATATATATATTTCTAAACTCCAACAGTATTTTTAAAAATCCAAGATTAACCGTTTGTAATTACATAACACAAACTTTTGCCTGGATAAAAAAAATATATATAAAAAAGAAAAGACCAAATCATATGCATGTCCTGAAAATAATCGGATGGTGCTAAAAAAAATGTCAAAAAGAAAAAAAATACTGTAAGAGTTGCCTAAGTTATATATACTAAAGTGCCCAATACAAGAAGTAGAGCTTATAAATAATAAAGTAAGCCTAATGAGTCAGAGAATATCTACCTAGGTTTCTCCTAACGGATCATCAAGATAATTCTGAGTCAGAATTATACTGATGGTCCGTTAGAAATCTAGGTAGATATTCTCTGACTCATAGGGCCTATATATATATATATATATATATATATATATATATATATATATATATATATATGAGGAAAATGGGATTGGAATGAATCCGGCAGAATGAAGTAAAATAAGGAATGAAAGCACAAAACTTAGACAAGAATGTGTAGTATGTTTCGCTGGAATGGTAAGTTCCGCTTCCTCAAGCCTTTATAAAGGCTTGAAGAAGCGGAACTTAACGTTCCAGCGAAATATACTACACATTCTTGTCTGAGTTTGGTGCTTTCATTCCTTATTTTACCTCATATTATATATATATATATATATATATATATATATGCAATTCCATATTAAGGAAAAACTTAAAACCCCGTCATGTTGGTTTATTAAGAATTTATTTCAATGAACTCCTTTTTAAGAGAAGACCGCATCATAAGATAATCAAATACATAATGAAGAAAAAACAAAAAAAAGTACACATATCTTTTGTAGTGGACTTTTTTCTCTCTATCATTTTAAAAAAATTGTGTTTGAGATTAATTTCTGTTAAACTAGTAATTCAATATTCTTTTTATTTCAAAGTTTGGAAATTCATATTCCGTGCGATCAGTTATGTCTTACAGCAACTTGGTTTCTTGCTTATTCTGTAAGATTAGTTACGTCTTACAGCAACTTAACTTCCTGCTTATTATTATTTTGTTAAAGTCCCGCTCTTTAAAAAAATTCTCTTTCAATGAAAACGCCCGTACAATTAGATCCTCTTTTCCCATAAAGAACAAACTTTTTCTGACTTAACCTTCCCCTGAGTATAGTAAGCGTATCTACGCACACTTTGGGAACTTTGCATGTAGCTGTTTGATCATCCCCTGAGAGCAGACATATAAACTATAATCATATATATATATATATATATATATATATATATATATTATTATATATAGGATGTTCGGGATAAATTTGGCATATTTATATTTGGTTATTTTTCTCCGTAGGTTGGAAGTATTGACGCATTAGCTCAGTCGGTAAAGCGTTCGGTTAGAAACCACAAGGTTCCTTGTTCGATACCGGTCCTCGCCAACTCAGCCTATGAGTAGCACAGGGATCTATGCGGTAAAGTAAGGAGCTGATGGTAGGTGTGGCGCTCCACCTCAGATGCTAAAACAATCTCCTTGGTCTAGCGCTATTGAAAAGGGGATAGACTCCCTCGCTGACTGGCTGATACCGACTTTAGGCCGCCCCGTCGACTTTACTTACGCATCATTTAAAAGCTTGGCCCTTTCTCCATTCATATACGTGATAACAGATAAAATGGATGACTGGAACCCACCTGAAACATGAAAGAGAATAACTTGTATCATGATGATCTGCGCCGGCCATCAAAATAAGGAGATTATGGTTGCTGCCAATGCTCCCTGAACACTGTAAAAACAATGAACTGGAGAATTGCAATGGAGACTACGAGGCTGTGGCTAGAAGAAATCAACATAACAGACGATCTGATTGCGTTCGTACAGCATAATTCCTCGAAAATATGCAGAAAAAAGTGTTAGTGAACCCTGGCATTGGAATTCGGGCTTTGTCACGTGAATTGAATGTTTCAGCCTCTACCATGAAGCTTGCACTCAATGAAGACTTTCGCTACTATTCATACAAGCATCGTAGACGTCAACCGCTCCCAGAAAATGCCCGTGAAAATCGTCTGACAAAGGCGAAGAAACTTCTAAACAAAGTGAAATATCCTGCTGAACCACAAACAATCTGTTTCTTTCCCGACGAGAAAAACTTTTGCCAAGATGAAAAGCACAACACGCAGAATAACAGATGGCTTGCATACAATCCAAAGGACACTCCCCATGTCATACAGACTAAATTTCCCCAAACTGTGATGGTTTTCGGATGCGTGTCCTCTGAAGTGATGTGATGACTCCGCATTTTTTCAGAGAGAGTATCAGGTTGAATCAATATGCCTATGTGGAGTTGCTAAACACTGTAGTCAAGTCTTGGATAACAAGGGTAGCCAATGTTAGGCCATATGTATGGCAGCAGGATCCGGGCCACTACCACACCTCTGGGAAAAATCAAAAATTGTTGTCGGCTACACAAGTCCCAATGTTTGGCCTCCGAACTCCCCAGATTTTAACCCCATGGATTATTATATATGTGGCGTTGTTGAAAAAGTCACCAATCGCCGGCCAGTACTACAAAAGCTCAGTTAATCGACAGAATTACGGTAGTTTTTGAGACCCTTCCCAGAGAAACTGTAACATCAGTTTGCTCCAAGTTCTGGAGCAGCATTGAGGATATGATCGACGCTAATGCCGGTTATTTTGAGTGACACCTGTTAACAGTAGTGTAATTTCTGTGAATTTTACCAAGCACTTTTTTCTTTTTCCTTGTGAAACTGTCAAATTTCTTCCGAACACCCTGTATATATATTTACCAACCCCTCCGCACGAACAGGATGTGACACAGGGTCAATTTCTGAAGCGGAGTTTAACGAGTTTGAATTCAGATATTTCCTTCTCCTAGACTGGTTGCCTAACTGCCAAGTCTGCCCACTATTTAGCCATAGCTGGAGGGAGAATAGTTGGATGCATACATTTCCCAAGGGTATTAGCGCTATGAGAAATGTAAACAGCCTCGTCCAAGATTTGAACTCGACTCGCCGAGTTCATTCCTACATCGGTAACCATAACATCACGCACCATATAGATAAGTAGGATGCCGCATCAATATGTCCATAGGTTGACACGTAGTTATTAAGTGAACTTCGATCTGAAATTTTCAGTCTATAATGTCTGATTTTATCTAAATTTGATTAATTTGGTAGAGAGGCTGGAAATGTTATGATAGGAGACGTTTTGTTTAGGGGACATCGCTTGCAGATAGACTAGTATATATATATATATATATGCTTCCCACTCCCATGGTTGAGCACTGTAGGGGGACATTAATTGTAACTTCACCGTTTGGCATTAGCCGTGACCCGTCTGTTTACAGATTAGAGTTATCTGGGATTGTAAAAAAAAACATACCGCCGTAAAGTATGTAGCAATTAATTGTTCACCCTAGACTAAGGGTAATAACTGATAGCCGCAAGGGTAAGGAACTTGGTAGACGAAAATTCTGTCGGGTTTCGATCCCGGATAGAGGTAACTGTTAAAATGTCGAGCCGCACTGATGAGAAGTAAACTTCAAAACACGTGTCTGTGGATAACTGATATATAGGTGTGTGAGAGTGTGTTTTGTTGAACTCGACGGACAATTCTTGTCTGATGAGTTTCTTTTCTATCCTTTCCAATTGTCTGACCATCGTTTTTATATCAGGGTGGAATTGATGAATGAATCCACCGAAGGTTCTTACACTAGTACTTTCTGCACTATTTAATGTCACCATCAACTCGTCAGACAAGAATTATCCGTCGACTTCAACAAAACATGCATAAAAGAAAAAACATGCTAACATATATATATATATATATATATATATATATATATATATATATATTATATACAACGCGCATGATGTGGCACAAGGTCAATTTCTTAAGCGGAGTTTTAGAGGTTTGAATTCAAAGTTTTCCTTCTCCTAGACTGTTTACCTAATCAAGTCAAACGCACCAGCCTACCCTAGCATTTACCCATAGCTGGAGGGAGAGTGAATGGATACATACTTTTCCCACTGGTATTAATGCTATGTGAAATGCGAAAAGCCTAGGATGAATATTATATTTGCATAAATATGCGCAGTGCATACCTTTCCCAAGGGTATTAGCGCTATGTAAAATGCAAACAGCCACGTCCAGGATTTGAACTCGACTCGCAAGGTATACAGGAAAGATATAAACGGTGATCAGGAGCCGTTAAACAATTGACTATTTTCTTCCGGACACTTCGTATCGAGTACTATTGACACCCTATTTTGATCTCAACTAAATCCATTTGCCGTTCGTTACTATTCCAATTTCATCTGACACTACACATTTTCTCCAGTTCACTAAGTATATTGACAAGGAAGGTAATTATGTTGAAAATTATATATTTTCTGTCATGGAATTTTGCTTTTGAGCTTCTCAATCATTCGCAAATCTATCTTTAATTGTTTAGAAATTTGGTACAAAATTTATTGCTTTAAAATATTAGATTGATTAATAAATTTCCAGTGTCGACGTTTTTACTATATTGGGGAATTTTGGTAGAAAATGTATTACTATTAAAATATTAGGTTGATTCATAAATTCCTAGTGTCGACGTTTTTACTATATTGGGGAATTTTTGTAGAAAATGTATTACTATTAAAATATTTGGTTCATTTATAAATTCCCAATTTCGACGTTTTTACTATATTAGGAAAATTTTGTCTAAAATGTATTGCGATTAAAATATTTGGTTGATTCATAAATTCCCAATTTCGACGTTTGTACAAGTGTCAACGTTTACACTATATTAGGGAAATCTTAGATGTGTCTCTGAATTTTACTCAACACTTTTACTAACATGTGCAATCCATCATTTACAAATGTCTAAAAACATTTCAAAATCTACAAACTCGTGAACTAAAGAAAAAGAACACCAGACATCATTTAAACATTTGTCATTCTCTTCTTGTTCAACAGAGAAAAAATACCATTTTTCGACATGATGGTTACGAGTGATGAAAAATAGGTTTATTATGAGGATACAAAATGGAGAAATGTGTTGCTAAGTCCTTTCAAGGTCTCAAACTACAAGGAATCTAATGAGGAAAACAGTTATTGGCATTGAAAGGAAATTCTTTAGTACAAATATCGTTGGAACTATGACAAACTGTTACTGCGCAGCGCCACTGAGATAAAATGGCTTATTTGAATGACGTATTGGAAGAGAAAAAACCCCTATTTCTCATACATACAAAAAGACTAATTTCTTCTCTTTATGGGTGATGTTAGTTTATCTTGAGTATAAGGTGTATGCCAAATTGCCACTCATATTTATGAACATTCCCAATATCAGCAGCAAGCACTTCCGGTAAAATTGGCCTATGAGAAACGTATACAGAACGCATTTAAGATCGTTAGTTGCTGCCATGGAATTAATTGTTAATTGGACTTTCTACCAAGGAACACAACGGATTAGGATTACATGAGTACCTACTGATACAAAATTCTTTTCTACCAAGGAACACTAGGGATAAGGATCACAAGGAATATCTACTGATAATACACTCTTTTCTACCAAGGAACACTACGAACTAGGATTACAAGGAGTATCTACTGATACTACACTCTTTTCTACTTAGAATTTCAACGAACACTACAAGACTAGGATTACAAGGGTTAACTAACTGAACCCCAATTTAATGCCAAATTGGATTTACCAACAGAAGAATTAAATGCCTAAAATGGTGACCAGAATTTTAACAGGCGATATTTAAATTAAGTAAAGCAACAGATATGTCGGTTAAATCGAACTTAACGGTCCTAAATTCCACCATAGTATGTCACCCCGCCGAAGGAAAAAATCAGGAAATTAAACGAGTTTAATGAAATTTTCAGAGTTGATATATTAATGAATAAAAGATATAATGCACCATTTATTTTATTTAAAAACTGTAACAATTTTCAGGTCAGTTAACTTTGAATCACGTATCTTTGAGACGCAACACAGATTCTCAAAAATCTATCGATCTATCTATCTTGGTGCATAATTATCAAATTTTATCATCCGATCCATTCGATCCAGTGGGAAGGATGTCCTTCCTATGTCATATTTGCGTCAAACTTTGTGGATCTGCAGTGGGATTGATGAGTTATTTGAGGGCCCATGAGAGGAAAGGTTCTGGCGGTGGGGTTACAGGATGGAGGGACGGCAGTAATCTGTAAAGATTATGCTATTGCTATCTATCTATCTATCTATCTATCTCCAGGAACAAACAATGAGTTTTGTAACAATCTGTTACAAAGTCTGTAAGTCAGCTTCTGGTCTTAAGAGACATATGGTAGTGCATAAGCATAAATTTTATCATCTGATACAACGGGAAGGACGTCCTTTCTATGTCATATTTGCATCAAACTTTGTGGATCTGCAGCGGGTTTGATTAGTTAATTGAAGGCTCATGAGAGGAAAGGTTCTGGTGGTGTTATTGGAGGATTGTGAGGGACGGCAGTAATCTGTAAATATTATGCAATTGCTATCTATCTATCTATCTATCTATCTATCTATTTTAAGAGATATGATGAAACATCAAAGCAACACAAAACCATTTCACCGAAATTTGAGAATGATGTTATTTGGATATGAAGAGTCCAATTTCAGAGAAGTAGGTAGATAAATTGGCAACGAAGTATTTTTTTTTATCACATCCTGCAATTTTAAGGTTAAAAGAATCAAATTAAGAAAGTATTTTAGATATTTCGATATGGGAAAGTTTTGTGAGTTAATAGTGATTAAAGATGTTCATTTATTAAGAGGATGTAGATCACATTTCCAGTCAGTTTGGCGACTCAAAATATGCAAGCTAAATTTAAATTACTTTTGTTCACTTTTGATGTATCAGTAGATTATTCTGTTGCAGCAGTTGTCCATGATGATATACTAGAAACGACTACCCGGCATCGCCTGGGTAGGGGGTGGGGACAAAAAGTAAGTCTCGCAGATCCATTATTACGCGAGTTAGATCCTCGCAGGATGCCCCATTAAAATTCCTACGTGAAAAGACCTTGCGTGGATCCGGCCTGGTGGGGTGCCAGGAAAAAACGTGGGGCAGACACTCTGAAAAGAAAAATTAATGTCTTCTATTTAAAATATCAAATGCAAAAAAAATCCATCCTGTTGCTATTTAAATTCTATTTTTAAATTATTTTCACGAATATTAATCAGATCTTCATTATTTTCGTTCAAAAAACAAGATCTGGCGATACTGAATGTGTATATATATATATACTTTGTCATTAATTGTTTTATTCCCGTAGTTTCCTCCAGACTTACGTACATACTTACAACTGTTCTTTATATATGTATAGATAGATAGATTATATTTACGGTCAAGTAACGTTGAAAGTACCGGTTCTCGATAGATCAACGAAGTTAAGCATCGATGAGCCTGTTTAATACTTAGATGGGTAACCATTTAAACAACATCCCGTACTGTAAGCAACTTTATATCAATATTACTTGATCCGGCATTAAATAACCCGAAAAGGTTGATATGCCTTAAAACAAAACAACCCGCCAACTAACCCTAATGATATTGATGCATCTATTTAGGAATGCATTAAGGGGTTCTAATTAGAAACTTTCTAGTTATTTCTGACACAGCGGTTAGTTGGTTGGTTGGTTGGCTGGTTTTGTGGCATATCAACCCTGGTGGGTTATTTAGTACCAATCTATTATTTACAAGTATTTATGATTTGTAAGCGAATAGTTTGTAATTAAGTATTCTGTTTATGAAGTATTTTCCGTACCGAAGATGTTTTGTTCCATTCATTTTTGTCGAGTATTTAATTCTTTTACTTCAACTTCATTCCTTTTTTTTTATTAAACACATATTCTATAGCTCATTATTTTATCTATCTAATCCATAGATGGGATCCTAACAGGTAATACCACTCCGGGTCAGAGTGGATCTGGGTGTAATGGCGATGAAGGGGTATTCCACACTTCACAGAGCTGCAGAATTGGAACCTCACCAGTAAAGTAAAAGTAAAGTCGACGGGGCGGCCTAAAGTCGGTATCAGCCAGTCAGCGAGGGAGTCTATCCCCTTTTCAATAGCGCTAGACCAAGGAGATTGTTTTAGCATCTGAGGTGGAGCACCACACCTACCATCAGCTTCTTACTTTACCGCACATATCCCTGTGCTACTCATACGCTGAGTTGACGAGGACCGGTATCGAACTAGGAACCTTGTGGTTTCTAGCCGAACGCTCTACCGACTGAGCTACTCACCAGTAGATGCAGTTTAATATCATTTTTCAACAGTGAGTAAAGAAGGTCATGTTGACAATCTTCTGAAACATAAAAGGGCATATTACAATTGATTTCCTTGAAAAAGGTGCAACTGTGAACAGTGCTTCCTATTGCCAACATCATAGGTAAAATTTACCCTTTTTTATTGAATGAGCCTCACGTATATATATATATATATATATATATATATATATATATATATATATATATAATATATATATATATATATATATAAAGGTGAGTGATATCGTTGAATTTCAAATCTCTTCTATGTATTTTTCATGTTTATTTTCCTATGGTTTGAAAAAAAAAAGACACACACACACACACTCACACACACACACACACACACACACACACATATATATATATATATATATATATATATATATATATTATATATTTATTTACCAACCCCTCCGCACGAGCAGGATGCGACACAAGGTCAATTTCTTAAGCGGAGTTCAGCAGGTTCGAATTAAGAGTTTTCCTTCTCCTAGACCGGTTGCCAAACCAAGGTTAAAGAGCCCAGTCTGCCCTACTATTTACCCATAGCTGGAGGGAGAGTAGGATTCATACATTTCCCGAGGATATTAGTGCTAAATGAAATGCAATTACCACGTCCAGGATTTGAACTCGAGGCGACGAGTCCATTTCCCATGACTTTAACCATTACACCACGCATTATTACACCATGTATATATATATATAGCTTGCAAAAATTCATTATGAATATACAAAAGAAGTTATCCCAATGAATATAACCAGAAGATGGTTTTCTTTGAACAAATGGATTTGTTACTTTTACCAGTACATTTTCCGTCCAATTTTTTTTGCCTTGTCAAAAACTTTGAAAACTTTTTTAAAAAACTTGATAAAAACAATTTCTATCACGAGAAATTTTCTCCTGCTGATGACCTAAGGTCAAAACTAGTTAAGAAAAATTCCAAAATAAATAGCATAAAAGAAATCTTCCCGTTTGTCTTATCATTTTTGATCACACACACACACACACACACACACACACACACACACACACATATATATATATATATATATATATATATATATATATATATATAAGATCAAAAAGATCAAAAGCAATACAATATTCATCCTTTGGAATTATGATTTTTATTCCTCCTCCTATATTTTCCCATGCTTCTAAGTTAACAAAAAAAACGTTTCTTAATATATATATATATATATATATTATATATATATATATATATATATAGTGATTGCCACTTTTTCACAGAAGAAGGCCATTTCTACAAAGTTCGGTTGTGAGCCAGCAAGTGGCTCAGAAGTCCAGCTTTACTTTTACACGTCCTGTCGCGTAAAAGACACGTGAGACTCCTGGCTTTCCACTCTTACACGGGACCGCATATGACTCAAGAGACCAGTCCGTGACATGAAATCACAAGGTTCCTAGTTCGATACCGGTCCTCGTCAACAGCGTTATGAGTAGCACAGGGATCTGTGCGGTAAAGTAAGGAGCTAATGATAGGTGTGGTGTTCCACCTCAGATGCAAAAACAATTTCCTTGGTCTAGCGCTGGTGAAAAAGGGATAGACTCCCTCGCTGATTGGCTGATACCGACATTAGGCCGCCCCGACGACTTTACTTACTTATATATTCAAAACGGATATTATTAGTTATTATTAATTACCAATTTTACGACAAATATTTTTGTATTTTAGGATTCACATTATACCTGTGTACAGGTATTTGTAAATGTATGTATCTTTTATATGCTATGAATGTGATAGAATATCAAAGACTGAAAGGGGGAAGGATACATTTGTTGTAATAATTGCACTGATTACACTTAACAGGTAAGTTATTTTTACCTGTGCAGGTAAATTTGTAAAATTCCGAAAATTAATTAAGTATAATTTTACAGTTTACGCCTCATCTCATACCTATGAAGCATTTTATTATACTAGTAGCGGTTACCCAGCGTTACCTTGGTAGAGGGGGTTAAAAATTTAGTTTCGTAGAACCATAATTACTGTATCATGAGTTGGATCCTCGCAGGATGCCCCATTAAAATCCCAACGTAAAAAAGACCTTGTGTTGATCTGGCCTGGTGAGGTGCTAGAAAAATTAGTGCACTCTGAAAAGAAAAATTAATGTCTCCTATTTAAAATATCAAATGCAAAAAAAAAAAAAAATACATACTGTTACTATTTAAATTTTATTGTTTAATTATCTACACGAATATAAATAAAATCATTATTATTGTTACTCAAAAAGCAAGGCCTGGTGATAGTGACTATATATATATATATATATATATATATATATATATATATATATATATATATATATATATATATATAGAGAGAGAGAGAGAGAGAGAGAGAGA
>CM042149.1:14594057-14605820 GCA_023376005.1 Doryteuthis pealeii
ATGGATGTAGTCGTTTTTTGTTAGTATTCTTATGATTAGACTTTAAAATCGATTTACAACTTCTCGGATTCTGACTATTAGTTGAATCACAGAAGAAGTATGAGCAAAGATTCTTGAGGTAACGCTACTATTTGTAGATTTCACCAAGGCATTATTTTATTCCAGAACTTTTTGATTTAATTAGGTATTTCTGCTATGGTAAATTAATATATAAAATTCATTTAAAATATGAAACGCCTAATTTTAAATTTCAAATTTCATATTTTTATATTCTAAAAATCAATTTTTATTTAATAACTACTTTAGTTTATTTTCGTTATCTAATAATTTTTGTAGAAAACTCTATTGAAAATCTATCACCTCATTTTAAACAGAACAAATGTGTAAATTTTCTTTTATAAGATAATAGTCAATTTAATAATTATCGAAAAGAGTTCAAAAAGATCTCCAAAAATTATTTTTTTAGTTATTATTTTAAATTTATTTTCCGATTTTCGGTACTTATTTTCTACCAAGATAGCACCCTTAGTTTTTTTTCTTCTTCTATTCACACCTTCGGTCTTTCGTCCTTTTAATTAAACTGTAACTAGTTTCAACTTTATATAAACCCACCGATATTTTGCGTCCTAAAAATAAAGGGGTGGGGGAAATTAAGTGACCTAAAAAATCAGAAAGTTTGGAAATAAAATAACTGATGCGTTATAAAATTCATTCATTGATAAATCAACACTGAAAATTTCATTAAAATAGGAGAATTCCCTGGTTTTTGGGGTTTTTTTTCAATCGGGGTGATGGTGGGGGTAAATTTATTTTGCAAAATACGGATTTTGCGGCTACTTTGGCAGAGCCTAGTAAATATATATATATATGAAAGACATTTTATTTCCAATTTCTTAGATAGAACAGTCGCATTTAAAAGTTATATTTTCCTATTATGGTAAAAACTTTTTTCTTTTTTTCCTGACATTTTTTCTTTCTTATTTTACTTTCTAACATTATCATATACAGTTTCATACGTACAGTTTGACTCTTGTATAAAAGCTTCCCTCACTTTGCTCTTGCTAAAGGCATGAACCCATTTCTCCCTGTGCACTCTTCTATCTCCAGATATTTTAGAATTTACAAACCTTTTTTAGTCTGGAACAAAGGCTTCAGATCGTTTACGGTACTTACTATTCCTAAGTGAGCCCCCATCAGAGTACTGAGCAGGCTCATTTACGCTTCAGGGATCAAGCAGGAATCGGTGCTTTAAGCGTGACTTTAGCGTAAGTATAAATAAATAAATATAGTTTACATTTGCAGTCTGTAGAGCACTCGCTTGGAATCGTAAGGTTCTGAGTTCGATACCAGTCCCCACCAACTCAGCATATGAGTAACACAGATTGGGTAATCTGATCTGTGCGGTAATTGGGGAGTTCCAGTGATCCCCAAGTTAAGACGGGTGTGAAAATCTCGCATTGAATGAAATAGATCAACATATTCTTAAAGAAGTTAAAAATGGGCGGAAAAATATTGCAATGGCATGGATCGACTACAGAAAGGCTTATGACATGGTCCCACATGCCTGGATTTTAGAATGTCTAAAAATGTACAAAATTTCCAACAACATAATAAATTTCATTGAAAAAGCAATGGAAAACTGGAGAGTCCAATTAAAAGCCGGAGGGCAATCCCTGGCAGAAGTAAAAATCCAAAGAGGTATTTTCCAAGGAGACTCGTTATCACCACTACTATTTATTATAGCAATGATGCCACCCAATCATATACTTAAAAATGTACAGGGGGTACAAATTCACTAACTCACAAGAAAAGATAACCACCTTATGTGCATGGATGACATTAACATTTTTGCAAAAAATGAAAAAGAATTGGAAACCCTAGTACAAACTATTAGAATATATAGCCAGGATATAGGGATGGAATTCGGAATTGAAAAATGTGCTATGCTAGTAATAAAACGGGAAGAAAGAAAATTAATGGACGGAATAGAACTGCCAAATCAGGACACTATAAAATCACTTGATGAAAATGAAAGTTACAAATACTTAGGAATTTTAGAAGCGGACAATATCAAGCAGCAGAAATGAAAGGAAAAGTTAAAAAAGAATACCACAGGAGAACAAGAAAACTCCTAGAAACCAAACTCAACAGCAGAAATCTGATCAAAGGAATTAATACCTGGGCTGTCCCCATTATAAGATACTCAGGACCATTCTTAAAATGGACAAAAGAAGAACTCAGACAGATTGACCAAAGGACTAGAAAATTAATGATCATGCACAAGGCTCTACACCCTAGAGACGATAGAGGTAGACTATATGTATCAAGAATGGAAGGGGAAGAGGTCTTGCCAACATAGAGGATTACGTAGAGGCCACAATCCAACAACTCGAAGACTACACAAAGAAAGAGCAAAGACAGATTACTTATGGCAGCCAACAATAGTAGATGTGACATATGGACAAACATAAAAACAACAAAACTAGAAAACAAAAATGGGAAGAAAAACAATTATATGGACACTTCAAGCGACAAATCGGAGAGGTTGCACATGAAAAACCTGGACATGGTTAAGAAAAGCAAACCTCAAATGAGAAACTGAATCACTAATAATTGCTGCACAGAATAATGCCATAAGGACAAACTATATCAAAGCAAAAATTGATAAGACCCAACAAAATAGTAAATGTAGACTATGCGGTGACAGAGATGAGACTGTAAAACATGTACTATGCTAATGTAGCAAACTAGTACAACGGGAGTACAAAACTAGGCACGATTGGGTTGGAAAGGTGATCCACTAGGAATTATGCAAAAAATTAAACATTGACCATACAACAAAATGGTATATGCATAAACCAGAATCTGTTCTTGAGAACGAAACGCATAAAATTCTCTGAGACTTTGAGATAAAAACTGATCACCTTATCCCAGCAAGAAGACCAGACCTAGAGTTGATTAACAAAAAGAAAGAACTTGTCAACTGGTGGATTTTGCAGTTCCAGCAGATCACAGGTAAAGCTGAAGTAAAACGAAAATATGGACTAACACCTGGACCTTGCCAGAGAACTGAAAAAGTAATGGAATATGAAAGTCAAAGTGATACCAATTGTAGTTGGTGCACTTGGAACGGTCCCAAAAAGATTGGAAAAAAGACTGGAAAATCTGGAAATCAGAGGAAGAATCGAAACCATCCAGAATACTGCACTGCTGCAATCTGCCATAATACTCAGAAAAAGTCCTGGATCCTCTCTGACCTGAGGAACTTGTTTGCCACTCAGACTCCAATGAAAGGCCATCAGCTAACGCTGGTGTTAAAAACTAATAATAATAATAATAATAATAATAATAAGAAGAAGAAAGAAGAAGAAGAGAACCTTCATCTGGTGGATTTTGCGTCCCAGTCGAAAGCGAAAATAGACAAATACTTAGACCTTGCCAGAGAATTGAGGAAACTTTTGAAGAATGAAGGTGAAGGTCGTACCAATTGTAATTGGTGTTCCTGGAACTCTCCACAAAGCTCTGGAAAAGAATTTGCGTGAATTGGAAATAAGAGGAAGAAATCGAGACCATCCAGACTACAGCATTTTGGGGATCGGCTAGAATACTCAGAAGAGTCCGGGAGACACGAGGAGACTTTCTGTCACTCAGCTTCGAGTGAGCCACCAGCTACGGCAGGTGCAAAAACCTCATAATAATAATAATAATAATAATAATAAAATAATAATAATGTGACGCTCTACCTCAGCAAAATATTCTCCCTGGTCTATCGCTAGCGAAAAGGATAGACTCCCTCGTTCTACTGCCGATATCGACAATAGGCCACTCCGCCGACTTTACTTTACTTACTTGAATTTGTCACAAGGCTGCAAGTATATACCACACGGTTAGGATCAAACTCACTGCTCAGTAATTGAGATCTGGGAACCAGCTTGCTAACATTACACCAGGACGAGTTATCCCAATCACCAGATATCTAGACAAAAAATGTCTCGTCACGTGGTATGCCGCGGCGGTGACGGAGATGATGGGAGTGGGCGTGAGTGAGTGAGTAAGTACTTATACAGACTTTCTCTCATAACAGCAGCTTTTACCCCCTCCCTCCCCTCCCCCACCTCGCCAAAGTCAACATTTACTATTGTTAATAAGAATATTCCGTTTCGCTATGTGGAATTTCGGGTTGAACCTACCGCTGACAGACGAAGTACGTATTCATGATTACCTTTCTAAAGTGCCTTAGTCTGGCATAAGGTCACCAATTGGAGGTTACACGTCGGGATTGAACTCATTAGATTTGGAGTAGCCCAAACCCCTTTTTATCATATGAGTGCTAGAGGGCGTGGCTACGGGGTCTACATGTCCTGGGAATGACGTTAAACTCTATCTGATGGTGAGTTCCAGTTTTGGAGGTTTGGGAATGTGGAGCACCCTTCATCACCATTGCTCCCTGGTCCACTCTGACCCGGAGTGGTAGTACCTGTTAGGTCCCATCTATGGTTAAATAGAAAAATGTATTTATAAAAAAATTGTATTATCCATTAAGAATTGATTTATTTCAAAACTTTATCGGCATTAAATGACCCACTGGGGTTGATATGCCGTAAAACAAAAACAAACCAAACCTAGATTTGTTGTAAATTGGTCTACGAGTTTTAACTTATAAATCATCGCGTCTGGATGGTCACATTAAAGAAGCTGTCAATGAAAATATGACAGAATAAAATGAAAGAGAGAGAGAAGAGAGAGAGAGAGAGAGAAGAGAGAGAGAGAGAGAGAGAGAGAGAGGGGTATAGAAAAAATGAATGCACGAAGAAAATGTAAAGAACGTATGTAAATATAGAAGACACAAAACAAGAAATGTATTAAGAGGAAAGACAAGCGCGAATTGTGAATACAAGGTTAAGTCCGAATGGGTTGGAAAAGGGACCCACTGGAAACTGTGCAAGAAACTCAATTTTGACAATACAACAAAATGGTATGCATAAACCATATATGCATATATGGAAGCGCGTGGTATAATGTTTAAAGTAATGGGAAATGGACTCGTAGACCCGAGTTCAAATCCTGGACGTGGTAATTGCATTTCACTTAGCCCTAATATCACTGGGAAAGGTATGAATCCTACTCTCCTCCAGCTATAGGTACATAGTAGGGCAGACTGGGTTCTTTAAACCTTTGTTAGGTAAACCGGTCTCGGAGAAGGAAACTCTGAATTCAAACCTGTTGAACTCCGCTTAAGAAATTGACCTTGTGTCGCATCCTGCTCGTGCGGAGGGGTTGGTAAATATATGTGTATAAATCACAATCTGTTCTAGAGAAGGAAACGCATACAATTCTCTGGACTTTGAGATAAAGAACGGATCACCTTATCCAGCTAGAAGATCAGACTTAGTATTGACTAAGGAGAAAAAGTGAAACTTGTCAATGGTCGATTTTGCAGTCCCAGCAGATCCCAGGATGAAAAAGAAAGAAAACGAAATGTCAGAGAAATGCCTGAACCTTGGTGAAGAATTTAAAAACTGGGAATAAGAGGATGAAAGTGATACCAATGCTTGTGCACTTGAATGGTCTCCAAAAGTTAGAAAAACAGACTAAAGGAATTGAACATCAGAGGAAGAATTGGGACAGCAACCTTGTTGAGATCGGAGTAGAAATACTCAGAAGAGTCCTGGAGACCGGAGGAGACTTGCTGACATTCAGAATCCAGTGAAAGAACATCAGCAATAGTAGTGTGAAAAACTCACAAGGAGCGAAAATAAATAATAATAATAATAATAATAATAAAGGGAAACCTCAAAAGAGAAACTGAATCACTTATAATACTGCACAAAATAATGCCATAAGGACAAACTATATCAAAACGAAAATTGATAAGACCCAACAAATAGTAGATGGAGACTTTGCCGGTAATAGAGATGAGACTGTAAACCATATACTCTGCGAATGTAGCAAACTAGCACAACGAGAATACAAAACTAGACATGACTGGGTTGGGAATGTGATCCACTGGGAATTATGCAAAAAATTAAATTTTGACCATACAACAAAATGGGGTATGGCAAAACCAGAATCTGTTCTTGAGAACGAAAAGCATAAAATTCTCTGGGACTTTGAAATAAAAACGGATCACCTTATCCCAGCAAGAAGACCAGACCTAGTGTTGATAAACAAAAAAGAACTTGTCAACTGGTGGATTTTTGCAGTGCCAGCAGATCACAGGGTGAAGCTGAAGGAAAATTAAAAAAATGAAAAATATCTGGACCTTGCCAGAGAACTGAAAAAGTAATGGAATATGAAAGTGAAAGTGATACCAATTGTAGTTGGTGCACTTGGAACAGTCCCAAAAGGATTAGAAAAGGGTTCGGAAAGTTTGGAAATCAGAGGAAGGATTGAACCATCCAGAACACAGCACTGCTGCAATCTGCCAGAATACTCAGAAGATCCTGGAGACTTGAGGAGACTTGCTGTCACTCAGACTCCAGTGAAAGACCATCAGCTAATGCTGATGTGAAAACTCAAAAGGAGTAAATAAATTCCGAGGAAATCAGAGGAGAATTAGAAACCATCCAGACAACTGCATTGCTGAAATCGGCTGGAATACTCGAAGAGTCCTAGAGACCTGAGGAGACTTGTTGTCACTCAGACTTCAGTAAAAGACCACCAGTTAACGCTGGTGTGAAATTCAATTTTCACCATACAACCAAATGGTATATACACAAACCTGAACCTGTCCTGGAGAACGAGACGCATAAACTTCTCTTGGACTTTTAATCGACAGAAGAAGAAGAAACCTATAATTTCGTGGATTTTGCCGTCCCGCCGACCACCGAGTGAAAATGAAAAGAAAGTGAGAAGATAGACACATACTTAGACCTTGCCAGAAGAACTGAGGAAACTGTAAAACATGAAGGTGAAGGTCGTACCAATTGTATTTGATGTCTTGGAACGGTAATCCAAACTACAGCATTGTTGGGATCGTTAGAATAATCAGAGAGCCATGGTGACCCGAGGAGATTTCTTCACTTAGCCTCGAGTGAACCACCAGCTACGTCAGGTGTGAAAAATAATAATAATAATAATAATAATAATATAATAATAATAATAATAAGTTATGAATATGAAAGTGATACCAATTGTAGTTGGTGCACTTAGAACGTCCCAAAAGGATTGAAAAAGGTTTGAACATCTGAAAATCCGAGGAGGATTGAAACCATTCGTAACACTGCACTACTGCATCTTTCCAGAATACCCAGAAGAGCCCTGGAGACCTGAGAGACTTGCTGTCACTCAGACTCCAGTGAATGACCATAAGCTAATGCTGATGTGAAACTCAAAAGGAGTTAAATAATAAATAATAATAATTAATAATAATAATAATAGCCAGGATATAGGATGGAATTGGAATCGAAAAATGTGCTATGCTTGAATAAAAAGGGGTGAAAGAAAACTATTAAATGGAATACAACTACCAAATCAGGAAACTATAAAATCTCTTGATGAAAATGAAAGCTACAAATACTTTTAGAAGCGGACATATCATGCAAGCAGAAACGAAAGGAAAAGTTAAAAAAGAATATTCAGGAGAACTAGAAAAACTTCTAAAAACGAAACTTAACAGCAGAAATCTGATCAAAGGAATTAATACCTGGGCTGTTCCCCATTATAAGATACTCAGGACCATTCTTAAAATGGACAAAAGAAAACTCAGACAGATAGACCAAAGGACGAGAAATTAATGAACATGCACAAGGCTCTCCACCCTAGAGATGATAGAGATAGATTGTATGTGTCAAGAAAGGAAGGGGAAGAGGTCTTGCCAACATAGAGGAATGGTAGAAACCACAATCAACAACTTGAAGATTACACAAGGAAGAGCAAAGACAAATTACTTATGGCGACCAACAATAGTAGAAACGGCAGATGGACAAACAGAAAAACGACAAAGACTGGAAAACAAAAATGGAAGAAAAACTATTATATGGACGCTTCAAACGACAAATAGATGAGGTTGCACATGGAAAGACTTGGACATGGTTAAGAAAAGGGAAACCTCAAAAGAGAAACAGAATCACTTATAATTGCTGCACAAAAATATGCCATAAAGGACAAACTACATCAAAGCGAAAAGTTGATAAGACCCAACAAAATAGTAAATGTAGACTTTGCAGTAATAGAGATAGACTGTTAACCCATATAACTCTGCGAATGTAGCAAACTAGCACAACGAGAAACAAAACTAGACACGACTGGGTTTGGGAAGGTGATCCACTGGGAATTATGCAAGAAAATAAAATTTTGACCACACAACAAAATGGTATATGCATAAACCAGAATCTGTTCTTGAGAACGAAACGCCACAAATTCTCTGGGACTTTGAAATTAAAACGGATACACCTTATCCAGCAAGAAGACCAGACCTAGTGTTGATTAACAAAAAAGAAAGAACTTGTCAACTGGTGGATTTTGCAGTTGCCAGCGGATCACAGGGCGAAGTTAAAGGAAAATGAAAAAATGACAAAATATCTGGACCTTGCCAGAGAACTGAAAAAGTTATGGAATATGAAAGTGAAAGTTATACCAATTGTAGTTGGTGCACTTGAACAGTCCCAAAAGGATAGAAAGGTTTGAAAGTTTGGATATCAGAGGAAGGATTGAAACCATTCAGAACACTGCACTGCTGCAATCTGCCAGAATACTCAGAAGAGTCCTGGAGACCTGAGGAGACTTGCTGTCACTCAGACCTCCAGTTGAAAGACCATCAGCTAACACTGATGTGAAAACTCAAATAATAATAATAAGAAAAGAAGAAGAAGAAGAAGAAGAAGAATAGAGGCAAGACAAGCCAGGTTAATTTACTCGATTTAAGTCAACGATGACGTCACAATATCTTCAGAGGAAATAGGGAAACCTACACAAAAGAAGAATTTAAATGTACTGATAAGCTCTGTACAGACCCTCTCAGCATTGTCTTGCAAAGTTGAACTGTGAGACTCAGAATTCCACAGACAGACAGGCCGCACAAAATAGGTTAAAACAAAAACAAGAAAAGAAAAATTCAGACGTGACTGACGACCCTAAGAATATAAGTAATTACAAGTAAAAGAAAGAAAAGAAAAAAAGAAAAGTCAGTTTTGACACAACATTAAATATGATAAAATACGGTCAGTAATGACACGAATGTAATGAAACATATTTTCATATAGTAAGCTCAGTAATGTATTAGGCGTGGGCAAAAGTTTCCGTTTTTTCTCTATATTAAAAAATGTCTTCTTCGGTGGATTCAGTGTCTAGTTTTCAAAGAGAGAATGCTGAGTAAGGTTTTACAGCTTATCCAGTACTTTAATATATTTTTTGAGTTAGTATTTCTCTGAAATTTTTACATTGAGACTTGATAATTGTATTATTTTAATTATCGACTATTGTCCTCATCTTTATTGTTATCTGCCGAAACGTTGTACAGATAACAATAAAGATGAGGACAATAGTCCGAATAATCCAAATAATATTTTGTTTGTAGGTTTTTCCTATTTTCTCTGAAGATATTGAGATTATCGCTGACTTAAATAGAGTAAATTAACTTGGGCTTGTCTTGCCTCTATTATTATTATTTTATTATTATTATTATTATTATTATTATTATTATTGAGTTTTTCACACCAGCGTTAGCTGATGGTCTTTCACTGGAGTCTGAGTGACAACAAGTCTCATCAGGTCTCTAAGTATTCTCGGCCGATTTCAACAATACAATAGTTCGGGAGCTCTTCAAGTCTTCCTCTGATTTCTCGGTATTATTATTATTATTAGTATATTATTATATTATTATTATTTATTATTATTATATTATTATTAGTTTTTAACACCAGCATTAGCTGATGGTATTTCCTAGAGTCTGAGTGAAAAAAGTCTCCTCAGGTCTCCAGATTCTTCTGATATTATTTGGCAAATTGCAATAGTGCAGTATTCTGGATGGTTCATTCTTCCTCTGATTTCCAGATCTTCCAGTCTTTTTCCAAGCTTTTGGGACCGTTCCAAGTGCACCAACACAATTGGTATCACTTTGACTCATTATTTCATTACTTTTTCAGTTCTCTGGCAAGGTCCAGTATTTAGTCCATTTTTCGTTTTTCTTCAGCTTACCTGTGGTCTGCTGGAACTGCAAAATCACCAGTTGACAATTCTTCTTTTTGTAACAACACTAGGTCTGGTCTTCTTGCTGGGATAAGGGATCCGTTTTTTATCCCAAAGTCTCAGAGAATATTTATGCGTTTCGTTCTCAAGAACAGATTCTGGTTTATTCATATACCATTTTGTTGTATGGTCAAAGTTTAATTTTTGCATAATTCCCAGTGGATCACCTTTCCAACCCATCGTGCCTAGTTTTGTCTCCCGTTTGTACTAGTTTGCTACATTGCTAAGTACATGTTTACGTCTCATCTCTGTCACCGCATAGTCTACATTACTATTTGTTGGGTCTATCAATTTTTGTTTGATATAGTTTGTCCTTATGGCATTATTCTGTGCAGCAATTATTAGTGATTCAGTCTCCTTTTGAGGTTTCCTTTTCTTAACCATGTCCAGGTTTTTCATGGCACCTCTCCGATTGTTCGTTGAAGTGTCCATATATTGTTTTTTCCCATTTTTGTTTTCTAGTCGTTTGTTGTTTTTCTGTTTGTCCATATGTAATCTACTATTGTTGGCTGCCATAAGTAATCTGTCTTTGCTCTTTTTTGTGTAGTCTTCGAGTTGTTGGATTGTGGCCTCACGCATCCTCTATGTTGGCAAGACCTCTTCCCCTTCCATTCTTGATACATATAGTCATCTATCGTCTCTAGGGTGTAGAACCTTGTGCATGGTCATTAATTTTCTAGTCCTTTGGTCAATCTGTCTGAGTTCTTCTTTTGTCCATTTTAAGAATGGTCCTGAGTATCTTATAATGGGGACAGCCCAGGTATTATTCTTTGATCAGATTTCTGCTGTTAGTTTGTTTTTCTAGGAGTTTTCTGTTCTCCTGAGTATTCTTTTTTAACTTTCCTTTCATTTCTGTCTTATATTGTCCGCTTCTAAAATTCCTAAGTATTTGTAACTTTCATTTTCTCAAGTGATTTTATAGTGTCCTGATTTGGAGTGATTCTATTGTCCATTAATTTTCTTTCCCCGTTTATTACTAGCATAGCACATTTTTCAATTCCAATTCCATCCTATATCTGGCTATATATTCTAATAGTTTGTACCAGGGTTTCAATTCTTTTTCATTTTTTGCAAAATTTATGTTATTTCCATGACATAAGGTGGTTTATCTTTCTTGTGAGTAGTGAATTTGTACCCCCTGTACATTTTTAAGTTTATGTTATTATTACTAGTATTTCAAAAAAGGCTATCTGGGGACTTTTGTACTTAACTATCAATACAAGTTTTTTGCAGAAATAGGTTTTTCGTCATAGTGGAAGGGAATTAGAAATATTCAACACAATTTTGAGTCTCGATTTATTCAAATCGTCTAATGGAGTGGAATAATAAGTTTGAACAATGAATGTAGTTCTATTCTTATGCAAATTAATTGACACAACTTTTTAGGTTTCCTTTCTTTCACCAATATTTGGTAAGTTGTAGACCCACTGGAGTGACAGGGTGTGAATCGATTTCATGTGTGTAAGTCCTTTTTTAAAGTTCTCGTAGTAAGGTTGGGGACCGTTACAAACGTACCTACTTCAATTGATTTTTATGCATCTCATTTTCTAGGGTGGATCTGGTTGATCTCTCTCT
>CM042149.1:14605830-14645129 GCA_023376005.1 Doryteuthis pealeii
TTTTCTGGTCATGTATACAAACGATAACACACAATAGGACATTGAAAAGCTTTATTTTACTTAGGAATAATTGCTCACCACTTATGAGAGTTTATATAGTCCGCTTATAAATCTCCTAGAGAGTTTCCAAAGGGGAGGTAATCATAAATAGGGGAGGTAACTCTTATACAGGCATGGTTCCCCTCAGCAATGCGAATTCTTGTAGCACTCTTGCCAGCTTGAGTTTTTATTCCCTTTTAATAAACCGGTCTGTCATTTGATTACACAAGAAAAGGGGTAGAAAATATTAAAGATTGTACGAAGGAAAGTAAAAAAGTAAGATGCCATATAGTTTGTTTAGGCAGAGTTACAGTAATGTGCAGACCGTATATTACAACGGGCCCAAGACACCGTGGAACATGTCAAGTGCATCAGTGTGAGATCATGCCAAGAGCTGGAGTCCTCTGTGGATTGGAGAATAGTCAGAGAGAGTCTTCCATAGTTTCTCCCTAGTACCGTTTCTCTCAAAATAGCAGCTGTTTCACCTCGAAATGAGGAGCAATGTATCGAGGACACTCACACCATAGAGAGTGTGCACGGTTGATAGACAAGTTGAAAATATACTCAACACAGATAATTTTCAGCCTGTAGACGAGGAAGCCGCACCGCCTAGAATACCCCCGACTGCACCTCTGCAAGAGGGTGTAAAACATCTCTCCAATGGGGCTACTATGGATCGGCCAAATTTGTGACATCCAGTGTCGGACTTAATTAGAAAGACCGCGCGCAATCGAGTTGGAGCGACCCTTTACTGACTACGTTCGGCTGTTCACGGCGTTAGCCTAGCACGAGCATATGATTGTCCAAACGGTATTGCCTTTATGGTACCCTCAACTTTTGTTATCATATATGTGCTATAAGGGCGCCGGGTGAGGGTATCAGTATCCTGTGTATATTAAAAAATCAATCTGTGAATGAAGTTCCAGATTCTGGACCCTGGAGAATGTGGAGTCACCCTTTTAATCATATTCTCCGCCTGTGCACATCTGACATCGAGACGTGGGTTTACGTTAGGTCATCAGTGACCTGCAGGTTTAACTCTGTGATGGTCATAGCGGGATGAAGTATAGCCCGTCTATGGGTTAGAATAGATTAATTGAGTTCTAAAAATGGTGTTTTTAAAAAAGATTGAGTTTTGTAATTTGAGGTACCATACAAAGAATGATAAAACAAAAACGTCTTCGGCATATATAAAAATGAACAAAAGCGGGTTGTTCATTGCGTAAACTTCAGCCAGCAAACCAACCAAAATCGATTTATTTTGGAGGAACTTGAATTTCTTTCTACAGCCGGATTTGTAAAAATAAGAAATAAGAATAATTGATATAAGAGGGGTCGTCAGGGAGGCCAAAAGTTCGGGTAGCAGCAATAGTGAGGGAGTCTAAAATTCCCTCCTCCACCTGCAAGCCCACGATCTGTTTTTCACCCCCCCCCGTAGGCAAGTTAATACCGAAAGAAAAAGGATTGTTTTTTTGCGGGTGTGAGGTGGGAGCCGCGCCCCACACAGGATTCTCTACCTTTTCCCATTTTACCACTGCCCTTTAGGCTGCGTTGCTGCGGTGTCACAGGTCGTAGTTGATACACAAAATGGTCTGTATCGTGACATTAGAGATGGGGTGAGCGCTGTGTTATGAATGGACATCGGTATGCATGATAGACGTAAGTATAGAGCAGGATATGAGATCGTTTCGATTGGCGAATAGTTTCGTTCCCTAAGGGACTCAGTAGACATGCAGTCAGAGTGCTGCTCCGAGGCAAAGACTCTGTACGTATGCTGAGTTTGGGCCGAGGGGCCTACACGCTGTAGATAGCTTGTTCTGATGTTGCATGAGATCCCAAACAATTCGGATGTGACCATACCGATCTGAAGATGTCTCACGCGGTATGTCAGGATGGCGTACCAAGTGACCCAGCAGCCAGCTGAGGAGAGCGGTGCGACTGAAACAGTATCGTTCGCGCTCTGCGCCATCAGCGAAGCAGGAACTTTGTGGTCCCAAGGGCCACCGGCGGTGCTATGCTCCTCCACAGCCGACTGGGGTAACATTTCAAAAGAAGTCAAGGATATATTCGGAGTTGAGAGAGAAAACAAGCAGGGAGATAAAAAGAGAAAAAAAAGGAAAGCCCGCTTCAATTTGTCTTTAGTGCTGTTTGGTGCAAGCGAAACAATTCAGATTGATTCCTCTTCGTTGAAGATATACGTTGAAGTTTCTTGAGAATCCTCTCTGGTTTTGCCCCCCCTGCGGCTCCGGCCACACCCTCTTTCCCACGCTTCACATCGGAGCGGTGGGGTTCGTTACCGTTATTTTACTCTCTTCTCCCCACCGAACTCCCGCAGCATTTTCCTACTAGTCATAGTTGAGTTGGTAGCGTGCTGTTGAGGTTACTTTCTTTTAACTTGTACAAGACACTTCCGATTTAAAAGAACCATTACTCGTGCGTGTAAAGCGCCAGGCAGTATTGTTCACCGTTCCACCAACTGGGTCGTTATGATGTCAAGGGGTGACCGGAGGTTTCTGTTGAAAGGGCAGTCAAAGCTAGGGAAACTGAACGCGTTGCAGATGTTCCTCTGTGGTTTACATGCCTGTATCATGCCAGACAGTGCTTTCTCGGATCATTATGGAGCAGAAGCTAACAAACGTCTCCTCCCTTCTTCTCGCTGCCCCTGTGCAGCGCCCGATTACATGGTCCAACGGCGCCTTACAATGAAGAGAGGATGCAATAAACAGACGCCGACAGATATATGAAAGAACTGGGAAATCTAAAATCCGGTCCCTGGATATCCAATGTGTTGCAGAAACAATGATCGGTTTCAGTTATTTTCCTCACAGGTCGCTTTTGTAACTAGTTCAATTGAGCTCAATGAGGTAAATAAATCTTTAAATGTGCGCGAGGTCCCATCACGTGCGTTTTACCTTCTTACACATCTATGCCTGCTTAAATAGAACGTCTAATGCCAATCAGCGATTCGAAGCATTTATATCACGACGGGTGGAAATGGTCATTTTTTCACCGAGTGTGCAGTATGACGCCTAGTAGTGACAGTTAACAGGGTTTAACGTGCTGCTGGTAAACAGAGTAACAACCACCCCACAACATATATATATTATATGTATACTCTTAGTATATACTATATATATATATATTATATATTATCATTATTGAATTTGATTTTTATCTCCTCTTATGTTTTAATTATAGATCTGAGCAACGTTACTATCAATTTGGAAATTATTAAGCGTGATGCCCACTTTGAGCAAAGTTAAAGGGCAATTGATACTATATATATATATTATTATTATATTATTATATAGGTGTGTGTGTGTGTTGTGTGTGTGTGTCTCTCTCTCATCTAGTTCCATCGCAACGCTCTTTTCTCTTTATTTCTCCGTCATTCGCTCCAGGTTCCAGTCGCGCCTCTCTCTCTCTCGTCTCTCTCTACTTGTCTCTTTTTAGATGGGGTCCTTCTGCTGTCTCTGTCTCTGGGTCTGTTCTGTCTCTCTTCTCTCTGTGCGTGTGGTGTTGTGTTGGAGGCGCATGGTATTTTTATGGAAGCGTGGGGGCAATGGTTAGATTCATAGGAAATGGCAACGTCGACTGTCGAGTTAACTCCTGGGACGAAGGCTGTTTAAATTTAAAATAAAAAAAAACCCACTAATACCCTTAGGTAAAGGTATGACCAACTACCCTCCTCCAATATGGTAAATAGTAGGTGCAGCAATGGTTTTTGAACCTTGGTTTTAGGGTGATCAAGTTCTAAAGTGAAAAAAAACTTGAATTCAAACCTGTTAGCTCCGTTAAAGAAATTGAGTGCTTGTGTTACATTAAATCGTGCGGAAAGGGGTTGGTATAATATAGTATATATATATATAGTATACGTTATGTGTGTGTAGTGTGTGTGGTGTGTGTGTTTGTGTATGGTGGGTTTTGTGTGGTGTTTTATGTGTGCGTTCATCTAAGATATATAGGTTCTGGAGTAATATTTAAAAAGAGTGCTCAATATCCGCGATAGAAAATATATTTCTGGGTTGGGATGCATGACATAAGGTAAGCAGTGGCTGGAGACTGTTAGTTGCTCTATAAAGATGAATCATGGACTCTAAAGATCCCAATGATCATAATAAGCGGAAACTTTTGGGGAACATCCTCCAACAACATTCCTCGGTTTGGAATTCTGAGCTTTTCCTTCTCTTAAGTGGTTTCCTTATTAAGCTAAAGAGCGTCTCTTCAACTATTACGCATAGCTGAGGGGGAGAACAGATGGATTCATGCCTTTCGCAAGAAAACATTATGCCGTGGGGTGAAAACCAACAGCTTCCACCCCAGGATATATATTGGCTAATTTCAGTACGACGGTAACCGTGACATGACCACGTTCCCTGATTAAAAGTAAAATAAGACACGAGAATATTTGCAGAAGGATGGAAGAATGAAAAGTGTTGAGTTAGACGAGATCTGAAACAATTCTTTGTTAAAACTCTCTTTGTATTCTATGAATTATGGCGTGTTAATATTTTTGTATTTATAGAAGTTTTGCTTAACTAATATAAAAGCAAATTACAAGCATCAATGAACATTTAAAATTATTCAAGATTATTAAACTTGCAGGTAATAATTCAATAGAGATCATATGTTCAAGACTGCAAAATTTAATTCCTGTTGTCGAGTGGTCGATATGTGTCCAACCGAAGTTCAATTCCAACTGGAGTTCAATCGGTTCAATTGCAATTAATGTTCAATTCCATCCGAGTTCAGTTCAAATGATCGAGGCTCAATTCCACGAGGTTCAAGCGAGTTTCAATTTCATTTAGACCGATAGTTTCAGTTCAAAGAGTCTAATTCCAACGAGTTCCAAGGAGTTCAATTCCATTTTCCGAGTTCAGGTTCAAAGATCGCCTTAGCGTGTGCATCGTCAACACGAGTTCAAGCGGGTTCAATTCCATCCGAGGTTCAGGCGTCTGTTTTCAAAACGCGACTTCTAGTTCCAACAGTCTCAAGTCCCGAGTTCTCAACTTCCATCCGATAGTTCGTTCAAAACCGAGCTCAATTCCATACAAGTTCTAGAGACGAGTTCAGTTCCAAGAATTGATTTCGAATGTTCCAGACAAGTTCAATTACTAAACCGAGTTCACCTTCTTAAATTTACGTTTAAAGTATCCACAAGATTAAAATATTACGCTTCCATTATTTTTCTTATTTTTGTCATTTTTTTCGCCTTCATAGATCGTGCACTTTTTAAATTTTAAAATCCGCTATCCGCTCTTATTGTAATATGATCCTAAAAAAGTTCAGTGAATTTCACTTATTTGGAGAGGTATTAGATCCAAGAATTAGAATTTAATAGCTGTTTAATTTTAAGATGTTCTAATATTTTGTTGTACTTACGGGCTGGGATATATCTGATTTTTTTTGTCGAATCAAAGTCTTTTCTATATTTCTTTTTGGTTTGAGTTTACTCTTAAGTTGTTTAAAACGGACATAACAATTTTTGCTTCTGCCGTATTTGGGATCATATTTAAGGGCGTATATAAATCAGACAAGTAATGTACTAATTACAATCAGAGAGAGAATATGAAAAGAAACGGTAAAGAAGAAAGTAGAAGGAATTTTTTTTAGAAAAAAAGGCAGGAAGTTAAGAAGAAGAAAGAAAGGAAGCAAGTAACCAGGGAAAAAGAGAAAGAAGAAGGAAAAGAAGGAAAAAAGAAGACGGAGAGCATGAAAGAACAAGCAAAAAGCATTAAGCATTTTAAAATAACGAGAAATCAGTTAATATGTACTATTGTAACTAGAGAAACAGAAGGAAATATGGTAAAGAATTTAAGAAAAATAAGAAAATGATAAGGATTTCGATAAGGAACAAAAGAAAAAAATGAGATGGACAGAGAAAGCAAAAGGAATAAAGTAGAAGAAAAGTAAAGTAGGAATACAGTAATTGAATGAAATTAATGGTGAGAATATGTTAAAAACAATGCAAATGGTTGAGAATCTATATAGGAAATAAACATATCGAGAGCGACTCCGAGTCTCAAATCCTGACGACGAGGCTGTTTACATCTTCACAAGACTCTAATAACTGCTCGGGGTATGAAATCAACCTACTCTCCCATAAGCTATGGGAAAATTGTAGGGTGCAGAATGGGTTCATTTTAGACCTTTGGGTTGGGCAACTGAGGTCTATGCGTAAAAATAATGAATTCAAACCTGTCAAACTCCGCTTAAGAAATTGAAGTTACTCAGCTTCCTGTGTATCTTACATTGGCCTAACTCGTGCGGAGAGTGTTGGGTAAGATATATAGTGTGTGTGGTGTATTTATGTTTTTGTTCAGAAGAACAGAAACAAGAAGATGAGGTTAAGAGGAAAAGGCCAAAAAAGTAGCGAGAATAAATGTGCAAATAGAGAGTAAGCAAAAAGAGAAAAGAAGGAGTAAGAAAATAATGACAACTAAGTAAAGATTGATAAACAGTAGAAAGAAGAGAAAATGGATGGTGAGAAAGATAGTAATAAAGAAAAGAAACAGAAAGAAGAAAAACATTAAAACTAAAACCGAAAATAAGAACGAAGTGTGTAGTGTAAAAGTAATGAAAATGAAGAAAAGAAAATAAATCTGTAAGAATTACGATAAAAAAAATGATTGAAAAAAGAAAAATATTGCGAACGAAAGAAAACTAAATACGATGCAATGAAAAGAGAATGCGAAGATTGAAGAAAAAAGCATCGAAAAAACAACAATGTAAGAAAGATGAGAGGAAGAAGGGAAGAAGAAGAAGAAGAGGACAGATCTAAAGAAGAGAACAAGAATGAAAAAGAACAGAGAACAAGAATCGAAGTAGAAAGCACAAAAAAGAAAAGAACAGAAGCAAAGAGCAGAAGAGAAGAAAAGCAAGAACAAACAACCCCAACAAGACAACATAGCGGAGAAAAAAATGGCGCGAAAATAAGGAAAAAGAAGATAATGACAAATAATAAAAAGAAGTGGAAAAAAACAAAAGTAAAAGTGAGAAGATAAAACAAAAGACAAAAAGAAGAAAACAGTAATAAACAAGCATCGAAAAAAAAGTTCTCGTAAAAAATCACCCCCCCCCCACGAAGACAGTACGAGAAAGAAAAGAAAAAGAAAGTGTGTAAAACTATAGTAGATGAAAAAAAGAGGCTAAGACAGCGTGAAAAAAGCTAAAAAAAAGAAAAATAAAGAAAAAAAAAAAGGAAAAATGTGTAGAAGAAGATGTATTACGTACGAAGAGAACGGCAATCATTTAAATAAGCCAGAACTTGATATAAAATTTCCCCGAGTGGGTGGCCTATTTTTTCCTCCCCTCGTCAGCATCCTACTGGACACAAAGTAAATGCACAAATGGAAGAACTGCATTATATATGAGGTGCGAGAAAGAATGTAGCCATGTTTCCAGATAAAGTTCTTTCAACAACGACCATGATTAAGGCAGTTAACATCGACTTTTTTAACAACCCACGTAAATGACCAACCATTGGTTTATAAGTCGGGGGTATTTCTTATTATAATTAACATCGTCAAGCCTAAGATATCCCTTCAACGGTTTGATAGATTCCTGTTGGAATTATTCAAACTAGGCATGCCCTGTACATCCTCACCGGATAACATAAATACTTTGTTGGTTTGTTTGTTTTGTTTTGTTTTACGGGCATATCAACCTCAGTGGGTCATTTAATGCCGATAAGTTTGAAATAAATATTTTAATGGATAATCTTTTTTTTATAAATATATTTTTCTATTTAACCCCATAGAATGTACTACCACTCAGGTCAGAGTGGACCAGGGAGCATAGTGATGAAGGGGTGCTCCACATTCCCAACCTCCAAACTGGAGCTCACCATAGATGAGTTTACGGTCATTCCAGGAATATAGACCCTCAGCCACCGGCTTCCTAGACCATATGATAAAGGGTTGGGCTTGCATAAGGGAATAGAGTTGGGGGAAAATCATATAGGTGTAGGGCTGACGAGACACGGATTGATCGGTAGGGGGGGGGCTTCGACGGGGCACCCTAGCGGATTGATGAGGGGCCAAATCACTTTGAATTGCAAGAGAATTTTCAATTTTTTATAGGCATAGAGGATCGATTTATACCCCACGGTATGAGCCTGGGTAGGGAGGGATATAAAAATTACTCCTCGGCCAAAGTAAGATTCCATTGAATTGTTTTGGTTTAACATAAATTGATTTACTGTTTTAATCACAAACGCAAACCAATGATTTTTCCTTTCTTACTATTCAAAATCCTAATTTTTAAATATCTTCCAGATAATAAATAAAATCTTCAACTTATTTTTGCACCAAAAAGCAGGTCTTGTGATAGTAACGTGTATATATATATTTTACTTTGCTCATTAATTGATTTTATTTTCATTGTTTCTTCCGGCATATGGCCCATACAGTACCATACATTATAATACATACGCAAACTGCCTTTTATATGTATAGGTGCTGTGTTTTTTTTTGTTTTTTTTCAGTGGTCAATACTTATGGTAGAGATCTTAATTCATATTTTAGTTTCGAGTGATTTTACAACTTGCTTATGCTTAAGATAATAAAAGCTGATTAGTGTTTCAGAACAGTTTAAAACAAGAATCAAACTGTGATAAGTAATGAGTTTACATCCTCCTATTTTATGATTCCTCTTTTGGAGAACTCTCCAGTGATTACTAGACCTATATTTACTCCAAATAAGTGTACAATTATTCTAAGTAGAATAAGCTTTCAAAGTCCTTGGTGTTATCGTTTGTTCATTACATAAAGGTAAAACTTTTAGTTGAATAATATATACTTCCGTAATTGTTTACGAAACCAGAATCGTCCGTATCACAATTTATTCGCAACCAGAAATCCACCCTAGAAAACTGAATGCATCAAAAAATCAATTGTAGTTGGTATGTTTGTAAGGTCCCAACCTTTACTCTAAATCTTTAAAAAGAACTTACACCCAAGAAATGATGTACTCTGACACTCCGGTGGGTCTAAATTAACCATCTGTGCAAGAAGGAAACTAAAAAGGGTTGTGGTCAATTAATTAGATAGACATAATTCATTGTTTCAACTTATTATTCTGCATATCATTAAGAACCATTTGATAATAAAATGAGGAACCAGAAAATTTTTGTGTTTAATATTTTTTCGCATCCACTCCATGACGAAAACCATAATTTCTTGCAAAAACTTGTATTATAGTTAAGTACCAAAGTCCCCAAGTGCCTCTCTATGAAACTTTAATAATAATAATATAATAATAATAATAATAATAATAATAGCAGGACAAGCAAGCTTTAATTTGCTCAATTTAAGTCAGCGATGACATCACCATATCATCTTCAGAGAAATAGGAAAAAACCACACAAAAATATTATTTGGATTATTCGGACTATGTCCTCATCTTTATTGTTATCTGTACACGTTTCGGCAGCGATAACAATAAAGATGAGGACAATAATCCGAAGAATCAAAATAATACTAATTATCAAGTCCCATGTAAAAGATTCAGAGAAATACTACACAAAAGATATAAAGTACTGCGATAAGCTGTAAAAACTTTACTCAGCATTTCTCTTTGAAAACTAGACACTAAATCCACTGGAGAAGACATTTTTTTTTAATATAGAGAAAACAGACCGGAAACTTTTGCCCACGCCTAATACATTACTGAGTTACCTATATGAAAATATGTTTATTACATTCGTGCATTACTGACCGTATTTTATCATATTAATGTTGTGTCAAACTGACTTTTCTTTTTTTTCTTTTCTTTCTTTTACTTATAATTACTTATATTCTTAGGGTCGTCAGTCACGTCTGAATTTTTCTTTTCTTGTTTTTTGTTTTTACCAATTTTGTGCGGCTACTGTGTCTGTGGAATTCTGAGACTCTACAGTTCAACTTTGCAAGACAATGCTGAGGGGTGTGGAGGAGGGTCTGTACAGCTTATCCAGTACTTAATATCTTCTTTTGTGTAGGTTTCCCTATTTTCTTCTGAAGAATATTGTGACGTCATCGTTGACTTAAATAGAGTAAATTAACCTGGCTTGTCTTGTCTCTATTCTTCTTCTTCTTCTTCTTCTTCTTCTTCTTCTTTTTATATTATTATTATTATTATTATTATTATTATTATTATTATTATTATTATTTACTCCTTTTGAGTTTTCACATCAGCGTTAGCTTATGGTCATTAACTGGAGTCTGAGTGACAGCAAGTTTCCTCGGGTCTCCAGGACTCTTCTGAGTATTCTGGCAGATTGCAGTAGTACAGTGTTCTGAATGTTTTCAATCCTTCCTCTGATTTTCAGATTTTCCAAACCCTTTTCCAATCCTTTTGGGACCGTTCCAAGTGCACCAACTACAATTGGTATTACTTTGACTTTCATATTCCATAACTTTATTATTATTATTATTATTATTATTATTATTATTATTTTAGGTTTTCACACCTGACGTAGCTGGTGGTTCATCGAGGCTAAGTGACAGAAATTTCTCTCGGGTCACCATGGCTTTCTGATTATTCTAACCATATCCCAACATGCTGTTAGTTTGGATGATCGTTCAAGGACATCAATTACAATTGTACGACCTTCACCTTCATGTTCAGCAGTTTCCTCAGTTCTCTGGCAAGGTTAAGTATTTGTCTATCTTCTCACTTTCTTCATTTTCACTCGGTGGTCGGCCGGGACGGCAAAACCACGAATGATAGGTTCTCTTCTTCTTTCGATTAAAAGTCCAAGAGAAGTTTATGCGTCTCGTTCTCCAGGACAGGTTCAGGTTTGTGCATCCATTTGGTTGTATGGTGAAAATTGAATTCACACCAGCGTTAACTGATGGTCTTTACTGAGTCTGAGTGACAACAAGTCCAGGACTCTTCGAGTATTTCAGCCCGATTTCAGCCAATGCAGTTGTCTGGATGGTCTCAATTCTCCCTCTGATTTCCTCGGAATTATTATTTTATTACTCTTTTGAGTTTTCACATCAGCATTAGCTGATGGTCTTTCACTGGAGTCTGGGGTGACAGCAAGTCTCCTCAGTCTCCAGGACTCTTCTGAGTATTTGGCAGATTGCAGCAGTGCAGTGTTCTGAATGTTTCAATCCTTCCTCTGATTTCCAAACTTTCCAAACCCTTTTTCAATCCTTTTGGGACTGTTCCAAGTGCACCAACTACAATTGGTATCACTTTTACTTTCATATTCCATAACTTTTTCAATTCTCTGGCAAGTCCAGATATTTGTCCATTTTTCATTTTCCTTAGCTTCACCCTGTGATCTGCTGCACTGCAAAATCCACCAGTTGACAAGTTCTTTATTTTGTTTATCAATACTAGGTCTGGTCTTCTTGCTGGGATAATGATCCGTTTTATTTCAAAGTCCCAGAGAATTTTATGCGTTTCGTCTCAAGAACAGATTCTGGTTTATGCATATACCATTTATTATTATTATTATTATTATTATTATTATTATTAATTATTATTATAGCTGATTTTAAAACTGTGCTGTTGTCTGGATGGGCTGGAGTTCTTTTTTCGGATTTTCCAATTTCCCCACTTTTCTTTCAGTCCCTTTGATGACTGTTCAATTTCCAATTATAATTGATACAACCTTTACCTTCATTTTCCACGGTTTTTTCAGCCCTCTGTCCAGGACCAAGTACTTGTCTATCTTTTCGTTTTCTTTCCCTTTCACTCTATGGTCCACCGGGGCGGCAAATTCTACGAGATGACACGTTTTTTTCTTATTTTTAATTAACACTAGGTCTGGTCTCCTAACCGGGATTAAATGATCAGTATCTCAAAGTCTCAAATTATTATTATTATTATTTACTCCTTTTGAGTTTTCACATCAGCATTAGCTAATGGTCTTTCACTGGAGTCTGAGTGACAGCAAGTCTCCTCAGGTCTCCAGGACTCTTCTGAGTATTCTGGCAGGTTGCAGCAGTGCAGTGTTCTGAATGGTTTCAATCCTTCCTCTGATTTCCAAACTTTCCAAACCCTTTTCTAATCCTTTTGGGACTGTTCCAAGTGCACCAACTACAATTGGTATCACTTTCACTTTCATATTCCATTACTTTTTCAGTTCTCTGGCAAGGTCCAGATATTTATTCATTTTTTCGTTTTCCTTCAGCTTCACCCTGTGATTGCTGGCACTGCAAAATCCACCAGTTACAGGTTATTTTTGTTTATCAACACTAGGTCTGGTTTCTTGCTGGGATAAGGTGATCCGTTTATTTCAAAGTCCCGGATAATTTTATGCGTTTCGTTCTCAAGACAGATTCTGTTTATGCATATACCATTTTGTTGTATGGTCAAAATTTAATTTTTTGCATAATTCCCAGTGGATCATCTTCCCAACCCAGTCGTGTCTAGTTTTGATTCTCGTTGTGCTAGTTGCTACATTCGCAGAGTATATGGTTTACAGTCTCATCTCTATTACCGCAAAGTCTACATCTACTATTTCGTTGGGTCTTATCAATTTTCGTTTTGATATAGTTTGTCCTTATGGCATTATTTTGTGCAGCAATTATAAGTGATTCAGTTTCTCTTTTGGGGTTTCCCTTTATTATTATTATTATTATTATTATTATTATTATTATTATTATTATTATTATTTCACTCCTTGTGAGTTTTTCACACTAGCTATTGCTGATGTTCTTTCACTGGATTCTGAATGTCAGCAAGTCTCCTCAGGTCTCCAGGACTCTTCTGAGTATTCTATCCGATCTCAACAAGGTTGCTATCTCAATTCTTCCTCTGATTTTCAATTCCTCTAGTCTGTTTTCTAAACTTTTGGAGACCATTCCAAGTGCACAAGCATTGGTATCACTTTTATCCTCTTATTCCCTAGTTTTTCAATTCTTCAGCAAAGTTCGGGCATTTCTCTGACATTGCGTTTTCTTTCATTTTCATCCTGGCATCTGCTGGGACTGCAAAATCTACCAGTTGACAAGTTCTCTTTTTCTCCTTAGTCAATACTAGGACTGGTCTTCTAGCTCGGATAAGGTGATCCGTCTTTATCTCAAAGTCCAAGAGAATTGTATGCGTTTCCTTCTCTAGAACAGATTGTGGTTTAAACACATATATATTTACCAACCCCTCCACACGAGCAGGATGTGACACAAGGTCAATTTCTTAAGCGGAGTTCAACAGGTTTGAATTCAGAGTTTTCCTTCTCCTAGACCGGTTGCCTAACCAAGGTTAAAGAACCCAGTCTGCCCCACTATTTACCCATAGCTGGAGGGAAGAGTAGGATTCAATACTTTCCCAATGGTATTAGGACTAAGTGAAATGCAATTAAAACACGTCCAGGATTTTGAACTCGGGCTACGAGTCCATGTCCCATGACTTTAACCATCATACCCACGCGCTTCCTACATATGCATTATGGTTTATGCATTTACCATTTTTGTTGTATTGTCAAAATTGAGTTTCTTAGCACAGTTTCCAGTGGGTTTCCTTTCCAACCCTTCGGACTTGTATTCACTTCGCGCTTGTCTTCCTCTTTATACATTTTTTGTTTTGTTGTCTAACCAGCAATCTGTTTCTAGAGAAGGAACCGGCATACAATTCTCTTGACTTTTGAGATAAAGACGGATCACTTATCCGAGTAGAAGAACAGTCCTAGTATTGACTAAGGAGAAAAAAGAGAACTTGTCAACTGGTAGATTTTGGCAGTCCAGCAGATGCCAGGATGAAATGAAAAGAAAACGCAAATGTCAGAGAAATGCCCGAACTTTGCTGATAGAATTGAATAAACTAGGGAATAACGAGGATAAGTGATACCAATGCTGTGCACTTGAATGGTCCTCCAAAAGTTTAGAAAACAGCTAGAGGAATTGAAATCAGAGGAAGAATTGAGATAGCAACCTTGTTGGATCGGATAGAATACTCAGAGAGTCCTGGAGACCTGAGCGAAGACTTGCTGACCATTCAGAATCCAGTGAAAGAACTCAGCAATGCTAGTGTGAAAAACTCACATGGGGAGGGGAGTGAAATAATAATAAATAATAATAATAATAATAATAATATAATATAATAATAAAGGGAAAACCCCAAAAGAGAACTGAAATCAACTTATAATTGCTGCACAAAATAATGCCATAAGGCAACTTATCAAAACGAAAATTGATAAGACCCACGAATAGTAGATGTAGAGCTTTGGCGGTAATAGAGATGAGAACTGTAAACCATATACTCTGCGAATGTAGCAACTAAGCACAACGAGAATACAAATAGACACGACTGCGTTGGGCAAGATGATCCACTGGGAATATGCAAAAAATTACATTTTGACCATACAACAAATGGTATATGCAATAAACCAGAATCTGTTCTTGAAGAACGAAACGCATAAAATTATCCGGGCCTTTGGAATAAAAACGGAATACCTTATCCGCAGCAAGAAGACAGACCTAGTGTTGATAAACAAAAATACCTGTAACTGGTGATTTTTGCAGTGCCAGCAGATCCCCAGGTGAAGCTGAGGAAAACGAAAAAAATGAATAAATATCTGGCCCTTGCCAGAGAAGCTGAAAAAGTAATGGAATATGAAAGTGAAAGTGGATACCATGTAGTTTGGTGCATCTTGGAAAGTCCCAAAAAGATTAGAAAAGGGTTTGGAGTTTGCGAACTCAGAGGAAGATTGAAACCATTCAGACACTGCACTGCTGGCAACCCTGCCAGATACTCGAAGAGTCTGGAGACTGAGGAAGACTTGCTGTCACTCAGACTCCAGTGAAAGACCATTAGCTAATGCTGATGTGAAAAACTCAAAAGGGAGTAAATAATAATAATAATAATTTGAGACTTTGAGATACTGCTCATTTAATCCCGGTTAGGAGACGACCTAGTCGTTAATTAAAATAAGAAAAAACGTGTCATCTCGTAAATTGCCGCCCCGGTGGACATAGAGTGAAAGGGAAAGAAAAACGAAAAGATAAGACAAGTACTTGGTCTGGACAGAGGGCTTGAAAAAACCGGGAAAAAAGGTAAAGGTTGTATCAATCTATATTGGAAATTGACACGTCATCAAAGGGACTGAAAGAAAAGTGGGGAATTGGAAATCCGAAAAGATTCCAGCCCATCCAGACAACAAGCAAAAAAGTTAAAAATCAGCCTAGAATAATAATAAGTAATATAATAATAATAATAATAATAATAATAATAAAATGGTATATGCATAAACCAGAATCTGTTCTTGAGAACGAAACGCATAAATCTCTGACTTTGAATAAAAACGGATCACCTTATCCCAGCAAGAAGACAGACCTAGTATTGATAAACAAAATAAAGAACTTGTCAACTGGTGGTTTTGCAGTGCAAGCAGATCACAGGGTGAAGCTAAAGGAAAATGAAAAATGGACAAATATCTGGACTTTGCCAGAGAATTGAACAAGTTATGGAATATGAAGTAAAAGTGATACCAATTTCGTTGGTGCACTTGGAACAGTCCCAAAGGATTGAAAAAGGGTTTGGGAAAGTTTTGGAAATCAGAGGAAGGATTGAAACCATTTCAGAACACTGCACCTGCTGCAATCTGCCAGAATACTCAGAAGAGTCCTGAGACTTGAGGAGACTTGCTGTCACCCAGACTCCAGTGAAAGACCATCAGCTAATGCTGATGTGAAAACTCAAAAGGAGTAAATAAAATTCCGGGAAAATCAGAGGGAGAATTGAGACATCCAGGACAACTGCATTGCCTGAATCGGCTGAAATGCACGGAAGAGTCCTGGGGACTTGTTGTCACTCAGACTTCAGTAAAGACCATCAGTTAACGCTGGTGTGAAATTCAATTTTCACCATACACCAAATGGTATATGCACACCTGAACCTGTCCTGGAGAACGAGACGCATAAAAACTTCTCTTGGACTTTTAATCGACAAGAAGAGAGAACCTATCATTTTCGTGGATTTGCCGTCCCGGCGACAACGAGTGAAAATGAAAAAAGTGAGAAGATAGACAAATACTTAGACCTTGCCAGAGAACTGAGGAACTGCTGAACATGAAGGTGAAGGTCGTACCAATTGTAATTGATGTCTTGGAACGATCATCCAAACTACAGCACTGTGGGATAGGTTAGAATAATCAGAAGAGCATGGTGACCCGAGATAGAGTTTTCTGTCACTTAGCCTCGAGTGAACCACCAGCTACGTCAGGTGTGAAAACCTAATATAATAATAATAATAATAATAATAATAAATAATATAAAGTTATGGATTGAAATCAAAGTAATACCAATTGTAGTTGGTGCATTGGAACGGTCCAAAAAGGATTGGAAAAGGGTTTGGAAATCTGAAAATCAGAGGAAGGATTGAAAACATTCAAGAACCTGTACTACTGCAATCTGCCAGAATATCAGAAAGGTCCTGGAGACCCGAGGAAACTTGCTGTCACTCAGACTCCAGTTAATGACCATAAGCTAACGCTGATGTGAAAACTCAAAAGGAGTAAATAATAATAAAAATAATAATATAATAATAATAATAATAATAATAATATAATAAAGAAGAAGAAGAAGAAGAAAGAGAAGAAAGATAGAGACAAGACAAGCCAGGTTAATTTACTCTATTTAAGTCACGATGACGTCACAATATCTTCAGGAAGAAATAGGGAACCTACACAAAAGAAGATATTAAAGTACTGGATAAGCTGTACAGACCCCTCTCACCCCCCCCCTCAGCATTGTCTTGCAAAGTTGAACTGTAGAGTCTCAGAATTCCACAGACAGACAGTAGCCGCACAAATAGGTAAAAACAAAAACAAGAAAAGAAAAATTCAGACGTGACTGACGACCTAAGAATATGTAATAAAGTAAAAGAAAGAAAAGAAAAAAAAAGAAAAGTCAGTTTGACCAACATTATATGATAAATACGGTCAGTAATGACACGAATGTAATGAAACATATTTTCATATAGTAACTCAGTAATGTATTAGGCGTGGGCAAAAGTTTCCGGTGTTTTCTCTTATATTAAAAAAAATGTCTTCTCCAGTGGATTTAGTGTCTAGTTTTCAAAGAGAGAATGCTGAGTAAGGTTTTACAGCTTATCCAGTACTTTAATATCTTTTTTGTGTAGTATTTCTCTGAATCTTTTACATGGGACTTGATAATTAGTATTATTTTGATTCTTCGGATTATTGTCCTCATCTTTATTGTTATCTGCCGAAACGTTGTACAGATAACAATAAAGATGAGGACAATAGTCCGAATAATCCAAATAATATTTTTGTGTGGGTTTTTTCCTATTTTCTCTGAAGATATATGGTGATGTCATCGCTGACTTAAATTGAAGCAAATTAACTTGGCTTGTCTTGCTCTATTATTATTATTATTATTATTATTATTATTATTATTATTACTAGTTTTCATAGAGAGGCACTGGGGACTTTTGTACTTAACTATCAATACAAGTTTTTGCAAGAAATTATGGTTTTTCGTCATAGTGGAATGGAATAGAAATATTACAACACAAATTTCTGAGTTCTCATTTTATTCAAATGTCTAATGGAATGAGAATAATAAGTTGAACAATGAATGTAGTTCTATCTAAATTAATTGACACAACCTTTTTAGTTTCCTTTCTTTCACCATATGGTAAGTTTTAG
Organism: Doryteuthis pealeii; assembly: GCA_023376005.1. Lineage (NCBI taxonomy): Eukaryota > Metazoa > Mollusca > Cephalopoda > Myopsida > Loliginidae > Doryteuthis > Doryteuthis pealeii. The sequence goes on from CM042149.1 coordinate 14,623,472, forward strand.
ACCCACCGGAGTGTCAGGGAGTAATCGATTTCTTGGGTGTAAGTTCTTTTTTAAAGTTCTAGAGTAAGGTTGGGGACCGTTACAAACGTACCAACTACAATTGATTTTTATGCATCTCATTTTCTAGGGTGGATTCTGGTTTGCGAATAATTGTGTAGGACGGATTCTGGTTCGTAAACAATTACGTAAGTATGATATTATTCAACTAAAGTTTTGTACCTTTATGTAATGACAAACGATAACACCGATAGACTTTGAAAAGCTTTATTCTACTTAGAATAATTGGTACACTTATTGAGAGTTGATATAGTCTAGTATTCACTGGAGAGTTCTCCAAAAGGGAGGTAATCATAAAATAGGAGATGTAACTCAATTACTTATCACAGTTTGATTTCTGTTTAAACTGTTCTGAAACACTAAATCAGCTTTTATTATCTTTTAAGCATAAGCAGTTGTAAAATCACTCGGAAATAAAATATGAAAATTAAGATCTCTAGCCATAAGGGTATTTTACCACTGAAAAAAAACAAAAAAAAACAACAGCACCTATACATATATAAAGTGCAGTTGTGCGTATGTATGTATGTATGTATGTATGTATGGGCATATGTCCGGAAGAAACAATGAAAATAAATCAATTAATGACAAAGTAAATATATATATATACACGTTTACTATCACAAGACCTTGCTTTTTGTGCAAAAATAATGAAGATTTTATTTATATCTGGGAAGATATTTAAAAATTAGGATTTGAATAGTAAGAAAGGGGAAAATCATTGGTTGCGTTTGTGATTAAAACATAAATCAATTATGTTAAACCAAAACAATCAATGGATCTGCGAGAGTAACTTTTTATTATCCCCTCCCTACCCAGGCAATACCGGGTAATCGATTCTAGTGTTATAATAAAATTGAAAATTCTTTGCAATTCAAAGTGATTTGGCCCCCTCCGATCAATCCGCTGGTCTCGTCAAGCCCTAGCACCTATATGATTTTCCCAACTCTATTGCCCTTATGGCAAGCCCAACCCCTTTTTTATCATATGGGTGCTAGAAGGCGGTGGCTGAGGGTCTATATGTCCTGGGAATGACGTTAAACTCTATCTGATGGTGAGGCTCCCAGTTTTGGAGGTTTGGGGAATGTGGAGCACCCCTTCATCACTATTGCTCCCTGGTCCACTCTGACCTGGAGTGGTAGTAACATCTATGGGTTAAATAGAAAATATATTTTAAAAAAAAATGTATTAATCCATTAAGAATGATTTATTTTCAAAAACTTTATCGGCATTAAATGACCCACTGAGGTTGATATGCCGTAAAACAAAACAAACCAAACAAACCAATCAAAGTGATTTTTATGTTATCCGTGAGGGATGTGACAGGTTCATGGCCTAGTTTTGAATAATTCCAACAGGATCTATCAAACCGTGAAGAGGATATCTTAGGCTTACGATGTTGAATTATATATAAAAATACCCGACTATAAGACCAATGGTTGGGTCATTTTACTGGGTTGTTAAAAAGTCGGATTGTTAACTGCTTAATCATGTTTCGTGTTGGAACTTTTATCTGAAACATGGCTACATCTCGCACCTCATATATAATGCAGTTGCTTCATTGATGTGCATTTATTGTGTTCAGTAGGATGCTGAGAGGGGAAAAATGGCCACCCACGGGGAAATTTTTATCAAGTTCTGGTTATTTAAAAGATTGCGTCTTCTTGTACGTAACTTTCTCTTTTTTTTTTCTTTTTTTTTTCTTTTTTTCTTTTTTTTTTAGCTTTTTTGTTTTAGCTTTTTTTCATTACTTTATGTTTTACAACCTTTCTTTTTCTTTTCTTTCTCGTACTTCTTCGTGGGGGGGGGGGGGGTGATTTTTTCGAGAACTTTTTTTTTTTCGTGCTTTTGTTTATTCATTTTTCTTTCTATTTTTTGTCTTTTTGTTTTCCTTTCTCACTTTTTCTTTTGCTTTTTCCATCTTTTATTTGTCATTATTTCTTTTCCTTATTTTTTCGCGCATTTTTTTCGCTGTTGTTGTTGTTGTTGTTGTTGTTCTTGTTCTTCTTGTTCTTCTTGTTCTTGTTCTTGTTCTTGTTCTTGTTCTTCATGTTCTTGTTCTTGTTCTTGTTCTTCTTGTTCTTCTTCTTGTTCTTCTTCTTCTTCTTCTTCTTCTTCTTCTTCTTCTTCTTCTTGTTTGTTTTTTCGTGCTTTTGTTTCTTCAATCTTCTTTCTTTTTCATTTGTCTTTTAGTTTTCTTTCTTGCAATATTTTTCTTTTTTCAATCATTTTTTTTTTATCTATCATTATTTTCTTTTTCTTCATTTTTCATTTTCTTTCTCACACTTTTCGTTTTTATTTTCGGTTTTGTTTTTGTTTTTCTTCTTTCTTTTTCTTTTGTCTTTTATATTTTCTTTCTCACTTCATTTTTCTTTTTCTTTTTTCAATCTTTTTTATTTGTCATTATTTTTCTATTGCTTTCTTTTTCTTTTCTTTTTTTGTTTCTCTCTTTTTCCATTTATTTCTCGCTTATTTTTTGCTTTCTCTACCTCATTCTTTTTCTTTTTGAACAAACATAAATACACACACACACATATATATTTACCCAACACCTCCGCACGAGTAGGATGTGATACAAGGTCAATTTCTTAAGCGGAGTTTGACAGGTTTGAATTCATTTTTTTTACGTAGACTAGTTGCCTAACCAAGGTTAAAGAACCCATTCTGCCCTACTATTTACCCATAGCTTGAGGGAGAGTAGTTGGATTCATACCTTTCCGAGGTTATTAGAGTCTTGTGAAATGTAAACAGCCTCGTCCAGGATTTGAACTCGAGTCGATATGTTCATTTCCTATGATTAAACGTGCATTGTTTTTTAATTATTTATCATAAATTTTTCAATTACCTGTATTCTCTTTACTTTTCTTCTCACTTATTTTTGCTTTCTCTGCATCTCATTTTTTCTTTTTTTTCCTTTATTCGATTCCTATCATTTTCTTATTTTTCTAAAATTTCTTTACCATTATTTCCTTCTGTTTTTTCTCTAGTTACAATAGTACATTAACTATTTCCGTATTTTTAAATTGCTTTAATCTCTTTTGCTTTCTTTTGTTTCTTTCTTTTTGTTCCTTCTTCTTTTTCCTTTTCTTTCTCTTTTTCCCCTGCTTATTGCTTCCTTTCTTTTTCTTCTTAACTTTCCTGCCTTTTTATTTCTAAAAAAAATTCTTTACTATTCTTTCTTTACGTTTCTTTTATTTCTTCTCTCTGATTGTAATAGTACATTTTACTTGTCTATTTATACGCCTTAAATATGATCTCCAGAAACGGCAGAAGCCAAAAATGTCCGTTAAACAACTTAAGAAGAACGAAACAAAAGAAAATATAGAAAATATTTATGACAAAAAAATCAGAGTATATCCACGTAATAGTACAACAAAATATTATAACAATCTTAAAATAACAGCCTATGAAATTCTAATTTTGGGATATCTGTATACCTCTCCAAATAAGTGAAATTCACTGAACTTTTTTTAGATCGATTTACAATAAGAGGGATAAGCGGAATTTAAAATTTAAAAAGTGACGATAGAAAAATAGAAAAATTAATGAAGGTAATATTTTATTTGTTGGAATTTAACTAAATTAGAATTGAACTCGGTTAGAATTGAACTTTGTTGGAATTGAAATCAATTGGAACTGAACTCGCTTAGACTTGGTTGGAATTGAGCTCGGTTTGAACTGAACTCGGATGGAATTGAACTCGCTTAGAAACTTGTTGGAACTGAGCTGGTTTGACTGAACTCGGATGGAATTGAACTCGCTTGGACTCGTTGGAATTGACTCGTTTGACTGACTCGGATGGAATTGAACTCGCTTGGAACTCGGTTGAATTGAGCTCGGTTTGAACTGAACTCGGATGGAATTGAACTCGCTGAACTGCGTTGGAATTGAGCTCGGTTTTGACTGAACCTCGGATGGAATTGAACATAATTGCAATTGAACTCGATTGGAACTCAGTTGGAATTGAACTCGGTTGGAATGGAACTCGACAGGAATTTATTTTGCATCGTGAACATATTGATCTCTATTTGTAATATTACCTGAACGTTTAATCTTGAATAGATTTAAATGTTCATTGTGTTGTAATTTGCTTTTATATTAGTTAAGCAAAATTCATAAAATAATACAAAATATTAACACGCCATAATCATAGAATAAAAGAGTTTTAAACAAAGAATGTTTTCACAGAATCCTATATAATTACTCAACACTTTTCATTCTTCCATCTTTGCAATATTCTCTGTCTTTATTTTACTTTTTATTAGGGAACGTGTCATGTCAACGTTATCGCGTATGAAATAGGCCGAAATTTATATTCTGGGTGAAGCTGTTTGCTTTCACCCCACGCTAATTTCTTGCGAAAGGCATGAATCCATCTGTTCTCCCCTCAGCTATGGGTAAATAGTAGGAGACGCTCTTTAGCTTTAATAGGAAAACCACTTTAAGAGAAGGAAAAGCTCAGAATTCCAAACCCGAGGAATGTTGTTTGGAGACTGTCAGTTTCTCGCTTATATGATCATTGATCATTGTCTATGATCACTTAGATGAGCAACTAACAGTCTCCAGGCACTGTTGACCTTATGTCTATGCTATCCTAATTAGATATATATGTTCTATCGCGGATATTGAGCACTCTTTGTTTAAATATACCAAACTAATATTATTAATGACGCACACATAACCACACACAAACCACTCTATAACACACACACAACACACACACCCACACACACATATATATATATATATATTATATATATATATTTACCCAACCCCTTCGCACGATTTATATGTGACACAAGATCAATTTCTTAAGCGGAGCTTAACAGGTTTGAATTCAGAGGTTTTTTTCACTTAGACTGATCACCATAAACAAGGTCAAGAACACATTCTGCCTACTATTTAGCCATAGTTGGGGGAGGTAGTTGGTTCATACCTTACCAAGGGTATTAGTGGTTTTTTTTTTAAATGTAAAAGCCTCGTCCAGGATTTGAACTCGAAGTCGACGTGTCCATTTCTATGAATCTTAACCATTGCCCACACGCTTCCATAAATACCATGCGCCTCCACACACACACACACACACGCACAGAGAGAGAGAGAGACAGACAGACAGAGACAGAGACAGAGAGAGACAGGAGAGACAGTGAAGAGAGAGAGAGAGAGAGAGAGAAGAGAGAGAGAGAGAGAGAGAGAGAGAGACACACACACACACACACACACATATATATATATATATATATATATATTATATATATGTATCCAATTGCCGCTTTAAACGTTGCAGTGGCATCAGTAAATAATCCAAAATGTGCTCAGTATAATTAAAACATGAGCAGTAATATAATAATATAATATAATATATATATATATATATTATATAATATATATATATATATATATATATATATATATGTTGTGTGTGTGTGTGTGTGTGTGAAAAATGATATTTCCTGTGATATAAAGTCAATGTGATTGTAGACTTAAATTGTAAGAAGAAAACCCTGAGATCGCCACATAAAGATATTTTTCTCATGAACTTACAAGCGACCTGTGAAAACTGAAAACCATTTTTTTGCAATGTGATATTCTAGAGATTATAGATTCCCATTTCTATATCTGCGTTTGGTCTTCATTGAAGCGCGGAAGAGGGTTGTTACTTTCGAAAGACGTGCGAATGTTTCTTCTTTGACGCCCTTTCAAGAAACTCGTCACGACTGGAAGGTGCTGCACGATAATGTTAAAAAGTCTTGTCAAGTAAAAGAACATTCATCAACTTGAATAGAAAATGTGCGGGTCGGGAAGAAAAAAAACGGACCACCCAGTTGGGGGAAAGAGAAAACCGATCTCAGAAATTCACGAGAAATAATATTTCTTGTCAAAAAAGCAAATTGAGTTTCCTTTCTTTTTCTCCCTGCTTGTTTCTCTCAACTCGAATGATATCTTTGACTTCTTTTTGAATGGTTTAGCCCAGTCGGGAGAGCATCCGCCTGGGACCCACAAAGGTTCCTGGTTCGATACCGGCCCTCGCCAACTCAGCATACGAGTAGCACAGGGATATCTGCAGTAAATTGAAAGGCTGATGGTAGGTGTGGCGCTCCACCTCACACCCCAAAAACAATCTCCTTAGACTTGCGCTAGGGAAAAGGGGATAGACTCCCTCACTATCTGGCTGCTACCGACTTTTGGCCTCCCTGACGACTTTAATCAATTATTCTTATTCTTATTTTTAACAAAATCCCGGCTGTAGAAGAGTCAAGTCAAATAAATCTGGTTGGTTGGTTTGTGGGTTGAGTTTTACGGCATGACAACCCTTGTTGGGTCATTTTATGCCGAAGACGTTTTTGTTTTATTCATTCTTGATGGGTACTCAATTATTTTCAAACTCAATTTTTAAACACATTTTTAGAACTCAATTTTTAATCTATTTAACCCATAGACGGGACCCTAACAGGTACTACCACTCCGGGTCAGATTGGACCAGGGAGAAATGATGATAAAAGGGTGCTCCACATTCTCCAGGGCTCCAGAACTGGAACTTCATCACCAGATTGATTTTTAAGTCATACACAGGATACTGATACCCTCACCCGGCGCCTTATAGCACATATATGATAAAATAGTTGAGGGGTACCATAAGGGCAATAGTGTTGGGACAATCATATTGGTGCTAGGGCTTAACGTGACCAGCCGATTGATCAGAGGGGTCTGCTCCAACTGCCCGTCTAGTCTAAGAGCCGAAGTGGAGTCACCAATGGCCACCAAGTAGCCCCATTGGAGAGATGTTTTACCCCTCTGCAGAGGTGCAGTCGGTGTATTCTAAAGCCCTAGTCGACAGGGCTGAAAATTAGTCTGTGTTGAGTATATTTCAACTTTGTCTAAAGAATTTTATGGGGCAGGGATACATGCTCTCATTCGAAGGTGAAACATTGCTATTGAGAGAAACGGTGACTATGTGGAGAAGTAGGAATGTGATCCACAGAGGACCAGCTTCATTTTGATGTATGATACATGTTCCTGTGTTGATAATTATACCTGTCCTAAAACAAATGGCATTACTTTTTGACTCTCCCTCGTAACAATCTTTTAAATATTTTCTACCTTTTCTTGAGTATCAAATTGACAGACCGATTGTGATGGAAAAGGGGAATAAAAACTCAAGCTGGCAAGAGTGCTACAAAGAACTCGCATTGGCTTGAAGGGGACCATGGCCTGTATATAAGTAAATAAGAGTTACCTCCCCTATTTTATGATTACCTCCCCTTTGGAGAACTCTCTAGGAGATACTAGACTATATAAACTCTCAGTAAGTGTACCAATTATTCTAAGTAAAATAAAGCTTTTCAATGTCTATTGGTGTTATCGTTTGTCATTACATGACCAAAAAAAGATTGAGAAACACAGGTCTAGACTTATTATTTTTGTTTTAATGGTAGGTAGCAGTAAACACGGATTATTGAGAAAAAAAAGGCTAAGAAAAAAACCAAAAAAAAACAAAAAAACAAATAGGGTTGTGGTGAAAGAGAAAGCAAATAAATTAAAATAAGTTCTTCGTGAACGTGAATGTCTCTTTGGTGATTCTCAAATGCATCGTTTTTTTGACAAGCAACTCCTAATTTATCTGGCAGTATGTTGATAGCAATGCGTTAAGCTTCGTTGATTTTACGATCATATAAGTCGTCAGGCCATTGGAATCAAAACTCTTAACTTTGTCTTTTTGTTTTTTTGTTTTTTATTTCTTTTTAACCTTTTTTTTTTTCTGTCTTCAATTTGGTCGTTTTTTTTTCTTTCAAAGTCTTTATTCCTGTTATTATTCTTTTTCACCTATTTGTTTCTATTCTTACCAGTTGCTTAATTCTGTTTCTTTCTTTCAATATAATTTTACCATTTTCTTTCTTTTTCTTCTTGTTTATTTTCTTTCTTCTTTTTCTTTCAATATTCTTTTCACTTTTTCCTTTCTTTTCTTCTTTCTTTTATTTTGCCTTTTTTCTTTCTTTTCTTTCTATCTCCTTTAAATATTCTTTTACTTTTATTTTATTTTTTCTTTCTTTTTTCTTTCTTTCAAATATTCTTTTCTTTTTTATTTTCTTTCTTTCTTCTATATTTTTTGCTATATTTTTCTTTTTCCTTTCTTTCTTTCTTTTCTTTTTTCTTTTCTTTCTCTTTACATTCACACTACTTATTCTGTCTTTTTTTTTCTTTCCTCTCTTCTTTTTTTTCTTTTTCTTTTTTCTTTCGGTATTCTTTCACTTTCCTTTCTTTCTTCTTTCTTTCTTTCACTATCATTTTGCCTGTATCGTTTTTTTTCTTACTATCTTCCTTTAAACATTCTTTTGCTTTTTCTCCTTCTTTCTTTTTTCTTTCTTCTTTCTTTCTTTCTTTCAATTATTCTTTTTTTGCCTTTTTTCTTTTTTTTTCTTTCTATCTTCTTTTAAATATTCTTTTACTTTTCCTTTCTTTCTTTTTCCTTTTTCCTTTCTTTCTCTTTCCTTTCCTTCTTTATTTCTATATCATTTTTCTTTTTTCTTTTTTTTCTTTCAATCTATCTTCATTTAAATATTTCTTTACTTTTTCCTTTCTTTCTTTCTTTCTTTCTTTCTCTTTCCTTTCTTTCTTTCTTTTTCTTTCCTTTCTTTCTTTCTTTCTTTCTTTCAATACTATCTTTCTTTTTTCTTTTTTTCTTTCTTTCTATCTTTCTTTCTATATTATTTTACGTTTTCTTTCTATCTTTACTTCTCTCTTTCTGTCTTTCTTTCTTTCAATATTCTTTTACACTTTTCTTTTTTTCTTGTTTATTTCTATTCAGATTTTTTCATTCAAATCTTCATTTGTAGCCACTTAATTTTTTTGTTTGTAGTTCCTTCTTTTTTTCCTTCTTTTTTTTTCTTTATTTGCCCTTCAAACTCTTTATTTTTCTAACTATCCTTCTTTTCTCTTGCATGTACCCGTGGTTTAAATTAAGTTTTCTTCTTTTTATTTTTTCTTTAACTTAACCCATTTTAAAATTCCTACTTCTCTCTTCTTCAAATACCTTCCTTCCATCCTTCCCTCTTTTTTTTCCTTTATCCAATTTTCTTATTTCCCATTTTCTTACTACCTGCAACTTATTCCTTCCTCTTTCCTTTCCTTCCTTCCTTCCTTCCTTCTTTTCATTCATTCATTCCCATTTCTTTTCTTCCCTTCTGCTTGCTTCCTTTTCCTTCTTTCATTTCTCTTCTTTCTTTTTCATATCTTCTTTTATATTTCATTCCATTTTTTTTTTCTTTCTTTCCTTTTCTGTCTTCTTCTTCTTCTTCTTTCTTCTTCTTCTTCTTCTTCTTTATTTTATTATTATTATTATTATTATATTATTATTATTATTATTATTAACTCTTTTTGAGATTCACATCACATTAGCTGATGGTCGCTTTCACTGGGAAGTCTGAGTGACAGCACCGTATTCCCAAGGTCTCCAGGACTTTTCTGAGTATTTCTGGCAGATTGCAGCAGTGCAGTGTTTCTAAAGCGTTCTTCAATCTTCCTTGATATCCAAACTTTCCAAACCCTTTTCTAATCCTTTTGGACTGTTCCAAGTGCACACAACACAATTTGGTATCACTTTCACTTTCATATTTCCATAACTTTTTTCAGTTTTCTGGTGGAGGTCTAGATATTTGTCCATTTTTTATTTTCCTTTAGCTTCACCCTGTGTCTGGTGGCTCTGCAAAAATCCACAGTTGACAAGTTCTTTCTTTTATTATTATTATTATTATTTATTATTATTATTATTATTTGATTTTTTCTAAATAGTATTTTGTATTTTTTTTTGTTGCCATTTGTAATTATTTTCTTTTTTTTTTTTTTACAAAAAAAACCTTTTCTTTTCCCCCTTTTTTTTCAATGGTTGTTTTTTTTTTATTGTTTGTTTTTTAATCCCTACCCCTTAGGCAGAAGTATAAACAGAGAACCCGAATAAGACGATATTATACTTGTAACTGCGCTTCATTGCCCTGTGTTGGGTGATAAGGCCGATAATCTACGAAATTATGGCACATAAATTATACCAATGATCCAAATAATGGAGCGACTTATGATAATATAATATATATAATACTATAATAATATTTAGATAATATAATTATGTTAATGTTCGGGGTAATGACGGGACGACATTGTAATAATAAGATGCCAAAGGAAGAGAGAGAGAGAAAAAACTGAGGTGTAAGGAATTGTTAAAAGAATGTAGTTTCCCCGCCACAATCAATATTATATGGGCCACGTTACATAAAATATAATTTCATTCTTTCTTCTTGAAGGACGGTATTCTGAAGGCAGTAAGGTCGTCAATTTATTGTTCAATCAGGAATGTTTTTTTGTTCCTTTATAAATGTAAAAGAAGAAAGGAATAAGGGGGTTGCTTAGTCTTGGGTAATGGATGATTAGTTAAAGTTAAAAACATCTGGGAATTGCCAGTTGTCAGGATTCCTTTAATAACGTTATAATTAGCCACACACACACACATAACACACACACAACACATACACACATCACACACAACACACACAAACACACAACACATATATATATATAATATTATATATTGTACAATTATAATACTTTCCAAAAAAAACTTTACTATTCATTTGGCTATTATAAGTTTAATTCCTATTCGACAGCTCCTTTTGAATTATTCACCTCCGATAGCCACTTATACAATGTTATATATATATATAATATATATATATCTATATATATATATATATATATTATATAATATTTAATATATTATAGAATAAATTATAATTAGTTTATATGTTGTATTGCATGGAAGTATTAGTTATGAACCCTGGGTTTCATACCTTTTAGGCATTCATCAGAGAAAAGCTTTGTTGATGAATGCCTAAAAGGTATTCCATACAATATATACATTTATATCATATATCCCCAAGTAGCTAGTGATAACATATACTACTAACTTGCAAATATATATTAATATATTATTCGTGTTGTTTTGGGGGTCCAATGGGAGAAAATTAGATTATCTTATAAAAAAGGAGCGTTTTCAAAAAGAATTATGTTTTTATAAAAAACGTATTATTAACTACATATTGCGACACGTGTTTCAGATCTGTTATCTTCTTCAGGCATTGAATAACTATATTTTGTCAGAAATAGTATATGTGTGATTTCTGATATTTGATTAGGTTGTGTGTTATATATATATATATATATATATATATATATATATTATATATATATATTATAGATTAAAAACAATGATGTTTGTTTTTATAATTTTCCAGTTGGCAATGCTTAATGAAAATAATCGATGAGAGTGACTTCTGATAGTTATGGAAGTTTTGATTTCAGGTTTCCTTCTCAAAATTCTTGCTGAGCACATGTGATTTGAATTCTTTTTATCTTTTTCTAGACTAGTTGAAATACCCAGGCTGAAGAGCAGCGGTCTACTCTTCTATTTCTTAAATAGGAAGAGGCGATAGGATTAGCTCAGAATAGTTATAACTAACGAGAAGAGGGTCCCTTTAATTTAAATTCAGAGTTTTCCTTTTCCTAGACCGGTTGCCATAACAAGGTTAAAGAGTCCAGTTTCCATACTATTTACCCATAGTTGGGGGGAGAATAGTTTTTTAGGAGGAAAAAGGAGACTCTTATAGTAGTTTTGACTAACGCGAAGAAAGACCCCTTTGATTTGAATTCAGAGTTTTTCCTTCTCCTAGACCGGTTGCCATAACAGGGTTAAAGTCCAGTTCCATACTATTTACCCATAGTTGGAAGGAGAATAGTCTTTAGGAGGAAAAAGAGCTCTCAGGTAGTTTTGTACTAACGCGAAGAAAGCCCCTTTGATTTGAATTCAGAGTTTTCCTTCTTTGTAGACCGGTTGCCATACTAAGTATAAGAGCCCAATCTGTCTTACTATTTACCCATAATGAAAGGGGTAAAATAATTGATTCGCACGTTTCTCTGGGCAATCAGCGCTAAGTGAAATGCAAACAGCCCTACGCAGGATTGAAACTCGTCGTCGTGTCATTTCTTGATGGTCCTTATATCACCCCCCCACCATCTTGTATCTATTAGTTAAATATCATACAACAATATTTTACTATATAAATGATTTAAAATAGTTTTAAGCGAATGAAAAATGAGATAGAAAATTCAGCCAGAAACTATTATCAAATTAGTCTATAATCAATCGATGTCGATGTTGATAACGACATGTCAACTCCTATAGGATTATCTTATGTCAGAGTTAGGGAAACCACGTTCAGTTGTACTTCAGTCTTTACATTTTTTGTGTAAGTTTGGTTTTGGTTAATTTTCTTTTGCACACTGTATCAATATAATACGAACGAATTTTGAAAAGACATTATAAATGTTGATTTGGTTTTTTGTTTTGTCATTTAAAACGGGCATATCAACCCTCGGTGGTCATTTAAATGGATGGTGACAAAAGTTGTGAATAAAATTCATTTCTAAATTACATAAATAACAATTTTTGTTTATAACTCATGGTTTTTCTAATCTTCAACCCATAGATAGGACCCTAACAGGGTCTCCATACTTACCGGTCAGAGTGGACCAGGGAGCAAATGGGTGATGAAGGGGTGCTCCACATTCCCAAACTCCATGCATTGGAACCTCAAACATTCAGATATTTAAGTTCATTCCCAGACATAGACCCTCAGGCACCGCCTTCCCCCTAGCGCCATATGATAAGATGGAAGGGGAGTTGGCCATAGAAGGCAATAGATGGGCAATCATATAGGTGCTAGAGCTGACGTGGCCGCGCATTGATCGGAGCGGGGTCCTCTCGACCGCCCTCTAGCCCCCCCAAGAAAGAGCCCCAAATGGATATTGCAAGTCTGACTGCTCATTACCATCTGTGTTTTATGATAAAACAAAATGGATTTTGATTGTTGATTAAATGGCGATATCACCCTCTAGGATTATTCTATGGCTTTTATGATTGGAGCTTATGGAATCGCGTTTTTAACCTTTTGTTTTTTATAATTTACTGTTTGTTTAGGTTGTTTATCAAGGGAGTTTTTTTGTACCCCCAGTTCCTATCGAATCAATAATTTCTCATGACAGATTATTTTAACCATACGATAGGACCCCCTAACAGGTACTTTAACACTGACTTCGGGTCATGGACTTGTAGTAATTGCAACGAATGCAGTTTAGTGTCTCACTTCTGGATGGTCTATTTTTTAGAGGGTTGGATTATTCCCCGCAGGGAATACAGTCAAACTATATTCTAGCGCCGCCGACGACAGTGCTACAAGAATCAACGCAGGCGTTATTGGCAGAATAGGGCTTATTATGATACTATCTGGTGCAAGGTATTATAAGTTTTATGTAATAAATATCATATCAAAATTAGAAGGCTAATAAAAACTAATAAGAATGGGCAGGTTAAAAACAAAAATACGAAACATGAGGGGTGGGTAATTCCGTAAAATACCCTTTTTCCAAATAAATTCTCGGCCTTTCATTGCTATAATTTTTTCCTAATTTAAAAACCTAATTGATTAAATGGAAGTAAAAGAAATAAAATTCTGTTATTTTTCTTTTGTTAATATCTGGTTTTTAATTTGTGGGTTTTTTGGTTTTGTGGATTTCTTTTTAAGATTTATATCACTAGATTTTTTGGCTCATATTCATGTAAAATGTAAAACCAATAATTAGAAATCATTACTATCAACAATATTTAGAAATTATTTTTTGTATCAATTACAATATTAGGCCTTCCCATTCAATCTTGTAAACCTATTTTGTTTTTATAAATTATAACAATGCATGTTATAAGTATGGTAGATTATTGTCAACAAGTATAATAAGTGTTTAACAATTTATTATAATTGAGTTTAAATAGAAATAAAATCATGAAAATGTGACGTAATAATAAAGAGAATGAAAATTGAAAGATATATTCTGGTGTACATGGCAGACAAAACACCTCCAATTCCATTATAATAATAAAATTTTTAATAATATGTGACGGCCTGCTACCCCTTTAATTTTCATTTTTGGGAAACACGTGTGGAACCTTGTAAATGCCCCTCCAAGATAGAATTAAAAGTTTAATTTGGGCGGAGTGTTCTATCGGTATCAAGCCGGACAGAAAGGCTCAATCCTTTGCTACGTTAGCCAGGCTGTTTTTTTTTTTCATGATTGCCGGTGGACCGTAAAGAACCACCCCCCTCACTTTAAAAACTGCATACAAATCAGATTATTCATCTGTTGATAAAACTATACTTTCTTTTACTCATCATTTTTATGTGGCTGAGTTGGCGGGGACAGTTCGAACCAGCCGTTCCCCCCGCCAGATTTCTAGGTGGGTGATCTGCCGATCTGGCTAAACCGGTCCCCTAAGGTAGAATTAGGAATCTTTTCAATATTCGACTAATATAATATATTATAATAATTATATATATGTTAATGCATAGTATAGTTACCGGTGGTACGACAGTAACAACTCGTTGAAAGCGCACAGTATATACAGGGGCGATAGTTGCAACACGGGATTGTAATCCCTGACGATTCAGACGGACGAACTTCAGTAAGGGTTACTTTTATTATCATTTATTATATATATATATATATATATATATATATTATTATATATATAAAAACACCCTTCCCCTTGCACGCAGGATGTGGATACAGAGGTCAATGTTAGTTAAGAACGGTTAAACAGCAAGGTTTAATAATTTTCTAGAGTTTCCTTTCTCTAGCTGTTGCTAACAGGTTAAAGACCCCTGGTTTGTCCTATTATTCAGGTATTTATTCTCTAATTCTTTCAATGGCGATGTACTAAGGACAACAGAATCGGCAAACTAAATAAAAATTCTAGCAATTCTCTCTTCAATATATATATATCATATATATATATATATATATATATTATATATATATATCTTATTATAATGGAGATTGTGTGTTTTTCTGTCTGTAACCGAAACTATATTACTAATCGAGTCACAATTAACATAGTTATTATACATCACATTCTCCATGATTTTATTTATATTTAAACCTCAATTATAATAATAAAATTGCTTCACCTTTTTATTAATGTTGTCCAATATCTACATCCAAATAACATGCAATGTATTTATTATATACAAAAAATAGCGGTTGCAGTGTGAATGGGAAGGCTAATTTGCATATTGATATTAAAAGTTGATTTTATAAATATGTGCTTAGTATTATTGATTTTTAATTGTTTGGTTTTATTTTAATGAATATAAGCAAAAATCTTCAATGAATCTTTAAATGAAATCCATTACAAGAAAAAATAAGTGTAATTTTATTCTTTATTCCAATTTAACTAAATAGTTAAATAAGTAAAATTCAGCAATGAAAGGCGGGATGATGGAAGAGTAAGTTTCATTTCTATTTTTCTATCTATCCCCACTCTGTTACATATCTTTTTGTCTGCCTCTAATTCAATCGATATTTCATTACATTTAAACTTAAATACTTGCACCCGGAGGTGCATATATTTGCTAGTTATATATATATATATATATTATATATATATATATATATATATATATATATAATTATTCATTGATGGTAGTACTATGTGAACATAGCGTAAGTAGTTAATCTATAGGGCTCAATATTATGTGAATATAGACGAAACCGGCAGTCGGGAAATAACTTCTTCTACGACTATAATATATATATATATATATATATATATATATATATATATATATATTATATATATTACTAATCCTATTGCGTAAAAAAACAGCCAAATAGTTGTGAGTGAAATTAAAACTATCAAACTTCACCTGGGGAAAAAATGAAAAAAAAGAAAAAAAAAAGAAAACGACCAAGAGTGGTCGTACCAACCGAAAATAATCGATTAACGCTATAACACTTGCCAAAAGAAAAGATATATATTAATTATATATATATATATATATAATATAATATATATTATATATATAGTCCGAGACCATCGAGAGAGAAGAAGAAAATAATTTAAATTCAAACCGGAATCATTGTTTTTTCTAAAAAAGCGTGTAAGCCATGCGATCGCTTCATTCGCTGCGTGTTCGCTAACGTCATGTACATGTCGCTACATTGTATTTCTTCAGTGTAACAGTTTTTACATAAGAAAAAAATACTTCAAATTCAAAAGTAGAAACATTCTCTTTTTCATAAAGAAGAATTTTAACCCGTTCATGGTCGCGTTAGTAACGGATTTTTTTTTTCAGAAAAGAAATGTTTATTTAATCTTTTTTGTGTAATTAGTTTTATGTAAAATATGAATGGTGTAAGGGTATATTGGGGATAATGTGAAATTTTAATTTGTTAGGAATTGTATGTCTAAAATGGTTATGTGAAAGGGATTTATTGATTTCTGAGTACCAGTGTCGCTAAATAAGGAGATATATTAAAAAAAGCCTTGACTTTGGTGGGATCGTTTGATGTGTGAGAATAGCAAGATTCCATAATTCTACGTAGTGTTCTATTGTGTATGTGAGTTAATATTTTGGCACCGTTAAAATCAAAGGTATGGTATTGTCTTATATATGTTTAGCTAGGGCGTTGTTAGAAAACCTCATTATATAATATGTATCTATGTTTCAGAGACCCGTTTTAGTCAAAGATCTAGAAGTCTATAACCTATTATAGTTACCGCTCTTTATATTATGTTGTGGTGCAATAAAAATGATGTAGTCGTTTTTGTTAGTATTCTTATGATTAGACTTTAAAATCGATTTACAAACTTCTCGGATCTGACTATTAGTTGAATCACAGAAGAAGTATGAGCAAAGATTCTTGAGGTAACGCTACTATTTGTAGATTTCACCAAGGCATTATTTTATTCCAGAACTTTTTTGATTTAATTAGGTATTTCTGCTATGGTAAATTAATATAAAAATTCATTTAAAATATGAAACGCCTAATTTTAAATTTCAAATTTCATATTTTTATATTCTAAAAATCAATTTTTATTTAATAACTACTTTAGTTTATTTTCTTATCTAATAATTTTTGTAGAAAACTCTATTGAAAATCTATCACCTCATTTTAAACAGAACAAATGTGTTAATTTCTTTTATAAGAAATAGTCAATTTAATAATTATCGAAAAGAGTTCAAAAAGATCTCCAAAAATTATTTTTTTTAGTTATTATTTTAAATTTATTTTCCGATTTTCGGTACTTATTTTCTACCAAGATAGCACCCTTAGTTTTTTTTCTTCTTCTATTCACACCTTCGGTCTTTCGTCCTTTTAATTAAACTGTAACTAGTTTCAACTTTATATAAACCCACCGATATTTTGCGTCCTAAAAATAAAGGGTGGGGAAATTAAGTGACCTAAAAAAATTCAGAAAGTTGGAAATAAAATAACTGATGCGTTATAAAATTCATTCATTTGATAAATCAACACTGAAAATTTCATTAAAATAGGAGAATTCCCTGGTTTTTGGGGTTTTTTTCCAATCGAGGTGATGGTGGGGTAAATTTATTTTGCAAAATACGGATTTTGCGCTACTTTGGCAGAGCCTAGTAAATATATATATATATGAAAGACATTTTATTTCATTTCTTAGATAAACAAGTCGCATTTAAAAGTTATATTTTTCCTATATGCGAAAAACTTTTCTTCTTTTTTCCTGACATTTTTTCTTTCTTATTTTACTTCTAACATTATCATATACAGTTTATTACGTACAGTTTGACTCTGTATTAAAAGCTTCCCTCACTTTGCTCTTGCTAAAGGCATAACCCATTTCTCCCTGTGCACTCTTTCTATCCCAGATATTTTAGAATTTACAAACCTTTTTTAGTCTGGAACCAAAGGCTTCAGTCGTTTACCGGTACTTACTATTCCTAAGTGAGCCCCCATCAGATGTACTGAGCAGGCTCATTTACGCTTCAGGGATCAAGCAGGAATCGGTGCTTTAAGCGTGACTTTAGCGTAAGTATAAATAAATTAAATATAGTTTACATTTGCAGTCTGTAGAGCACTCGCCTTGGAATCGTAAGGTTCTGAGTTCGATACCAGTCCCCACCAACTCAGCATAATGGTAACACAGATTGGGTAACTCTGATCTGTGGGTAAATTGGGGAGTTCCAGTGATCCCCAAGTAAGACGGGTGTGAAAAATCTCGCATTGAATGAAATAGATCAAACATATTCTTAAAGAAGTTAAAAAATGGGCGAGAAAAATATTGCAATGGCATGGATCGACTACAGAAAGGCTTATGACATGGTCCCACATGCCTGGATTTAGAATGTCTAAAAATGTACAAAATTTCCAACAACATAATAAAATTTCATTGAAAAAGCAATGGGAAAACTGGAGGTCCAATATAAAAGCCGGAGGGCAATCCCTGCAGAAGTAAAAATCCAAAAGAGGTATTTCCAAGGAGACTCGTTATCACCACTACTATTTATTATAGCAATGATGCCACCCAATCATATACTTAAAAATGTACAGGGGTACAAAATCACTAACTCACAAGAAAAGATAACCACCTTATGTGCATGGATGACATTAACATTTTGCAAAAAATGAAAAAGAACTTGGAAACCCTAGTACAAACTATTAGAATATATAGCCAGGATATAGGGATGGAATTCGAATTGAAAAATGTGACTTTGCTAGTAATAAAACGGGAAGAAAGAAAAATTAATGGACGGAATAGAACATGCCAAATCAGGACACTATAAAATCACTTGAGGAAAATGAAAGTTACAAATACTTAGGAATTTTAGAAGCGGACAATATCAAGCCAGCAGAAATGAAAGGAAAAGTTAAAAAGAATTACCACAGGAGAACAAGAAAACTCCTAGAAACCAAACTCAACAGCAGAAATCTGATCAAAGGAATTAATACCTGGCTTTCCCCATTATAGATACTCAGGACCATTCTTAAAATGGACAAAAGAAGAACTCAGACAGATTGACCAAAGGACTAGGAAAATTAATGATCATGCACAAGGCTCTACACCCTAGAGACGATAGAGGTAGACTATATGTATCAAGAATGGGAAGGGGTAAGAGGTCTTTGCCAACATAGAGGATTACGTGGAGGCCACAATCCAACAACTCGAAGACTACAACAAAGAAGAGCAAAGACAGATTACTTATGGCAGCCAACAATAGTAGATGTTGACATATGGACAAACATAAAAACAACAAAGACTAGAAAACAAAAATGGAAGAAAAACAATTATATGGACACTTCAAACGACAAATCGGAGAGGTTGCACATGAAAAACTGGACATGGTTAAGAAAAGCAAACCTCAAATGAGAAACTGAATCACTAATAATTGCTGCACAGAATAATGCCATAAGGACAAAACTATATCAAAGCAAAAATTGATAAGACCCAACAAAATAGTAAATGTAGACTATGCGGTGACAGAGATGAGACTGTAAAACATGTACTAT
The DNA here is from genome assembly GCA_023376005.1 of Doryteuthis pealeii. Taxonomy (NCBI): domain Eukaryota; kingdom Metazoa; phylum Mollusca; class Cephalopoda; order Myopsida; family Loliginidae; genus Doryteuthis; species Doryteuthis pealeii. The sequence continues at coordinate 14,642,954 of CM042149.1, forward strand.
GCTAATGTAGCAAACTAGTACAACGGGAGTACAAAAACTAGGCACGATGGGTTGGAAAGGTGATCCACTAGGAATTATGCAAAAATTAAACATTGACCATACAACAAAATGGTATATGCATAAACCAGAATCTGTTCTTGGAACGAAACGCATAAAATTCTCTGAGACTTTGAGATAAAAACTGATCACCTTATCCCAGCAAGAAGACCAGACCTAGAGTTGATTAACAAAAAGAAGAACTTGTCAACTGGTGGATTTTGCAGTCCAGCAGATCACAGTAAAGCTGAAGTAAAACGAAAATATGGACTAACACCTGGACCTTGCCAGAGAACTGAAAAAGTAATGGAATATGAAAGTCAAAGTGATACCAATTGTAGTTGGTGCACTTGGAACGGTCCCAAAAAAATTGGAAAAAAGACTGGAAAATCTGGAAATCAGAGGAAGAATCGAAACCATCCAGAATACTGCACTGCTGCAATCTGCCATAATACTCAGAAAATCCTGGAGACCTGAGGAGACTTGTTTGCCACTCAGACTCCAATGAAAGGCCATCAGCTAACGCTGGTGTTAAAAACTAATAATAATAATAATTAATAATAATAATAAGAAGAAGAAAGAAGAAGAAGAGAACCTTTCATCTGGTGGATTTTGCCGTCCCAGTCGAAAGCGAAAATAGACAAATACTTAGACCTTGCCAGAGAATTGAGGAAACTTTTGAAGATGAAGGTGAAGGTCGTACCAATTGTAATTGGTGTTCCTGGAACTCTCACAAAGCTCTGGAAAAGAATTTGCGTGAATTGGAAATAAGAGGAAGAAATCGAGACCATCCAGACTACAGCATTTGGGGATCGGCTAGAATACTCAGAAGAGTCCGGGAGACACGAGGAGACTTTCTGTCACTCAGCTTCGAGTGAGCCACCAGCTACGGCAGGTGCAAAAACCTCATAATAATAATAATAATAATAATAATAATAATAATAATAATGTGACGCTCTACCTCAGCAAAATATTCTCCCTGGTCTATCGCTAGCGAAAAGGGATAGACTCCCTCGTTCTACTGCCCGATATCGACAATAGGCCACTCCGCCGACTTTACTTTACTTACTTGAATTTGTCACAAGGCTGCAAGTATATACCACACGTTAGGATCAAAACTCACTGCTCAGTATTGAGATCTGGGAACCAGCTTGCTAACATTACACCAGGACGAGTTATCCCAATCACCAGATATCTAGACAAAAAAATGTCTCGTCACGTGGTATGCCGCGGCGGGTGACGGAGATGATGGGAGTGGGCGTGAGTGAGTGAGTAAGTACTTATACAGACTTTCTCTCATAACAGCAGCTTTTACCCCCTCCCTCCCTCCCCCACCTCGCCAAAGTCAACATTTACTATTGTTAATAAGAAATATTCCGTTTCGCTATGTGGAATTTCGGGTTGAACCTACCCTGACAGACGAAGTACGTATTCATGATTACCTTTCTAAAGTGCCTTAGTCTGGCATAAGGTCACCAATTGGAGGTTACACGTCGGGATTGAACTCATTAGATTTGGAGTAGCCCAAACCCCTTTTTTATCATATGAGTGCTAGAAGGCGCGTGGCTACGGGGTCTACATGTCCTGGAATGACGTTAAACTCTATCTGATGGTGAGTTCCAGTTTTGGAGGTTTGGGGAATGTGGAGCACCCCTTCATCACCATTGCTCCCTGGTCCACTCTGACCCGGTGAGTGGTAGTACCTGTTAGGTCCCATCTATGGGTTAAATAGAAAAATGTATTTATAAAAAAATTGTATTATCCATTAAGAATTGATTTATTTCAAAACTTTATCGGCATTAAATGACCCACTGGGGTTGATATGCCGTAAAACAAAAACAAACCAAACCTAGATTGTTGTAAATGGTCTACGAGTTTTAACTTATAAATCATCGCGTCTGGATGGTCACATTAAAGAAGCTGTCAATGAAAATATGACAGAATAAAATGAAAGAGAGAGAGAAGAGAGAGAGAGAGAGAGAGAGAGAGAGAGAGAGAGAGAGAGAGAGAGGGGTATAGAAAAATGAATGCACGAAGAAAATGTAAAGAACGTATGTAAATATAGAAGACACAAAACAAGAAATGTATTAAGAGGAAAGACAAGCGCGAATTGTGATACAAGGTTAAGTCCGAATGGGTT
>CM042149.1:14645139-14668793 GCA_023376005.1 Doryteuthis pealeii
TGGAAAAGTGGACCCACTGGAACTGTGCAAGAAACTCAATTTTGACAATACAACAAAATGGTATATGCATAAACCATATATGCATATATGGAAGCGCGTGGTATAATGGTTAAAGTAATGGGAAATGGACTCGTAGACCCGAGTTCAAATCCTGGACGTGGTAATTGCATTTCACTTAGCCCTAATATCACTGGGAAAGGTATGAATCCTACTCTCCCTCCAGCTATAGGTACATAGTAGGGCAGACTGGGTTCTTTAAACCTTTGTTAGGTAACCGGTCTCGGAGAAGGAAAACTCTGAATTCAAACCTGTTGAACTCCGCTTAAGAAATTGACCTTGTGTCGCATCCTGCTCGTGCGGAGGGGTTGGTAAATATATGTGTATAAATCACAATCTGTTCTAGAGAAGGAAACGCATACAATTCTCTGGGACTTTGAGATAAAGACGGATCACCTTATCCCAGCTAGAAGATCAGACTTAGTATTGACTAAGGAGAAAAAGTGAACTTGTCAAATGGTCGATTTTGCAGTCCCAGCAGATCCCAGGATGAAAAAGAAAGAAAACGAAATGTCAGAGAAATGCCTGAACCTTGCTGAAGAATTTAAAAACTGGGGAATAAGAGGATGAAAGTGATACCAATGCTTGTGCACTTGGAATGGTCTCCAAAAGTTTAGAAAACAGACTAAAGGAATTGAACATCAGAGGAAGAATTGGGACAGCAACCTTGTTGAGATCGGATAGAATACTCAGAAGAGTCCTGGAGACCGGAGGAGACTTGCTGACATTCAGAATCCAGTGAAAGAACATCAGCAATAGCTAGTGTGAAAAACTCACAAGGAGCGAAATAATAATAATAATAATAATAATAATAAAGGGAAACCTCAAAAGAGAAACTGAATCACTTATAATTACTGCACAAAATAATGCCATAAGGACAAACTATATCAAAACGAAAATTGATAAGACCCAACAAAATAGTAGATGTAGACTTTGCGGTAATAGAGATGAGACTGTAAACCATATACTCTGCGAATGTAGCAAACTAGCACAACGAGAATACAAAACTAGACATGACTGGGTTGGGAATGTGATCCACTGGGAATTATGCAAAAAATTAAATTTTGACCATACAACAAAATGGGGTATGCATAAACCAGAATCTGTTCTTGAGAACGAAAAGCATAAAATTCTCTGGGACTTTGAAATAAAAACGGATCACCTTATCCCAGCAAGAAGACCAGACCTAGTGTTGATAAACAAAAAAGAACTTGTCAACTGGTGGATTTTGCAGTGCCAGCAGATCACAGGGTGAAGCTGAAGGAAAATTAAAAAATGAACAAATATCTGGACCTTGCCAGAGAACTGAAAAAGTAATGGAATATGAAAGTGAAAGTGATACCAATTGTAGTTGGTGCACTTGGAACAGTCCCAAAAGGATTAGAAAAGGGTTCGGAAAGTTTGGAAATCAGAGGAAGGATTGAAACCATCCAGAACACAGCACTGCTGCAATCTGCCAGAATACTCAGAAGAGTCCTGGAGACTTGAGGAGACTTGCTGTCACTCAGACTCCAGTGAAAGACCATCAGCTAATGCTGATGTGAAAACTCAAAAGGAGTAAATAATAATTCCGAGGAAATCAGAGGGAGAATTGAAACCATCCAGACAACTGCATTGCTGAAATCGGCTGGAATACTCGGAAGAGTCTAGAGACCTGAGGAGACTTGTTGTCACTCAGACTTCAGTAAAAGACCACCAGTTAACGCTGGTGTGAAATTCAATTTTCACCATACAACCAAATGGTATATACACAAACCTGAACCTGTCCTGGAGAACGAGACGCATAAACTTCTCTTGGACTTTTAATCGACAAGAAGAAGAGAACCTATAATTTCGTGGATTTTGCCGTCCCGGCCGACCACCGAGTGAAAATGAAAGAGAGTGAGAAGATAGACACATACTTAGACCTTGCCAGAGAACTGAGGAAACTGTAGAACATGAAGGTGAAGGTCGTACCAATTGTTATTGATGTCCTTGGAACGGTAATCCAAACTACAGCATTGTTGGGATCGGTTAGAATAATCAGAAGAGCCATGGTGACCCGAGGAGAGTTTCTGTCACTTAGCCTCGAGTGAACCACCAGCTACGTCAGGTGTGAAAACATAATAATAATAATAATAATAATAATAATAATAATAATAATAATAAAGTTATGGAATATGAAAGTGATACCAATTGTAGTTGGTGCACTTAGAACGGTCCCAAAAGGATTGGAAAAAGGTTTGGAACATCTGAAAATCCGAGGAAGGATTGAAACCATTCGTAACACTGCACTACTGCAATCTTCCAGAATACCCAGAAGAGCCCTGGAGACCTGAGGAGACTTGCTGTCACTCAGACTCCAGTGAATGACCATAAGCTAATGCTGATGTGAAAACTCAAAAGGAGTAAATAATAATAATAATAATAATAATAATAATAATAATAGCCAGGATATAGGGATGGAATTTGGAATCGAAAAATGTGCTATGCTTGTAATAAAAAGGGGTGAAAGAAAACTATTAAATGGAATACAACTACCAAATCAGGAAACTATAAAATCTCTTGATGAAAATGAAAGCTACAAATACTTTTAGAAGCGGACAATATCATGCAAGCAGAAACGAAAGGAAAAGTTAAAAAAGAATATCTCAGGAGAACTAGAAAACTTCTAGAAACGAAACTTAACAGCAGAAATCTGATCAAAGGAATTAATACCTGGGCTGTCCCCATTATAAGATACTCAGGACCATTCTTAAAATGGACAAAAGAAGAACTCAGACAGATAGACCAAAGGACGAGAAAATTAATGACCATGCACAAGGCTCCACCCTAGAGATGATAGAGATAGATTGTATGTGTCAAGAAAGGAAGGGGGAAGAGGTCTTGCCAACATAGAGGAATGCGTAGAAACCACAATCCAACAACTTGAAGATTACACAAGGAAGAGCAAAGACAAATTACTTATGGCGACCAACAATAGTAGAAACGGCAGATGGACAAACAGAAAAACGACAAAGACTGGAAAACAAAAATGGAAGAAAAACTATTATATGGACGCTTCAAACGACAAATAGATGAGGTTGCACATGGAAAGACTTGGACATGGTTAAGAAAGGGAAACCTCAAAGAGAAACAGAATCACTTATAATTGCTGCACAAAATAATGCCATAAGGACAAACTACATCAAAGCGAAAATTGATAAGACCCAACAAAATAGTAAATGTAGACTTTGCAGTAATAGAGATGAGACTGTTAACCATATACTCTGCGAATGTAGCAAACTAGCACAACGAGAATACAAAACTAGACACGACTGGGTTGGGAAGGTGATCCACTGGGAATTATGCAAGAAATTAAATTTTGACCACACAACAAAATGGTATATGCATAAACCAGAATCTGTTCTTGAGAACGAAACGCACAAAATTCTCTGGACTTTGAAATTAAAACGGATCACCTTATCCAGCAAGAAGACCAGACCTAGTGTTGATTAACAAAAAAGAAAGAACTTGTCAACTGGTGGATTTTTGCAGTGCCAGCGGATCACAGGGCGAAGTTAAAGGAAAATGAAAAAATTGACAAATATCTGGACCTTGCCAGAGAACTGAAAAAGTTATGGAATATGAAAGTGAAAGTTATACCAATTGTAGTTGGTGCACTTGGAACAGTCCCAAAAGGATTAGAAAAGGGTTTGGAAAGTTTGGATATCAGAGGAAGGATTGAAACCATTCAGAACACTGCACTGCTGCAATCTGCCAGAATACTCAGAAGAGTCCTGGAGACCTGAGGAGACTTGCTGTCACTCAGACTCCAGTGAAAGACCATCAGCTAACACTGATGTGAAAACTCAAATAATAATAATAAGAAGAAGAAGAAGAAGAAGAAGAAGAAGAATAGAGGCAAGACAAGCCAGGTTAATTTACTCGATTTAAGTCAACGATGACGTCACAATATCTTCAGAGGAAATAGGGAAACCTACACAAAAGAAGATATTAAAGTACTGGATAAGCTGTACAGACCCCCTCCTCAGCATTGTCTTGCAAAGTTGAACTGTAGAGTCTCAGAATTCCACAGACAGACAGTAGCCGCACAAAATAGGTAAAAACAAAAACAAGAAAAGAAAAATTCAGACGTGACTGACGACCCTAAGAATATAAGTAATTACAAGTAAAAGAAAGAAAAGAAAAAAAGAAAAGTCAGTTTGACACAACATTAATATGATAAAATACGGTCAGTAATGACACGAATGTAATGAAACATATTTTCATATAGTAACTCAGTAATGTATTAGGCGTGGGCAAAAGTTTCCGGTGTTTTCTCTTATATTAAAAAATGTCTTCTTCGGTGGATTCAGTGTCTAGTTTTCAAAGAGAGAATGCTGAGTAAGGTTTTTACAGCTTATCCAGTACTTTAATATATTTTTTGAGTAGTATTTCTCTGAATTTTTTACATGAGACTTGATAATTAGTATTATTTTAATTATTCGGACTATTGTCCTCATCTTTATTGTTATCTGCCGAAACGTTGTACAGATAACAATAAAGATGAGGACAATAGTCCGAATAATCCAAATAATATTTTTGTGTAGGTTTTTCCTATTTTCTCTGAAGATATTGAGATGTCATCGCTGACTTAAATAGAGTAAATTAACTTGGCTTGTCTTGCCTCTATTATTATTATTATTATTATTATTATTATTATTATTATTATTATTATTGAGTTTTTCACACCAGCGTTAGCTGATGGTCTTTCACTGGAGTCTGAGTGACAACAAGTCTCATCAGGTCTCTAAGTATTCTCGCCGATTTCAACAATACAATAGTCTGGATGCTCTCAAGTCTTCCTCTGATTTCCTCGGTATTATTATTATTATTATTATTATTATTATTATTATTATTATTATTATTATTATTATTATTATTAGTTTTTAACACCAGCATTAGCTGATGGTATTTCCCTAGAGTCTGAGTGACAAAAAGTCTCCTCAGGTCTCCAGGATTCTTCTGAATATTCTGGCAAATTGCAATAGTGCAGTATTCTGGATGGTCTCAATTCTTCCTCTGATTTCCAGATCTTCCAGTCTTTTTTCCAAGCTTTTTGGGACCGTTCCAAGTGCACCAACAACAATTGGTATCACTTTGACTCCCATATTTCATTACTTTTTCAGTTCTCTGGCAAGGTCCAGGTATTTGTCCATCTTTTTGTTTTCCTTCAGCTTCACCCTGTGGTCTGCTGGAACTGCAAAATCCACCAGTTGACAAATTCTTTCTTTTTTGTTAATCAACACAAGGTCTGGTCTTCTTGCTGGGATAAGGGGATCCGTTTTTATCCCAAAGTCCCAGAGAATATTATGCGTTTCGTTCTCAAGAACAGATTCTGGTTTATTCATATACCATTTTGTTGTATGGTCAAAGTTTAATTTTTGCATAATTCCCAGTGGATCACCTTTCCAACCCAGTCGTGCCTAGTTTTGTCCTCCCGTTGTGCTAGTTTGCTACATTCGCTTAATACATGGTTTACGGTCTCATCTCTGTCACCGCATAGTCTACATTTACTATTTTGTTGGGTCTTTTGATTTAGTTTGTCCTTATGGCATTATTCTGTGCAGCAATTATTAGTGATTCAGTCTCCCTTTTGAGGTTTCCTTTTCTTAACCATGTCCAAGTATTTCATGTGCGACCTCTCCGATTTGTCGTTTGAAGTGTCCATATTATTGTTTTTCTTCCCATTTTTGTTTTCTAGTCTTTGTTGTTTTTCTGTTTGTCCATATGTTATATCTACTATTGTTGGCTGCCATAAGTAATCTGTCTTTGCTCTTTTTTGTGTAGTCTTCGAGTTGTTGGATTGTGGCCTCTACGCAGTCCTCTATGTTGGCAAGACCTCTTCCCCCTTCCATTCTTGATACATATAGTCTATCTATATCGTCTCTAGGGTGTAGAACCTTGTGCATGGTCATTAATTTTCTAGTCCTTTGGTCAATCTGTCTGAGTTCTTCTTTTGTCCATTTTAAGAATGGTCCTGAGTATCTTATAATGGGGACGGCCCAGGTATTGATTCCTTTGATCAGATTTCTGCTGTTAAGTTTGTTTTCTAGAAGTTTTCTAGTTCTCCTGAGATATTCTTTTTTAACTTTTCCTTTCATTTCTGTTTGCTTAATATTGTCCGCTTCTAAAATTCCTAAGTATTTGTAACTTTCATTTTCATCAAGTGATTTTATAGTGTCCTGATTTGGTAGTTGTATTCTATTCATTAATTTTCTTTCACCCTGTTTCATTACTAGCATAGCACATTTTTCAATTCCAAATTCCATTCCTATATCTTGGCTATATATTCTAATAGTTTGTACCAGGGTTTCTAATTCTTTTTCATTTTTTGCAAAATTTTTTATGTCATCCATGTACATAAGGTGGTTTATCTTCTCTTGTGCGCTAGTGAATTTGTATCCCCCTGTACATTTTTTAAGTTTATGTTATTATTACTAGTTTTCAAAGAAAGGCACTGGGGACTTTTGTACTTAACTATCAATACAAGTTTTTGCAAGAAATTATGGTTTTTCGTCATAGTGGAAGGGAATAGAAATATTACAACACAAATTTTTGAGTTCTCATTTTATTCAAATGTCTAATGGAGTGAGAATAATAAGTTGAACAATGAATGTAGTTCTATCTTATGCAAATTAATTGACACAACCTTTTTAGTTTCCTTTCTTTCACCATATGGTAAGTTTTAGACCCACTGGAGTGACAGGGTGTAATCGATTTCCTGGGTGTAAGTCCTTTTTTAAAGTTCTCGAGTAAGGTTGGGGACCGTTACAAACGTACCTACTTCAATTGATTTTTATGCATCTCATTTTCTAGGGTGGATTCTGGTTTGCGAATAATTGTGTTGGACGGATTCTGGTTCGTAAATAATTACGTAAGTATGATATTATTTAACTAAAGTTTTGTACCTTTATATAATGACAAACGATAACACCGATAGACTTTAAAAAGCTTTATTCTACTGAGAATAATTGGTACACTTATTGAGAGTTGATATAGTTTAGTATTCACTAGAGAGTTCTCCAAAAGGGAGGTAATCATAAAATAGGGGATGTAACTCTCAATTAGTTATCACAGTTTTATTTCTGTTTAAACTGTTCTGGGAAAAAAACAACACCTATACATATATAAAGTGCAGTTGTATGTATGTATGTATGTATGTCCGGAGGAAACAATGAAAATAAAACAATTAATGACAAAGTAAATATATATATACACATTTACTATCACAAGACCTTGCTTTTTGTGCAAAAAAATAATCACGATTTTATTTATATCTGGAAAGATATTTAAAAATTAGGATTTGAATCATAAGATAGGGGAAAATCTTTGGTTGCGTTTGTGATTAAAACATAAATCAATTATGTAAAACCAAAACAATCAATGGATCTGTGAGAGTAACCTTTTATTATCCCCTCCCTACCCAGGCAATACCGGGTAGCCGATTCTAGTGTGATAATAAAATTGAAAATTCTTTGCAATTCAAAGTGATTTGGCCCCCTCCGATCAATCGGCTGGTCTCGTCAAGCCCTAGCACCTATAAGCCCAACCCCTTTTTTATCATATGGGTGCTAGATGGCGGTGGCTGAGGGTCTATATGTCCTGGGAATGACGTTTAACTCTATCTGATGGTGAGGCTCCAGTTTTGGAGGTTTGGGGAATGTGGAGCACCCCTTCATCACCATTGCTCCCTGGTCCACTCTGACCCGGAGTGGTAGTACATCTATGGGTTAAATAGAAAAATGTATTAATAAAAAAAATTGTATTATCCATTAAGAATTGATTTATTTCAAAACTTTATCGGCATTAAATGACCCACTGAGGTTGATATGCCGTAAAACAAAACAAACCAAACAAACCAATCAAAGTGATTTTTTATGTTATCCGTGAGGGATGTGACAGGTCATGGCCTAGTTTTGAATAATTCCAACAGAATCTATCAAACCGTGAAGAGGATATTTTAGGCTTACGATGTTGAATTATATATAAGAAATACCCGACTATAAGACAATGGTTGGGTCATTTTTCGTGGGGTTGTTAAAAAAGTTGGATTGTTAACTGCTTAATCATGTTTCGTGTTGAAAGAACTTTTATCTGAAACATGGCTACATCTTTCGCACCTCATATATAATGCAGTTGCTTCATTGATGTGCATTTATTGTGTTCAGTAGGATGCTGAGAGGGAGAAAAAAATGGCCACCCACGGGGGAAATTTTATACAAGTTCTGGTTATTTAAAAGATTGCGTCTTCTTGTACGTAAACTTACTCTTTTTTTTTCTTTTTTTTTTCTTTTTTTCTTTTTTTTTTTAGCTTTTTTGTTTTAGCTTTTTTTTCATTACTTTATAGTTTTACACACTTTCTTTTTTTTTTCTTTCTCGTACTTCTTCGTGGGGGGGGGTGATTTTTTCGAGAACTTTTTTTCGTGTTTGTTTATTCATTTTTCTTTCTTTTTTGTCTTTTTGTTTTCTTTCTCGCTTTTTCTTTTGCTTTTTTCAATCTTTTTTATTTGTCATTATTTTCTTTTTCCTTATTTTCGCGCATTTTTTCTTCTTTTTTTATTGTTGTTGTTGTTTGTTGTCGTTGGTTTTTTTTTGGGTTTTTTGTTTGTTTTTTTCGTGCTTTTGTTTCTTCAATCTTCTTTCTTTTTTCATTTGTCTTTTAGTTTTTCTTTCTTGCAATATTTTTTTTTTTCAATCATTTTTTTTTTATCTATCATTATTTTCTTTTTCTTCATTTTTCATTTTCTTTCTCACACTTTTCGTTTTTTATTTTCGGTTTTGTTTTTGTTTTTCTTCTTTCTTTTTCTTTGTCTTTTATATTTTCTTTCTCACTTCATTTTTCTTTTTCTTTTTTCAATCTTTTTTATTTGTCATTATTTTTCTATTGCTTTCTTTTCTTTCTTTTTTTGTTTCTCTCTTTTTCCATTTATTTCTCGCTTATTTTTTGCTTTCTCTACCTCATTCTTTTTCTTTTTGAACAAACATAAATACACACACACGCATATATATTTACCCACACCTCCGCACGAGTAGGATGTGATACAAGGTCAATTTCTTAAGCGGAGTTTGACAGGTTTGAATTCATTTTTTTTTACGTAGACTAGTTGCCTAACCAAGGTTAAAGAACCCATTCTGCCCTACTATTACCCATAGCTTGAGGGAGAGTAGTTGGATTCATACCTTTCCGAGATTATTAGAGTCTTGTGAAATGTAAACAGCCTCGTCCAGGATTTGAACTCGAGTCGATATGTTCATTTCCTATGATTAACCATTGCATTGTTTTAACTATTTCTCATTAATTTTTCTATTACTGTATTCTTTTTACTTTTCTTTCTCACTTATTTTTTGCTTTCTCTTCCTCTCATTCTTTTTCTTTTTTCCTTTATTTGATTTCCTATCATTTTTCTTATTTTTCTAAAAGTTTCTTTACTATTATTTTCTTCTGTTTTTCTCTAGTTACAATAGTACATTAACTATTTCTCGTTATTTTTAAATTGCTTTAATCTATTTTGCTTTTCTTTTGTTTCTTTCTTTTTGTTCCTTTCTTTTTCCTTTTCTTTCTCTTTTTCCCCTGCTTATTGCTTCCTTTCTTTTTCTTCTTAACTTTCCTGCCTTTTTATTTCTAAAAAAAATTCTTTACTATTCTTTCTTTACGTTTCTTTTATTTCTTCTCTCTGATTGTAATAGTACATTTTACTTGTCTATTTATACGCCTTAAATATGATCTCCAGAAACGGCAGAAGCCAAAAATGTCCGTTAAACAACTTAAGAAGAACGAAACAAAAGAAAATATAGAAAATACTTTATGACAAAAATATCAGAGTATATCCCAGCGTAATAGTACAACAAAAATATTAGTAACAATCTTAAAATAAACAGCTATGAAATTCTAATTTTGGGATATCTGTATACCTCTCCAAATAAGTGAAATTGACTGAACTTTTTTTAGATCGATTTACAATAAGAGGGATAGCGGAATTTAAATTTTAAAAAGTGACGATAGAAAAATAGAAAAATAATGAAGGTAATATTTTATTTGTTGGAATTTAACTAAATTAGAATTGAACTCGGTTAGAATTGAACTTTGTTGGAATTGAAATCAATTGGAACTGAACTCGCTTAGAATTGGTTGGAATTGAGCTCGGTTTGAACTGAACTCGGATGGAATTGAACTCGCTTAGAACTTGGTTGGAACTGAGCTCGGTTTGAACTGAACTCGGATGGAATTGAACTCGCTTGGAACTCGGTTGGAATTGAGCTCGATTTGAACTGAACTCGGATGGAATTGAACTCGCTTAGAACTTGGTTGGAACTGAGCTCGGTTTGAACTGAACTCGATGGAATTGAACTCGCTTGGAACTCGGTTGGAATTGAGCTCGGTTTGAACTGAACTCGGATGGAATTGAACTCGCTTGGAACTCGGTTGGAATTGATGAACTCGGATGAATTGAACTCGAATGGAATTGAGCTCGTTGAACTGAACTCGGATGAATTGAACTCGCTTGAACTCGGTTGGAATTGAGCTCGGTTTGAACTGAACTCGGATGGAATTGAACTCGCTTGGAACTCGGTTGGAATTGAGCTCGGTTTGAACTGAACTCGGATGGAATTGAACTCGCTTGGAACTCGGTTGGAATTGAGCTCGGTTTGAACTGAACTCGGATGGAATTGAACATAATTGGAATTGAACTCGATTGGAACTCAGTTGGAATTGAACTCGGTTGGAATTGAACTCGACAATAATTTATTTTGCAGTCTGTGAACATATTGATCTCTATTTGTAATTATTACCTGAACGTTTAATCTTGAATAGATTTAAATGTTCATTGTGTTGTAATTTGCTTTTATATTAGTTAAGCAAAATTCTATAAATACAAAAATATTAACACGCCATAATCATAGAATAAAAGAGTTTTAAACAAAGAATTGTTTTTCAGAATCTCTCTATACTCAACACTTTTCATTCCTCCATCTTTTGCAAATATTCTCGTGTCTTTTATTTTACTTTTTATTAGGGAACGTGTGTTATGTCACGGTTATCGTCGTATGAAATTAGGCCGAATTTAAATCCTGGGTGAAGCTGTTTGCTTTTTACCCCACGCTAATTTTCTTGCGAAAGGCATGAATCCATCTGTTCTCCCCTCAGCTATGGGTAAATAGTAGGAGACGCTCTTTAGCTTTAATAAGGAAACCACTTTAAGAAAAGGAAAAGCTCAGAATTCCAAACCTGAGGAATGTTGTTTGGAGACTGTCAGTTTCTCGCTTATATGATCATTGGATCATTGGTCCTATGATCACTTAGATGAGCAACTGACAGTCTCCAGGCACTGTTGACCTTATGTCTATGCTATCCTAACTTAGATATATATGTTCTATCGCGGATATTGAGCACTCTTTGTTTAAATATACCAAACTATATTATTAATGAACGCACACATAACCACACACAAACCCACTCTATACACAGACACACACACATATATATATATATATATGTGTGTATTTACCCAACCCCTTCGCACGATTTAGATGTGACACAAGATCAATTTCTTAAGCGGAGCTTAACAGGTTTGAATTCAGAGTTTTTTTTTCACCAAGACTGATCACCTTAAACAAGGTCAAAGAACACATTCTGCCCTACTATTTAGCCATAGTTGGAGGGAGAGTAGTTAGATTCATACCTTTCCCAAGGGTATTAGCGGGTTTTTTAAAAAATGTAAACAGCCTCATCCAGGATTTGAACTCGAGTCTACGTGTCCATTTCCTATGAATCTAACCATTGCACCACACGCTTCCATAAACACCACGTGCCTACACACACACACACACGCACAGAGAGATAGAGATAGAGATAGAGAGAGAATAGAGAAGAGAGAGAGAGAGAGAGACACACACACACACACACACACACACACATATTATATATATATATATATATATATATATATATATATAGTATCCAATTGCCGCTTTAACGTTTGCAGTGGCATCAGTAAATAATCCAAATGTGCTCAGTATATTAAAAACATAGAGCAGTAATAATAATAATAATAATAATAATAATAATAATATATATATAATATATATGTGTGTGTGTGTGTGTGTGTGTGTGTGAAAAATGATATTTCCTGTGATATAAAGTCAATGTGATGTAGACTTAAATTGTAAGAAGAAAACCCTGAGATCGCCACATTAAAGATATTTTCTCAATGAACTTTACAAGCGACCTGTGAAAACTGAAACCATTTTTTGCAATGTGATATTCTAGAGATTATAGATTCCCATTTCTATATCTGCGTTTGGTCTTCATTGAAGCGCGGGAAGAGGGTTGTTACTTTCGAAAGACGTGCGAATGTTTCTTCTTTGACGCCCTTTCAAGAAACTCGTCACGACTGGAAGGTGCTGCACGATAATGTTAAAAAGTCTTGTCAAGTAAAAGAACATTCATCAACTTGAATAGAAAATGTGTGGGTCGGGAAGAAAAAAAACGGACCACCCAGTTGGGGGAAAGAGAAAACCTATCTCAGAAATTCACGAGAAATAATATTTCTTGTCGAAAAAGCAAATTGGGTTTCCTTTCTTTTTCTCCCTGCTTGTTTCTCTCAACTCGAATGATATCTTTGACTTCTTTTTGAATGGTTTAGCCAAGTCGGGAGAGCATCCGCCTGGGACACACAAAGGTTCCTGGTTCGATACCGGCCCTCGCCAACTCAGCATACGAGTAGCACAGGGATATCTGCAGTAATTTGAAAGGCTGATGGTAGGTGTGGCGCTCTACCTCACGCACCAAAAACAATCTCCTTGGTCTAGCGCTAGGGAAAAGGGGATAGATTCCCTCACTATCTGGCTGCTACCGACTTTTGGCCTCCCCGACGACTTAAATTACTTCTTTTTATTTTTATTTTTATCAAAATCCCGACTGGTTGGTTGGTTTGTTGGTTTGTTTTACGGCATGACAACCCTTGTTGGGTCATTTTATGCCGAAGACGTTTTTGTTTTATTCATTCTTGATGGGTACTCAATTATTTTCAAACTCAATTTTTATACACATTTTTAGAACTCAATTTTTAATCTATTTAACCCATAGACGGGACACTAACAGGTACTACCACTCCGGGTCAGATTGGACCAGGAAGAAATGATGATAAAGGGGTGCTCTGCATTCTCCAGAGCTCCAGAACTGGAACTTCATCACCAGATTGATTTTTAAGTCATACACAGGATGCTGATACCCTCACACAACGCCTTATAGCACATATATGATAAAAAATAGTTGAGGGGTACCATAAGGGCAATAGTGTTGGGACAATCATATTGGTGCTAGGGCTTAACGTGACCAGTCGATTGATCAGAGGGGTCTGCTCCAACTGCCCGTCTAGTCTAAGAGCCGAAGTGGAGTCATCAATGGCCACCAAGTAGCCCCATTGGAGAGATGTTTTACCCCTCTGCAGAGGTGCAGTCGGTGTATTCTAAAGCCCCAGACGACAGGGCTGAAAATTAGTCTGTGTTGAGTATATTTCAAAAAGAATTTTACGGGGCAGGGATACATGCTCTCATTCGAAGGTGAAACATTGCTATTGAGAGAAACGGTGACTATGTGGAGAAGTAGGAATGTGGTCCACAGAGGACCAGCTTCATTTTGATGCATGATACATGTTCCTGTGTTGATAATTATACCAGTCCTAAACAAAATGGCATTACTTTTTGACTAACCCTAGTACAATCTTTAATATTTCTACTTTTCTTGATGTATCAAATTGACAGACCGATTGTGATGGAAAAGGGGGAATAAAAACTCAAGTTGGCAAGAGGGCTACAAAGAACTCGCATTGGCTTGAAGGGGACCATGGCCTGTAATAAGTAAATAAGAGTTACCTCCCCTGTTTTATGATTACCTCCCCTTTGGAGAACTCTCTAGGAGATACTAGACTATATAAACTCTCAGTAAGTGTACCAATTATTCTAAGTAAAATAAAGCTTTCCAAGGTCTATTGGTGTTATCGTTTGTCATTACATGACCAAAAAAAGATTGAGAAACACTGTTGCATAGAGCTCGACTCAGGCCACAAAATCGTACATGTTATATACTGTTGCTGGGTCATATGTGTTAGTAATGGAGTATAAGGATTCACACGTAGACATATGTAGTAGTAAGACTTTTAACGTTTATTTAATTCCCTCGTGGCGAGTGTGCGGGTGACGGCGTTGACAATGGAAACTGCTACTGCTGTTACTATTAGGATCTGAGGCAAAGAGGGGTGGCCGAACCTCACTGACGCTGGCTGCGATGGTGCGTGACCAGCGCGGTCACGCACGTTCTCGTCCTGTCTCTCACCTTGACTGCTCTGTTCGCCGTCTCTCTGGGTGTCCTGATAACCGCTTAAGTATTGACGACCGCCCACACATTCTTTTGTTCCTTGACCGGAAGTCCTTTCTCTTTGTTCAAATTCGCGTTTGTCCAGATGAGTCCTTTGTCACACCAGACCCTCTGTCTACCTTAGACATTGTCTTCTCAGTTCAATTTTCCTTTGTCTTTTCGACTTCCCGCGCAAAACAAACAGTCAATCTGCAACAACACAGGTCTAGACTTAAAAACTCAAGTTGGCAAGGGGGCTACAAAGAACTCGCATTGGCTTGAAGGGGACCATGGCCTGTAATAAGTAAATAAGAGTTACCTCCCCTGTTTTATGATTACCTCCCCTTTGGAGAACTCTCTAGGAGATACTAGACTATATAAACTCTCAGTAAGCGTACCAATTATTCTAAGTAAAATAAAGCTTTCCAAGGTCTATTGGTGTTATCGTTTGTCATTACATGACCAAAAGAAGATTGAGAAACACAGATCTAGACTTATTACTTTTGTTTTAATGGTAGGTAGCGGTAAACACTGATTATTGAGAAAAAAAAGGCTAAGAAAAAACAAAAAAAAAAAACAAATAGGGTTGTGGTGAAAGAGAAAGCAAATAAATTAAAATAAGTTCTTCGTGAACGTGAATGTCTCTTTGGTGATTCTCAAATGCAACGTTTTTTTTGACAAGCAACTCCTAATTTATCTGGCAGTATGTTGATAGCAATGCGTTAAGCTTCGTTGATTTTACGATCATATAAGTCGTCAGGCCATTGGAATCAAAACTCTTAACTTTGTCTTTTTGTTTGTTTTTTTATTTCTTTTTAACCTTTTCTTTTTTTCTGTCTTCAATTTGGTCGTTTTTTTCTTTCAAAGTCTTTATTCCTGTTATTATTCTTCTTTACCTATTTTTTTCTGTTCTTACCAGTTGCTTAATTCTGTTTCTTTCTTTCAATATAATCTTGCTATGTTCTTTCTTTTTCTTCTTGTTTCTTTTTCTTTCTTCTTTTTCTTTCAATATTCTTTCACTTTTTCCTTTCTTTTTTCTTTCTTTCTTTTATTTTGCCTTTTTTTTCTTTCTTTCTATCTTCCTTTAAATATTCTTTTACTTTTTATTTTTTTATTTTTTTTATTTTTTCTTTCTTTTAATATTATTTTCTCTTTTTATTTTCTTCTATATTTTTAATATTATTTTTGCTTTTCCCTTTCTTTCTTTCTTTCTTTCTTTCTTTCTTTCACTATTATTCTGTCTTTTTCTTTTTTCCTTCTTTCTTTTTTCTTTTTCTTTTGGTATTCTTTCACTTTTTCCTTTCTTTCTTCTTTCTTTCTTTCACTATCATATTGCCTGTATCGTTTTTTTTTCTTACTATCTTCCTTTAAATATTCTTTTGCTTTTTCTTTCTTTTTCCTTTCTCTTTCTTTCTCTTCTTTCAATATTTATTTGACTTTTTCTTTTTTGTTTCTTTCTATCTTCTTTTAAATATTCTTTTACTTTTCCTTTCTTTCTTTTTCCTTTCCTTCTTTCTTTCTATATTATTTTTCTTTTTTCTTTTTTTCTTTCTCATTATTCTTTTTATATTCATTTAAATATTTCTTTACTTTTTCCTTTCTTTCTTTCTCTTTCCTTTCTTTCTTACTTTCTTTCTTTTTCTTTCCTTTCTTTCTTTCTTTCTTTCAATACTATCTTTCTTTTTTCTTTTTTTCTTTCTTTCTATCTTTATTTCTATATTATTTTACGTTTTCTTTCTATCTTTACTTCTCTCTTTCTGTCTTTCTTTCTTTCAATATTCTTTTACACTTTTCTTTTTTTCTTGTTTATTTCTACTCAGTTTTTTTCATTCAAATCTTCATTCTTGTAGCCACTTAATTTTTTGTTTGTAGTCCTTCTTTTTCTTCTTTTTTTTCTTTATTTGCCCTTCAAACTCTTTATTTCTCTAACTATCCTTCTTTTCTCTTTGCATGTACCCGTTGTTTAAATAAGTTTTCTTCCTTTAATATTTTTTTTCTTTAACTTAACCCATTTTTAAATCCTACTTCTCTCTTTCAATATCTTCCTTCCATCCTTCCCTCTTTCCTTCCTTTATCCAATTTTCCTTCTTTCCCATTTTCTTACTACCTGCACTTATTCCTTCCCTCTTTCCTTCCTTCCTTCCTTTATTCCTTCATTCCTTCCCCTTTTCCTTCCCTTCTGCCTTGCTTCCTTCTTTCCTTCTTTCATTTCTTCTTTCTTTTTTCATTCTTCTTTTATATTTCATTCCATTTTTTTTCTTTCTTTCCTTTTTTCTGTCTTCTTCTTCTTCTTCTTCTTCTTCTTCTTCTTCTTCTTTTTTCTTCCTTCTTCTTCATTATTATTATTATTATTATTATTATTATTATTATTATTATTATTAACTCTTTTTGAGTTTTCACATCAGCATTAGCTGATGGTCTTTCACTGGAGTCTGAGTGACAGCAAGTCTCCTCGGGTCTCCAGGACTGTTCTGGGTATTCTGGCAGATTGCAGCAGTGCAGTGTTCTGAATTATTTCAATCCTTCCTCTGATATCCAAACTTTCCAAACCCTTTTCTAATCCTTTTGGGACTGTTCCAAGTGCACCAACCACAATTGGTATCACTTTGACTTTCATATTCCATAACTTTTTCAGTTCTCTGGCAAGGTCTAGATATTTATCCATTTTTTCATTTTCCTTTAGCTTCACCCTGTGATCTGCTGGCACTGCAAAATCCACCAATTGACAAGTTCTTTCTGTTTTGTTTATCAAGACTTCTTCTTCTTCTTCTTCTTCTTCTTCTTCTTCTTATTATTATTATTATTATTATTATTATTATTATTATTATTATTATTATTATCTGAATATGTATTTTGTATTCTTTTTTTTTTGCCATTTGTTTAATTCTTTTTTTTATACAAAAACCTTTTCTTTTCCCTCTTTTTTTCTAATCGTTGTTTTTTTTATTTGTTTGTTTTTTAATCCCTAGCCCTTTAGGCAGAAGTATAAACAGAGACCCGAATAAGACCGATTATTACTATCTTAACTGCTTCATTGCCTGTGTTGGTGATAAGGCCGATAAAATCTACGAATATATGGCACATAAATTATACCAATGATCCAAATAATGGAACGACTTATGATAATACTAATAATACTAATAATAATATTTAAGATAATAATAATTATGTTAATGTTCGGGGTAATGACGACGACTATTGTAATAATAAAGATGCCAAAGGAAAGAGAGAGAGAAAAAAACTGAAGGTGTTAAAGAGAATTGTTATAAGAATGTAGTTTCCGCCACATCAATATCTATATGGGCCACGTAGCATAAAATATAATTATCATTCTTCTGACAAGACGGTATTCTGAAAGGCAGTAAGTCGTAATTTTGTTGCAATCAGGAATGTCTTTTTGTTAACCTTTTAAAATGAATAAGAAAAGAAGATAAGGAAATAAGGTTGCTTACTCTTGGGTAATGGGATGATTAGTTAAAGTTAAACCATCTGGGAATTGCCAGTTGTCAGGAATTCCTTTAAACGTTTATAATTAGCCCAACACACACACCACACACACACACACACACACATATATATATATATATATAATATATTGTGTGTGTGTGTGTGTGTGTGTGTACATATATGTACATATATATACTTCCATAAAACTGGAAAAAATATTTACTAGTCATTTGGCTATTATAAGTTAATCTACTTCGACGGCTCCTTTGTGATATTATCTACCTCTGATAGCCACTTATACAATGTTATTATATATATATATATTATAATATATAATATTATATATATATATATACATATAATACATATATATATATATATATATATTATATATATATATATATATATATATATATAGATAAAATATATTAGTTTATATATATGTATTGCATGGAAGTAATAGTATGACCCTGGTTTCATACCTTTTTTAGGCATTCATCAGAGAAAAGCTTTGTTTTATGAATGCCTAAAAGGTATTCCATACAATATATACATTTATATGTATATATCCCAAGTAAGCTAGTAATAACCATATACTATTGCAATTTTATATAATATAATATATAATATATATATATATATATATATATAATAAAGTTTGTATGGGTTCCAACGGGAGAAAATTAGATATTCTATAAAAAAGGAAGGTTTTAAAAAAGGATTATGTTTTAAAAAAGTATTATTAACTTACATGATATGACACGTGTTTCAGATCTGTTATCTTCTTCAGCCATTGATAACTATTATTTGCAGAATATGTATATGTGTGATTCTGATATTGATAGGTTGTGTGATATATATATAATATTATATATATATATAATATATATATAATATATATATATATAAATTAACAATAATGGTTTTTTTATTCCAGTTGCAATCTTAATGAAAATCAGTCGATCAGAGTTGACTTCTGATAGTTATGGAAGTTTTAATTTCAGGTTTCTTCTCAAAATTCACGCTGAGCACATGTGATTTGAATTCTTTTTATCTTTTTCTAGACTAGTTGCAATACCCAGGCTAAAGAACAGCAGTCTACTCTTCTATTTCTTAAATAGGAAGAGGCGAGAGGATTAGCTCAGAATAGTTATGACTAACGAGAAGAGAGTCCCTTTGATTTGAATTCAGAGTTTTCCTTCTCCTAGACCGGTTGCCATAACAAGGTTAAAGAGTCCAGTTTCCATACTATTTACCCATAATTGGGGAGAATAGTTTTTAGGAGGAAAAGGAGAAGCTTCAGAATAGTTTTGACTAACGCGAAGAAAGCCTCTTTGATTTGAATTCAGAGTTTTCTTCTCCTAGACCGGTTGCCATAACAAGGTTAAAGAGTCCAGTTTCCATACTATTTACCCATAATGGGGGAGAATAGTTTTTAGGAGGAAAAAGGAGAAGCTCTCAGAATAGTTTTGACTAACGCGAAGAAAGCCTCTTTGATTTGAATTCAGAGTTTTCCTTCTCCTAGACCGGTTGCCATACCAAGGTTAAAGAGTCCGGTTTCCCTACTATTTACCCATAGTTGGGGGAGAATAGTTTTTAGGAGGAAAAAGAAGCTCTCAGAGTAGTTTTGACTAACGTGAAGAAAGCCCGTTTGATTTGAATTCAGAGTTTTCCTTCTCGTAGACCGGTTGCCATACTAAGTATAAGAGCCCAATCTGTCTTACTATTTACCTATAATGAAATGGTAAAATAATTAGATTCGCACGTTTCTCTGGGGTATCAGCGCTAAGTGAAATGCAAACAGCCCTCTCCAGGATTTGAACTCGTCTCGTCGTGTCCCATTCTTACGATGGTAACCATTATATCACCCCCGCCCATCTTGTATCTATAATATAAATACAAATATTTTACTATATAAAGTGATTATAAATAGTTTTACAATAAAAATGAATTGAAAAGCAGGAAGAACTAAATTATCAATAGTCTATAATCAATGAATGATCGATGATTGATTTTAACGACATGTCAACCCGTATAGGATTATCTTATGTCTAGAGGTTAGGGAACCACGTTCATTGTACGTTCATCTTTACATTTTTTGTGTTGTTGTTTTGTTAATTTTTCTTTTTGCACACGATCATATCAAATACGAACAATTTTGAAACATATATGTGTTTATTTGGTTTGGTTTGTTTTGTTTTACGGCATATCAACCTCGGTGGGTCATTTAATGTCGACAAAGTTGTGAAATAAATTCATTCTTAATGTATAATACAATTTTGTTTATAAACTCATGTTTTTCTATTCAACCCATAGATAGGACCAGGGAGCAATGGTGATGAAGGGGTGCTCCACATTCCCCAAACCTCCAAAATTGGAACCTCACCATCAGATAGAGTTTAACGCCTTCTAGCACCCATATGATAAGAAGTATTGGGGGTTGCCATAAGGGCAATAGGGTTGGGGCAATCATATAGGTGCTAGGGCTTGACGTGGCCAGTCGATTGATCGGAAGGGGTCTCTCCGACCGCCCGTCTAGCCCAAGAAGAGCCTAAAGTGGAATATTGCAAGTCATGGACTGCTCAGCCACCATCTGTGTTTATGATAACAAACAAGATGATTTTGATTGATTGATTTAAACGGCATGTCAACCCTTCTAGGATTATTCTATGCTTTTATGATTGGAGCTTACTTGTTTGTTTATATTTACCTGTTTGTGTAGTTGTTTCTCAAGAGTTTTTTTTTACCCAGTTCTATTGAATACAAATAATTTCTCAACAGATCTATTTTACCCATAGATAGGACCCTAACAGGTACTACCACTTCGGGTCAGAGTGGACTTGTGAGTAATTGCAACGAATGCAGTTTAATGTCTTACTCTGGATACTGACGTTAAACTCTATCTGATGGTGAGGTTCCAGTTTGGAGGTTTGGGGAATGTGGAGCACCCCTTCATCACCATTGCTCCCTGGTCCACTCTGACCCGGAGTGGTAGTACCTTTAGGGTCCCATCTATGGGTTAAATAGAAAAATGTATTTAAATAAAAAATTGTATTATCCATTAAGAATTGATTTATTTCAAAAACTTTATCGGCATTAAATGACCCACTGGTTGATATGCCGTAAAACAAAACAAACCAAACTTACTCTGGATATGTCTTTTTTTTTATAGGGGTTGGGTTATCCCTCCGCAGGGAATACAGTCAACATATTCTAAGCCTCGTTGACAGTGCTACAAGAATCAACGCAAGCGTTATTGGCAGAATAGGGCTATTATGAGTACTAGCAAATATATATGCACCCTCCGGGTGCAAGTATTTAAGTTTTAATATAATAAAATATCATGTTAAATTAGAAAGGCTAATAAAACTAAATAAGAATTCAGGTAAAAAAATAGAAACAGGGGGTGTATAATCGTAAAATAGAACATCTAAAACTTACACTTCCATCATTCCTGCCTTTCATTGCTAACTTTTCCTAATTTAACTATTTAGTTAAAATAGGAAGTAAAGAATAAAATTACTGTTATTTCTTCTTGTTAATGGATTTCTGTTAAGATTTATCCACGAGATTTTTGCTCATATTCATTAAAATGAAACCAAATAATTAGAAATCAATACTATCAAGCAAATATTTAGTAAAATTATATTTTTTGTATCAATATACATATTAGCCTTCCCACTGTAAACGGCTATTTTGTTGTATATATAAATACAATTGCATGTTATTAGTATGTAGATAAGGCCAACAGTATTAATAATGTAGAACAATTTTATTAATAATTGAGGTTTAAATAGAAATAAAATCATGGAAAGTGTGACGTAAATAACTAAGAGAATTGAAACTTGAGAAGTGATATAGTTTCGGTTACAGGCAGAAAACACACACAATCTCCATTATAATAAGATAAATTTAATTGTGACGCCTGCTACCTTTATTTCATTTTTGGACAGTGTGAACCTTGTAATCCCAAGATATAATTAAAAAGTTAAGTGGCGGAGTCTATTATCAGTATCAGCCGGACAAACAGGGAGTCAATCCCTTTCGCTACCGTTAGACCAGGTGTTTTTTTTCATGATGTGCGTGGAGCGTCAAACCTTCCGTCAGCTCCTCACTTTACTGCACAGATCAGATTACTCAATCTGTTGCTTACTCATGCGCTGAGTTGGCGGGGACCGGTATCGAACCAGAACCTTGCGATTCCTAGGTGGGTGATCTGCCGACTGAGCTAAACCGGTCGCCTAAGATAGAATTAGATTCTTCAATATTCAACGTTACCTCTGTTGCGTATATATATAATATGGTGATTGCGCTTCTTGACAGAAATAACGCCATTTCTACAAGTAGTCCAGATAGTGACAGGCAGTTGAGCAGAGCACGCAGATGCCCGACGATCCAGCTTGTTTTATGTACCCATCACACATATGAAATCCTCGACATACAGGCGCTGTCACACAGGTCAGACTTCAATGTAGTAAAATGTTTCCATGGTGTCCGTCATGTTCGCTTTAGAATGGAGGGCTCGAGTGCACCTTACCTCAAACTCTTACAGCTATCATCGCCTGTCTTTCCATGAGGATGTGTATCCAGACCTCCTGTCAATTGACCTTATAGCTGGAGCTGATTTCCGCAAGAGCATCGGTGTCTGTCCCTTATCGAGATACTTCCCTGTCACGATGCAAGTATGTAGTTTGTTTCCCAATCTCAAGATCGGAGGTGTCCAGACATTCCAGGTGGCTATTCTTAGCCTTGTTTTGTGTTGTAGTATTTTCTAGTTTTCGCCCAGCTAATGTGGACAACCGTCGAAATGTTGGTTTCTGCCAGCTTGATAGGTAACCGGCATTTGTTTAGGCACTTTTTCTAAACACTTCCCAAATGGCTGGGTGAACAGTGTTAACCGGGCTGCTCATTTACCACAACCTCGCCGAGGCACGTTGCTGTTCGATCAGCAAAGCGTGACGTTAAGTTGCGCCACGAATCACGCCGTATGTATGTTGATTCACATTTGCATGCTTCCATCCCGTCAGGCCTGCATACCACACCATTCCTGCATCACTCAGGAACTTGTAGAAATATCTCACATGTTTTTGTTTTACATGTTGCGCGCTTGGCGACACGCACCGCATGCTCTCCTTCCCCAAAGTCAAGTATCAGTGACAAGCCGAGCAAGATGACTGGAGACTTTGGGAACGCAGGTGGATGATCTGATGAGATCTACGGGTCCACCACACCGAAAAAAAGTTTTAACTTAGTATAAGTCCACATGTACCATTTTAGATTATCAAAAAGCAAAATCGGTAAGTTAGTTCAAATTAATGCTTTCAAACACCTGCGGACTCGCCTTTGAATGAAAATATTTCAGAAATAAATTGCTTATTTAAACAAAATAAAAATAAGACAAAGTTTGTTAGCAGTAAAACAATATGCAAAAAGAAATAAACATGTGTTAATTAATATGCATTTCTATTCTTTAAAAAAAAAAAAGTACTACTTATCTGGGCCATTTTTAACTCTTCGAGCCGACTTAACATTTGACAAAAGTCAGGTGTCTTTCTGGACTTTCTACTTTCTTCTATTAGGCGGGATGGGGGCTTTTAGCCGACGTGACTAGCCGGTTTGAATGAAATAATATTTCCAGAAATAAATTGCTTATTTAAACAAAATAAAAATAAGACAAAGTTTGTTAGCAGTAAAACAATATGCAAAAAGAAATAAACATGTGTTAATTAATATGCATTTCTAATTCTTAAAAAAAAATCTCCTCTGTGTT
>CM042149.1:14668893-14683893 GCA_023376005.1 Doryteuthis pealeii
GAATGATAAGTATTGTAAGTGATTCATGTACATATTTCTCCCATATATACTATATATACTTATTTTTATTTATTGAGAATTATTAACCACATATACTATATGATATATACATATTATTATAGCTTAGATAGTAGTATTATCTACCTTATCCAAAAGTGCAGAAATAGCAAATATCCTCACGTACAGCAAGAGGTGATTTAGTTTTCAAAAACGCAATGTCGCAGTGTTTTGAGAGCTGTCAATGTGTGCATCCTCATAATGTTAGAGTCAACAGAGGACAAATATACTACAAGTAAAGAAGAATAAACAAAACAGTACCTTAGAACACACTTAGCATGCATAGTACTATTGGTCAGTGCGGGTGCGCGCGAGCTTGAGACAGAAGAGGCTCTAACTCGCCGACTCATCGATGCGAATGATGAATTCTTTTATTACTTCTGAACAGTTAAATGAGTCATTGCAAATACGGACTATTTTATGATAAATTATGTTCGCTGTCATATGAAAATGCCAAAAACGAGAGAAACCTTGATGTGCATGGCAAAGAGAAATATGGTTGTTTGTATCTGTTGTTCAAATAATAGAGCTCTTCCTGCCCAGAAATATCTCGGTCAGTATTATATAACAATTATTACCTTATACCTCTGATATTAATCCTTAAATATAACTTATTCCAACACCCTTATTATTTATATACTATAAATATTATGCTGTGAAATGGTGTTCCTACTTTCTGTTTTTTATTATTTTATATCATCGGTATCTCTAGAATAAAAGTTGCGCGAGTTTATCACACAATGGTGCTTATTTTAAATCAATTTCCACCTTCTTTAAGTAGTATATGTAGATCGCTACATAATATAATTCCAACCTATTGCTTTCAAAAAAATAATTGATGGATGTGAAATAATTTCGCAATGATAACCATTATATGTTATTCACTTTCTCATACATACGTACTCCTCAGATAATATATATAAAGTGGTACATGTGTTGTAACAAATCTGTATTGTCAACGTTGTTTAAGTGGGCGTAACATAATCAATTCTAACAGTTTGTATAATCTCATTTCATTACAATACTATAGGAATGACAAAGGACTATACCTCCTAGAGAGTTGTATCCATATTTATTTATATTACTTTCTCCATAAATTAAGTATGCCTACATCACAACTTTTTTCCTAATTGTTAGTTCTAATCACAACAACGTGTTTAGATATTGCATAGTACACACTTGCCAGTATTATTGATTTATACTTAGCTTCTTTTATTTTGATATATATTTAAGTTATGAACACTTATAGAAGTTTTACGAGAAAATTATTTACAAAGAAAAAAAATAAGTCATATAATTTTCTTTCCACGTTAAATTTTTATTTTATCTTTTAATAGCAGCGGTTAGAAAATACATGCGTCATCGCAGTAAGAACACTGAGATTTTAATCCGACAGCGATCTTCTATTCATATTCAATCGTTTATATTATAAAATTTGAATATAAATTATTATCATAAACAGAAGAAAAATCTTATTTTAAATAATTTTTGATATTATATAATGAATTTTATAACATGTATTCTACAAAATCTACTATTTATTAATATTGATAATGTAATAAACTGATATTCTAATTTTGAATTTTGATCAGCAAAACTATTTTTTATTCTTTATTTGTCCATTTGTTTATAATATTATAATATAATTCACTAAATATTTCTTGTTTATTGTCAATTCTCTTATACGAACATATTAGAGCGTCGGCAAAATATTCTTAACTGTCTCTACTATTCTAGCCTCTTCTAATCCGTTGGTGTGGGCTTTTTGGGTTTTTATTTTTTTTCTGTTTTTTTTTGTTTTGCTAATTCTCCTATTAAAAAATTCCATCACGGCAATCTTTTTTTTTTACTATCCAGCCCTTAACTTAGATGGTAATCAGATGTATAAACAAGTCAGACACTTGCTTGCGAATAATGTAAAAACCTGTATTATTTTTTATATCTATTTTAACCCAATTGATGGGACCCTAACTACAACTCCGGTCAGAGTGAGCACGCTTTGGGAGTAAGGAGATGACTGATATGTGATCATCATTGCCTGTGCATATCTGGATCGCATGAAGCCGACACACATGAGAGACTTTCAACTATTAGATGCAAGTTATATTTAACGCTTCTACCCAGGATCGAACGGACTATACACTGGCACATAAAGTGATCTCTAATTAGGGTTTGCGAGACTAGCCTGTCGCTAAACTATTGCATCATTAGATTGGAGAGGGGGTCAAAAGTTTAAGTATCGACATGTATACCAACTGAAAATAATATTGAGTGAGGAGAACTTGTTGAAAAGTAACACTGACTGGAATCCATATATATTATTTAGAAGCATAACAATTTATTATATTTAAGAATCACAATGCAAATATATGCACTCACTCCTGGATGAGCGAATAGTATTAAATGTTTATAATATAGTAATTATAAAATGTTATCGAGATATTGATATTATTCGAGGGAAAGGTCTATGGATAAAGCTAATAACGAACCGAAGGACTAAGATTTGTAAACTAGAGGAGTTAAAAGATGCACCAAGATATGAAAAGCAGGAGGAGAGTAATAAAGAATGAAGAATGTATGAGAAGAACAAAGAGAGAGGCGGAGAAGAGTTAAGTTAAAAATGGAGAGAGCGAATGCTGTTATAAACTTAGATATCTCTGTTCCACAGATTCACCTCGCGTCTTTCATTGAGTTTGTACTTACATAATTATACAGTATTATTCATAGAGTTTGGAACACAGAACGGTCGCATAAAATATAAAGTAAAATTATAATATGCATATTCTTCTGACATGAATCTGGTTATCCTCTTCTGTGAAAGGAGATTATGCAGTTCAGTATAAGATCTATTCGAGTAGAAGTATTTGGCCACTTTATTCATTAATAAAACCAAAATACACGATGAGGAGAAACTAAAAGTAATCTTTCTTATAGTCTCTATTCTATGATTTTTAATTCAAATTTCTTATAATATAATGAATAATAATAAATTAGATAATGAAAGTAGCGCTACCCTTCACTAACTGAGTAGAGAACCAGCATTTAATGGTTTGGTCTTTGTAATATATTAAAATACTTACTATGGGGCAATGTTGATCAGTATGTGGAGATGGAACATTATGATTGATACTAAAAGGTATTTTTAAAATATAGTAAGAGACAAATTCTCTATAATATAATTGAGGTTTTGAGATAACCAATAAGTATCATGGGAGACATGTGAATATTAGATAACTTAAGAAGAATTTCGTGACCTTGTAGGTATAGGAACCGTTATTTAGTTTCAGAGTTACAGACAGAAAAAACATAACACACATAATTTAGCTCCATTCATAATAAAGCACTGTAACGATAAAAACATATACACAGAATAACATTCATTTATACTAACATCTAGCATAACACAAAACACTAAATTATAATAAACTAATTTCAATTTCTTTTAATGCGTGTCACAAGTCATTGTTTCTATTTAACTTTAACTTTTAACTTAACTAATCAAGTCATTTTATGCTTTAAATAAAGAATATACAGTTGTTCAACGTTGACATATAGAAACTAATTAAGATTGCTATGGAGTTTAACAAGAATAATAAATGATTAGAATAATTTTATTTATTTTCTTTTGTCAAAAAAGAACTATAATGGTTAAATTAATAAAAATACTAAATAGTACCATGTACTTGCTTGTTACCTCATCTACAGGAATAAACACAACCTCCTTTTAAAACGGATACAAGATATTTTCTTGTAACCAGGCGTATCACAACATTTTATTCAGGCGAACAACTCTCCATTTTCGAGCATACCATGTCCATTACATAAACTTTGAGCACCTCCGCCCCCGCCCTGGATAAGACAGTAATAAAAGTCCCAGATTCGAATTCGTGAAAAGCTGCATTTTTTTTAGGGGGTGGGAGGTTGTATTACTTCCCTATATAGTAACGTTTTTATAGGAGTGGTTTAAAATTCCTTTAATTCCAAATGAGCATTCTAGCCTGTTTGTAGATAATCCTCAAACACAACCGGATTGTCTACGTGACACGCACTACATGCATATTGACGGATGTGGGATTCTTTTTTTGTCTGCAGACTCGAGCGAACTATTTAACCTGAACATAAAAGAGCATCAACACTAATAAGAGCATTGACAGCTAACTAGTGTTTTTGTTTTGCTTTGGCTTTTTTTGTTTGGGTGTTTTTGTCCTTTTTCTGCTACGTTTTTTTTTCACACATCTACTATTATATTAATTAAACACATACTAAAAATGATATAGGTTATAGTTATTATGTAAGCAGTATAATTTATTAACTTCCATCACAGAGCGTCGAGAATGAAATAA
This sequence comes from Doryteuthis pealeii, assembly GCA_023376005.1. Lineage (NCBI taxonomy): Eukaryota > Metazoa > Mollusca > Cephalopoda > Myopsida > Loliginidae > Doryteuthis > Doryteuthis pealeii. Next base: position 14,673,294 of record CM042149.1, read on the forward strand.
ACTTCTTACCTTCACTGGAGTTCATTTCATTAATCAGAAGAACTTGATCATCCTTGAATGGGTTAACTTGGCAATATTATTTATTAAGAAATAATACCTACTTATATGATCCTATGTCTTCTCTTTTGAAAGAATCTTCACTACTTAACGCAAATTACACGGAAATTCTGAGGCCCAGCTAATATAAAACAAACACGGCAGACATCAGGATTATGTATATTATTATTTACATGTAATAGTACGAATTTTAAGACCGGAACTCAGTTTTTAACTACTAGGTAGTATTATTGAGCATATTGTATCTCATAACGATCGTTATTAAGGATAATTAACGTATATTAATATATAATATATTATTATAATATATATAAGATAAATATATTGGACTCTCTTCGAGTTTATTAGGAGTATGTTCACTGACGTATGAGCATGGAGAGGTTATATCAACTATAACAAGTAGACACCACTCCACAGCATTGACGATATCTGCTTATAGGTCACATGTCAATGGCTTGCAGGTAGTAAGACCATACCCACTTTTTGGCAACATGTCGTGATTATGGAATAGGATTAGGCGCAAATTCAAAGATTGCCAGATTTGACCACAAATCACTAGCCTAATCCACAATGATCACACGAGACTAGTGAATTTTTAGTAATTTCAATGAGTATCCTCCTCACTAGACAATTAAGGTTAGCATCGACGTATCGAATAAGCCATCTGAAATGAACTCCAAGTCTTGGAATTCCCTACTGCATATTTATATACATACATCAGCATATAGCATGGAGGGAAGAATATATGACACTTGTCGCTGAGTTTACTCCGGGCCTCTCTCACATAAGTGGGGTTTAGGCAGATATAGTTGAAGAATGTCTATACACTACTTCGTTAAACATAGAAAGTGGGAAGCTTCCGTACATAAAATGAAATATTATATGATTATATTTTATTAAATAAAATCACGTATTATTGTAAGTGAATTTGCCACATTTATTAACAGAATATAGAGCGCCATTTGCTGACAACTTCAGGCCGGGTTGATCGAGACTGCTTCTCGATGCGCGGTCTCTCTAGCCTGTTTCAAGCGTTGTTTTTATTTGCTGTTATACATAGGCGAGCCTTCTTTCCCGGTACACTCATACCGATAGTGCGCGACGTAGAGTGAATCACAATGAAGAAATAACACGATCGCTTGTCTAGAGGCATGGCCTCTGCTCAACACGCACATTTCACATATATAGTCCGGCTCATGAGAATAGTAAGGAAATTTATCTATGACGGTTTGTACATGTGCCAATTTCTGCATAGGGGACCGCTTCAGGATGGAGTGTTCGAGCCGTTTTTACCTGCAAGTCCCTTGCAGGTTATCATATAGAGACAAGTTTTCTTACCATTCCACTGCTGCACGGATTCATAGCTATTTTCTCCATACATGAACTGTATTATATGTATTGAAAGATAGTTTTGATATTGTATTTTTTGTGAAATGCATCCTACTATAAAACGCATTTATTTAGGGCTATTGAGTGCTAATTTCGAACGCACCTCACAAGCATTTGACTAGTTACTCACATTAGACATTTGGCTGTGTCGGGAGTTCTGTCTGTCTTGTCTATATCTTGATAAGAATGCCACAGCCCAGGCGCATTCGGTGTTCTTACGTATCAAAATGCGTCATTGCTATGCCTTTGAGGACGTTGTAAAATGCGGAGCATGTCTGCAGACTTTCGAGCACGTCTGAAAGGTTGATGGGACCTTGCCATCCTGTGTTTCATTATGTATTCTATGTAGGAAGCTACTTGTTGCTGAATTTTCAAAGAGTCTCCTTCTCTCAATGCACTTAATTTCGTATGACAGTGTTCGACGAATGTGTAGTCGCACGTTCGAGAAGGAATACACGGAGTATGTTAGATTGACAATCAGACCACTCTATTGATTTTATGTCACTACTATCTCTAGACTTTCAGTCTTGGATAAATACGCGTATACCTCTATCCACCCAATACTCGTTTTTCGGAGCGGGTATACGACAAAGCCTGCTGCTTGCTCTTACCTCTCTTCTCAGTATCCTTTCTTATAAAGTATATATAGCTTCGAGAGAACGATTCAAGTGGATCTCACATCTGGAGCACTCTAGAATAGTTAGCACAAGACAATACGGAGCAAAGAATGAAGGATTCACAACTATTCTCTATTCTTAAATGCTTAAGGATTCACCGAGTTTTTCACGCACCTGTAGTATCCTTGGGACCGCGCCCTATGCCATCACTTGTCCTAGGACTAGGTGGAAGTGGGAGGCATTCTAACCATTATGGATGTCTCCACGTCTCAATTCCATAACCTAGATTGTAAGCCGTCCCACGAGTCACGTATTGTGAGCAGGCTTAAGGAGGAAGATGAATTTCAAGTTGTTTTATTATGTCGCTAATGGATGAGAGAATCGGAGATACCCTGCACGTTGTAGGGCAGAACTCGAGGAAATTCTTGCGAATCTTGAGCGTCGGCATAGAGCGCGAAAGTACAACGCGGCGACCGCAGCGTTTCTGGGAAGTGTTCTTGAATCGAGTCCTCGCACGCTTTTCGCACATCTGGCGCGGCAAAGATCTGAGAAAACGTCCGCGTTGCTCTAGGTGCGATTCAGAACAGGTTCTGAGTAATAGAGACAGTCCGCGGACAGTTCAAGTTTTTTGCGGCACAAGGTAGTACTATGTTTATAACGACGTCATCGCAAAGTAGACTTTCATGAGAAGTTAAGGAGAATGTAGTAGAGTACAGTGTCGGTTATATAGTAAGGACCACCCACGCGTAAGCTGCACATCCTCAAGAGTTGAGTCGATTTGAGCTTAAAATCTGGCGCTGCGAGAGAGAGAAAGCGACCCTGTTTAAGAGGTAGAAGCGTTCCGCAAATTGCTTCTAGGAGTGTATGTTTCTTGCTTCTATCATACTGAGTATGACTGCAAGCGAGAGAGTTCTTGCCCGAATAGGCAATCCGATAAGGTTTACTCACCGAGAAAGTAGACCAATCTGTAGTCACTATTGTACGCTCTCATACACTAAATAGTGGTTAACAATCTCTCACGAGTAGTCATAAACCTGCTCTACTGTCTTCTGAGGCAGTTCACCACGCATAGAAGCGCTGGTAGAGTGATGCTAATTGCACATGACTAGCTCTATTCGCAAGAGCGATTTTGACTCCGAATGTTGTGCCGCGTATCGCAGTAAATAGTACCATGTCCCATCGTTCCACGGCCAGGTCTGAAAGCGCTTCGGCTTTCCTGGGATAGAACCACGGGAGTATGGATAAACCCATTATAATTCACCCCCCCCCATCTGTATCTAATAATGTAAATACATCAACAAATTATTTTCTATATAAAGTGATTATAAATAGTTTTACAATAAAAATGAATAGAAAATCAGGAAGAACTAAATTATCAATAGTCTATAATCAATGAATGATCGATGATTGACTTTAACGACATGTCAACCCGTATAGGATTATCTTATGTCTAGAGGTTAGGGAACCACGTTCATTGTACGTTCATCTTTACATTTTTTGTGTAGTTGTTTTGTTAATTTTTCTTTTTGCACACGATCATATCAAATACGAACAATTTTGAAACATATATATGTTTATTTGGTTTGGTTTGTTTTGTTTTACGGCATATCAACCTCGGTGGGTCATTTAATGTCGACAAAGTTGTGAAATAAATTCATTCTTAATACATAATACAATTTTGTTTATAAACTCATGTTTTTCTATTCAACCCATAGATAGGACCCTAACAGGTACTCCTACTCCGGGTCAGAGTGGACCAGGGAGCAATGGTGATGAAGGGGTGCTCCACATTCCCCAAACCTCCAGAATTGGAACCTCACCATCAGATATTTAACGTCATTCCCAGGACATGTAGACCCTCAGGCACCGCCTTCTAGCGCCCATATGATAAGAAGGAATGGGGGTTGCCATAAAGGCAATAGGGTTGGGGCAATCATATAGGTGCTAGAGCTTGACGTGGCCAGCCGATTGATCGGAGGGGGTCTCTCCGACCGCCCGTCTAGCCCAAGAAGAGCCTAAAGTGGAATATTGCAAGTCATGGACTGCTCATCTACCATCTGTGTTTATGATAACAAACAAAATGATTTTGATTGATTGATTTAAATGGCATATCAACCCTTCTAGGATTATTCTATGCTTTTATGATTGGAGCTTATGGAATCGCGTTACTTGTTTGTTTATATTTACCTGTTTGTGTAGTTGTTTATCAGGAGTTTTTTTTGTACCCAGTCCTATCGAATACAAATAATTTCTCAACAGATCTATTTTACCCATAGATAGGACCCTAACAGGTACTAACACTTCGGGTCAGAGTGGACTTGTGAGTAATTGCAACGAATGCAGTTTAGTGTCTTACTCTGGATGGGTCTATTTTTTAGAGGGGTTGGATTATTCCTCCGCAGGGAATACAGTCAACATATTCTAAGCGCCGTCGACAGTGCTACAAGAATCAACGCAAGCGTTATTGGCAGAATAGGGCTATTATGAGTACTCTGGTGCAAGTATTTAAGTTTTAATGTAATAAAATATCATATCAAATTAGAAGGCTAATAAAACTAAATAAGAATGCAGGTAAAAACAAAATAGAAACAGAGGGGTGTATAATCGTAAAATAACACTTCCATAATTTCTGCCTTTCATTGCTAAATTTTCCTAATTTAACTATTGAATTAAAATAGGAAGTAAAGAATAAAATTACTGTTATTTCTTCTTGTTAATGGATTTCTTTTAAGATTTATCCACTAGATTTTTGCTCATATTCATTAAAATGAAACCAAATAATTAGAAATCAATACTATCAAGCAGATATTTAGTAAAATTATTTTTTGTATCAATATACATATTAGCCTTCCCATTCACACTTGTAAACCGCTATTTTGTTGTATATATAAATACAATTGCATGTTATTAGTATGTAGATATTGTCAACAGTATTAATAGTGTTAAACAATTTTATTAATAATTGAGGTTTAAATAGAAATAAAATCATGGAAAATGTGACGTAAATAACTAAGAGAAATGAAACTTGAGAAGTGATATAGTTTCGGTTACAGGCAGAAAAACTCACAATCTCCATTATAATAAGATAAATGTTTTAATTGTGACGCCTGCTACCTTTATTTTCATTTTTGGGACAGTGTGAACCTTGTAATCCCAAGATAGAATTAAAAAGTTAATTTGGCGGAGTGGTCTATTATCGTATCAGCCGGACAACAAGGGAGTCAATCCCCTTTTCGCTACCGTTAGACCAGGGTGTTTTTTTTCATGATGCGGTGGAGCGTCAAACCACCTCACTTTACTGCACAAATCAGATTATTCAATCTGTGCTACTCATGCGCTGAGTTGGCGGGGACCAGTATCGAACCAGGAACCTTGCGATTTCTAGGTGGGTGATCTGCCGACTGAGCTAAACCGGTCGCCTAAGGTAGAATTAGAATCTTTCAATATTCGACGTAATATATATATATATATATATATATATATATATATGTTAATGTATGAGTAGTAGCTTACCGGTGGGTACGAGTACGATCGTTGGAAGCGCACAGTATACAGGGGTCGATTAGTTCAACGGATGTAACCCTGACGATTCAGACGACGAAACTCGAGTAGGTTACTTTTATCCATTATATATATATATATATATATATATATATATATATATATAACAAACCCTCCGCACAAGCAGGATGTGATACAAGGTCAATTTATTAAGCGAGTTAAACAAGTTTAATTTCAGAGTTTTCTTTCATCTAGACTGGTTGCCTAACAGGGTTAAAGACCCCTGTTTGTCCTATTTACCCATAGCTGGAGGGAGAATAGTGGCGAGACAGAAGCTACATATACTAATAGAGAACAATTAATGAAACGTTGTTTTTCTTCAAAATAGTCCCCTTTTATATTTCCCAAGGTTATTAGCGCTATGTGAAATACATTCAGCCTCGTCCAGGATTTGAACTCGTCTCGTCGTGTCCATTTCCTACGACGATAACCATTACACCACTACACACATCCTTTTGCGTATATATAAGCTAAAATAGCAATGTTTATTCACGTATTTTACGTAAAAAGCTTTTCTTTTTTTTATTTGTGTCAATAGAGATTATAGCTCTTTTGTTGGTTATCATAACTGTCATTTCATCTCTTTTTTTTTTTTTTCATCTTTTTAATAAACCTTCTTCCAGCGTCTTTATTTTCTGTCTTCCACAAATTTAAGCTGTGCATTCAAGATAAAAAAAAAAAAAGACAATCGTTTTTCGCGTTCTTATGTTGAATGTAAATTATCTCAAGTGTCTCAAGATTCGTTGTGAACGACGATTATCTATAAAGCAATTTAACGCGTATTGCGGTCGGTGGAAAACTAGAACCTTAAACGTAATTCATTTATTGTCTTCTCTAGTTTTGTTTTGATCGCAATTTAAGAAGGAAACACGTTAAAACGGTAACAATATAGATTTTTAATAATCTATACTTATATAAAGGACAGTTGTGTGTATGTATGGACAGTTGTATGTATGTCTGGAGGAAACTACGAAAATAAATCAGTTAACGATAAAGTAAATATATATACACATTCTCTATCACAACAGATCTTGCTTTTTGAGTAAAAAGAATGGAGAATTGATTTATATTGGCGAAGATAATTAAACAATAAAATTTAGGAATTCTCTCTCTCTCTTCTCTCTCTCTCTCTCTCTCTCTCTCTCTCTCTCTCTCTCTCTCTCTCTCTCTCTCTTGCATTTAATATTTAAAATATTAAATAGGAAACTTTTTTTTTTCTTTTATGAGTGTCTGTGCCTTTTTTTCTGATACCCAACTAAGCCGGATCAACACAAGTTTTTGGTTTTTTTTTTTTTACCTAGGAATTTTAATGGAGCATCCTGCGTGGATCCAACTTGTAATTCAATAATAATTGTGTAACGACAAACGATTGTCTGATATTATTTATCTGTACTTGTATGTATTCTATTTGTTCCTTTTTGTATGTTTTGGTTAAGGCTACCTGGGCTTTCTTAAGGTTGTACAGGTTGGTGCTAGTTGGGTTTGTTTTATTAATTTGGGCTGCTTCTTTGATATTATTTCTCTTTTCTCTAACTGCCTCTGTCTCCCAGGGACAGAGCGTTTGGCTCTTAGTTCGGTCGGTACGCACTCGGATGCTGCTTCTAGGTGGGCACTAACAAAGTTTTCGTATTCTTCAAAATATATATATATAATATATATATAATATATATATATATATATATATATATATCGAAAAACCAAAAAAAAAAAAACAATAATTTAGACAAATAATAATATACTTTAACAGCCTTGATAGTAGTTCAGAAGTTCAGAACTAAAAGTACTGGATTGCAAATGAAAACTCTTTTGGAAATGTTATTTACTCCTTGATAACATTAAAGAGTGAAAAAGTGAAAGAAAACTTTTTTTTAAATTAATATATATATATATATATATATATATATATATATATATATAATATAGATGGTAAGGTGGTATAGGCATTTTAAAATGTGTGTACTGCATTGAAAATTAATTTTGTTTAAAGATGGTTTGTATTATAAATTAATTTCCAATGCAGTACACACATTTTAAAATGCCTATAGCACCTTTCCCATCAATTCTCCTCCTTCCAGCCTCCACATCTATATATATATATAATATATTAATATATATATATATATATATATAAAGATTTTTTATATCATCATTTTTATAGTGAGTTCGAAGCATTAATTAAAATGTAATATATATTTTTGAAGGCGTAATAATGCACATTTATGTTTAAAAAAACATATTTTATTTATTTATTTTTTTTTTTTTTTTTTTATGAGTCCTAAATATTTTTCAAGCTAATGCTCATCATCAGAGGATTGAAAGATTTTTTCATAATTTTTATCTGTATTTGATAAATTCAACTGTGATGTTGGCCGTTGAATGCCTGATCGTACTGCGAAAAGTTTTTTTTTTTTGTTTTTTTTTTTTTAGATGTAGTTACGCTCGTACTACATCTTCGTTGAATTATCAAATACAGATAAAAATATGAAAAAAATCTTTCAATCCTCTGATGATGAGCATTAGCTTGAAAATATTTAGGACTCATAAAAGGAAAAAAAAAAAGAAATAAATATGTTTTTTTAAACATAATGTGCATTATTACGCCTTCAAAATATATTATATATATATATATATTATATATATATATATATATAAAAGATAAATCTAATAAGTCAGACGAACCTACTATTAGTTTCGCATAAAGCTCTTCAGGGTTAAAATCCGACTAGTTTCGCATAAAGCTCTTCAGGGCTAAAATCCGACTAGTCGGATTTTAGCCCTGAAGTGCTTTATGCGAAACTAATAGTAGGTTCGTCTGACTCATTAGATTTATCTTTATTATTGGCTCTACTTAGGTATCGAGCACTTTTTACTTATTAGCTTTCTCCTAGCGGTTATATGAATATATATATATATATCTTATAATTACATATATATACATATAATTGTTTTTTTCTTTTGGCCAAATACTGTACCAATAGATTATTTTTTCTTGGTACGACTATCTTGGTCTTTTCTTTTTTTTTTTCAAAAAAAATTTTTCTTCCCGGTGTGTTTGGTAGTATATTTTTACAATCAAACTATTTGCTGGTTTTTTTCTCACCGCAAGGATTTACCACACGCTTGGTATATTATATATATATATATATATATATATTATATATATATATATATATATATATATATATATATATATATTATTATCACAAAGGACCGAATATCTTATCAACATTGTGTTCTTTACGTAAATTCTTGATATATCCAATGCAGATGGGAAAACACACGTAGAAGGAAAGCCAGATAAGATAGATGATTGATTGAAAGAATCTCAGGTGATGGGCGTACTCACACAATCGCTACATTTGGTGAGAGGGGATGCAGCATATTGGGATAAGGAAAGAGAAATCACTCATTGCTGGTGTAAAGGATATGAAAACACAGTTCCGGTAATTAACTAACAATAGATGTTTACATTTTTTTTTATTTTTTTTTTTTTTTTACTTATGAACTCAAGAAAGTTAATTTGCTTTACTTACTTATTTATGTGGAGAAAAGTAGACAAACACAGGGTATACTGGATGAATATTTATTATAGGTAGCGATGTTGACGTTATAACGTTTCAATCTATCCGACCTTCTTCAGGACAAGGATTGAATTCTTGTATTGAAGGATTCAGTTCTCTTACTGACGAGTGTCTTGTGGTCGTGATTGGGAGGTGAGGGTCAGCTAGTGATGATCTCCGTGTAAATGTTTAGGATAGTAGAAGTAGGAATTTTTTGTTTGCGGTGTTGCGGTGGTGATGGTGTTTGTGGGGTCATGGAGTAGAATTGGGGTGATTTGGAGTTGAAAGGGGTCGTCTGTGTACACTAGACGCTGGCTTTGGTAGAGATAGGGGTGTGAGTCGTATAAAAGTAGGGAATGGTAGAGTGGAATTTCCATACTACACTATATTTCAGAACGTATCTGCAAAAACAAGGCTGGCTTTTTATTTTACATACATTTTACGGATATATCTACAATTAGTATCAACATCAATTTCATGTCCTACAGTTTTTGTTCAGCTCTCTAGCAAGATCCAAGTATCTGTCTATCTTTTCACCTTTTATTTTCACTCTATTGTCCATTGGAACAGAAAAATTCACTAGTTGTCAAGTTATTTTCTTCTTGTTAATTAACATTAGTGTTACATAATTTATGAAGCAGTCATAATTTGTGAACGTACCTGTTGTTAGAATCGTGAGATCTATGGAAAGTTACCGGCAGTTGACATTTAATATCCTTGACCCCTTAAAGGCGCGCGATTGGGCTCCATAAAAATAGGTTAATTCAGAATCGACCCGGCTTTCAAGGAGCGTAGACATGTTGTCAGCACCCGTGGTCAGTCTCCCCGCGGCGAAATCAAATGGGCTGGGAAAATAAAGCTTTATTATAAGAACACCAAGTCTTGTTGTTAATTAAATTATTAAACAAGCAATGTCCAGCCCAGCACAACGAAGAAAACAAAAAAGAAAATCAACCCAGCCGAGAGCCCTGAAGATAGGTCGGCTCAGAGAAGATGGCGGCCGAAGTAGAAAACAGTTAGCAAGAACCAAGTAGAAGCAGCAGTGTAACAAGCAAGTAAAATCAACTATTATCTCTAACCTAAATCTCTGTCCGTCTGTCTGTTACTGTCTCTTACCCCCCCCCCCTCTCTCTCTCTCTCTCTCTCTCTCTCTCTCTCTCTCTCTGTTATACACCTGCAAGAACTCTCTCCATTACATACCCAAGAAGACTCTCCATTGATTATATACACCATTTTGTATTAGTGTGCCAACCCTAAAATTGTCTCCGTCTTTTCCTTTTGTCTGAGGTACGACCCGGGATGATCTGCATACCTTCTTTCTCGTAGTCAACCCTTTAATTTAACTTTATTCTAACACAGAAGCATCACAATTATCTGGCTTTTTATTGCTATCGATTTTTTTGTAGACTTTAATAA
>CM042149.1:14686393-14748893 GCA_023376005.1 Doryteuthis pealeii
TAATTTTACATAACTACAATTATCATTACTAGCGGGACCTGTGGATATACCACAGTATAATGATTTCATTATTACAACGTTTGGTATGCTTAAGAGCTATTACAAATACTTCAATATGTAAAAAGTATAATAATCTTGATTTAACTCTCCCCTCTCCCCCCTCTCTCTCTCTCTCTCTCTCTCTTTCTCTCTCTCTCTTTTCCTTCTTTCCTTCTTTTCATCTTTTCATTATTTTCTATTGAAACAGACTATCGTTATCACTTCCCCACACTCAACCCCTCTCTCTATCTTTCCCCTACTCTCTTTCTTTCTTTCTTTCTTTCTTTTTTATTACATTTTTCTATGTAACATGTCATTTTTTTTCTTCCCTTTCTTTCTTTATAATAAAAACGGAATAGTCCATTATTTAGCTGAGGTGACGACACTCATAAGAAATAAAAGATTCGGCTGATATGCAACACCAGATAATCAGGATTTACACTTTGCATTTCATCTTGGAACTATTTGGACGGTCTCATTTTTAACCAGAGAGTATTGAAAGATGATAACGGTCGTCCAATTAAGGAACACGAGTATTAATATACAGATATTTGTATCTGTATATATTTTGAGAGAAATGGCACTTAGAGTCTTATCTTGGTAATTAATCTAATCTAAAGATAATCACGTGTGCGCAGATATGCAAAATCCACGTATTTCACGAAAACTACCACGGTCGGTCAGCATGGTTTTCGGAGTTACTTTTTTATCTTTCGTTTGGAGATCTACGATCGCTGTCGCGTAGAAGTGCTTAGAAATATAATTAAGTATATTGTCCGCATACCAGCATGCATCGTTTGCGAAACACAATATTATTGGCATTATTGGCTTGTTTGTCGTGCACTTTGGGTGCATACCATCGCCCACTCAGATGCAGACTGTCGGCTGTGACCGATTTTGTGTTAAATGATTGATGAGATTTGTAACGGCGGGGAGAAGGGGGAAGGGGGAAGGGGGAGGGGAAGGGGAGCATTTCAGAAATTCAGACCATTACAGAATTAAAGGGAATAAATGGTTAACGATGTCTCTTAGTCGTAAACTAACAGTAAAGTCATCTATTAATAGTGGTGATTAGATCTCTATTTGTCTGTAACCGAAACTACGTCACTGCTTACGTCACATTACACCCCCCCAATCGTCAATACATAGAATAAAGAACAATTGACATTAATAAAAAAACGATATTATTCATTTATCTTTAAGTAAGTAAAGTCATCGGGGCGGCCTAAAGTCGGTATCAGTCAGTCAGCGAAGGAGTCTATCCCCTTCTCACTAGCGCTAGACAAAGGAGATTGTTTCTGCATCTGAGGTGGAGCGCCAAACCTACCGTCAGCTCCTTACTTTACCGCACAGATCCCTGTGCTACTCATAAGCTGAATTGGCGAGGGTCGGTATCGAACTAGGAACCTTGTGGTTTCTAGCCGAACGCATTGATAGAATAATATTAATAATGGAGATTAGGTTTCTATTTGTCTGTAACCGAAACTACGTCACTACTTACGACACATTACCCCGAATCGTCAAAATAAAGAATAAATGAATACATAAAATAAAGAACAATTAACATTAATACAATAAATAAAAACTGATCTTTGAATTCTTTCCATTGTAATAATGTAATAATGACAATTCAGATAAATAAACTATATATCATTTAAATTTAAATAAATAAACTATATAAACTATGAAATTAATTTGAAAATTATATTATAACTTTAAATGGAAAAAATTGATTGCTAAATTTTTAATCAATTTTAAAAATTAATTTTTTTCTCTTACCCTTTTTTCACCAATAAGATATTAACTAAAAAAAATTTAATTAAATAAATACCTACGATTTGGTGTAAAATATTCAAAATAATTATGTAATTAATAACAAATAGATGTGCGCAACATTTTATTTGAGGGGGATATAACTCAGTTTCCATTTCAAATTGTTTTATTTTTTTACTCCTTTAATAAATTTGATGATTTTACTTACTTATGATACAAACTCTCTGACAGTGAATATTTAACTACCACCACCTCAGACAATATCTTTCAAAAGTAAATTTTTACACCGACTGGAGTTTTTTTTTTCCTTTTTTTTTTTTTTTGCTAGTCTATTAATAATGGAGATTAGGTCTCCGAAACTACGTCACTGCTTACGTCATATTACTCAAAATTGTCATAACAGAATAAATACACTCAAAATTTGAGCATAACACCTTTGACGGTCCTCATTGTTTTTTTTTTGTTTTTGTTTTTTGTTTTTAAGGTTTTAATAAATACATGCCCGGTATCATATATTTATATATAGTTTGTTTTATTTTAATATGTATTTAAAGTTATCAGAACCAAGTTCCTATTTCAAATTGTTTTATTTTTTTACTCCTTTAATAAATTTGATGATTTTACTTACTTATGGTACAACCTCTGCAACATTGAATTTTTAGCTCTCAACCCGTCAGGTGATATCTTTCAAAAATTAATTTTTACACCGCCCGTAGGGTGTTTTATTTTATTTTATTTATTTATTTATTTATTTTTGCTAGTAGTTATAATCATTTTATTTGTCTGGATTTTTGATGTCATTATATGAATGAGATCTTAAAAAATTCTTTGACGCCTTGATCGAATGGAAAGGAAATAACGAGAGGTTTGACGTTGTACTTTACCAGTCTTCTCAATGGGTCTGCTTTCGTAAAAAAAATCAAAATGTAAAATTCTGACCCTCACTTGAGTTCCAATACCAGTAAAGGAGGGGGGGGATACGTAAAAAATGATATTATTCATATTTATCTTTAGTTCTGTCAAAATATTCCAAATGATTTTCCAGGTTGGGTCATTGCTATGCACGGATAGACAGGGAATATCTGAGGAAGACCAGATGATACAGCGGCCGGAATTTTGTGTTTTTACATACCACAATAAAAATGAGGAAAGCAGCCCGAAAAATCAAAATTATGCATTAGAATTATTTGAGCAACTGGCCGTCATCCTTGGTTCCAGTTGTAAAAGGACTTAAAGTAAACAAGTGAGTAAACCAATAAGTCCTTGTGGGATAGTGTCCTTTAGGTCCGACGTCCAAGTGTGAATGAGTTAACATTAGAATCAGGCCTCTATAAATACACCAACAGCAGCAGCAGCACTGCCAGTGATTGGATAATAGGAATCTTTCTCAAGTCACCTGACTAGTCAACGAGTCTATTAGTAGAAATGACCCATTGACGCACGCCTTATATACAACAAAAACTCCAACAGTTTTATAATAATATTTTATATCTATTTTCACTGAAACTACCCCGGATACAAGGAGTAGAATAGCATCACTTGGATAGAGCAAGTTTTCAGCTACAAAACTATTTCCCCCCATTATCACCACCATGATCTATTCATTTCTGCTCGTCAAGGGTCATTATGGTAATTATTAATGATCTATATATCAATACTGTTGTCCCTTAATAGTACGGACGTTATCATCTTGCAACACCCTCTGGTTAAAAATGAGACAGTCCAAATCGTCCAAGATGAAATGCAAAAGTGTAAATCCTGATTATCTGGTGTTGCTCATCAGCCGAATTTTTATTTCTTATGCGTGTCGTCACCTCGGCTAAATAATGGACCACTCCGTTTTTAAGTGGAGTAAGAGAGTAGGGAAAATACACATATAGAGAGGGGAACGCGCGGAAGCGATAACGCTAATCTGTTTCAATCTAACATAATGAAAAGATTAAAAGAAGGAAAGAAAGAAAATAAAACAAAGAGTGCTCTGTGCTATTCATACGCTGAGTTGGTAAGGGCCGGTATCGACCCCGGAACCTTGCGATTCCAAGGATCTACCGACTGAGCTAAACCAGCCCTATAATATGTATTGTCTTCTCTAATATCTTATAGAATAATTATATTAACTTGATGCTTCAAAGGAGTCTAATAGTAGATGAGAAAAACTTTCTATCAGGGACCCCACTTTCAAAAAGTGTTTTAATACTTTTGAGAAGGGTTCCTTGGAAAGGATTTTTCATTTATCCCCCTCATTTCATTCATTTTTATTTCATCCATTCATTCATTTTACCATTAATTCTTAACTCTCACTTGTTTACAAGTTAGAGACCTCTGGTGAGTTTATTTCCGGTTTAGGAAATATAGCGATTATTCTGCCTTCTATTCTAGGCAGCTGCTTGTGGACCCATCGGTAAGAGACTTGACGAGCGAAAGTTCGTTCGGGTCTCGATCCCGACCAGAGGTAGCTGCTGAAAAATAAGTCTAGCTGCACTGATGAGGGGTAAACCCCGAAACGCGCGTCTGTAGATTGCTTTATATACGCTCCCCAATTTTCAGGTTGAGCACTCTGTCTAGAAGGGACTAATTGTGGAAATTCACCGCTTCGGCGAAATGCTAGTCTCACTTGTTTACAAGCTAGAGACCAGTGGTGAGTTTATTTCCGGTTTAGGAAATATAGCGATTATTCTGCCTTCTATTCTAGGCAGCTGCTTGTGGACCCATCGGTAAGAGACTTGACGAGCGAAAGTTCGTTCGGGTCTCGATCCCGACCAGAGGTAGCTGCTGAAAAATAAGTCTAGCTGCACTGATGAGGGGTAAACCCCGAAACGCGCGTCTGTAGATTGCTTTATATATATATATTCTCCCTCCAGTTATGGGTAAATTAGTAGGGCAGACTGGGCTCTTTAACCTTGGATAGGTAACCAGTCTTTGAGAAGCAAAACTGTGAATTTGAAAGACCTGAGGTCAGTCGTTGATTTGTGGCATTTCTTGTACACCAATTCTTTCCTATCGACTGTGCCAAAAGTGCGGATCACCAATATAAACAAAACCATTTTGTGGATTGTTCATTAGATGAACACCTATGCGTCGAAAATCGAAAAAGAGAGACCATTCCTAGTGTGTGTTTTGTGTGGATGGGTGTGAAGTTAATAGCTTCCTCCGATTATTTTATAATTACACATGCAATTTTTCACGATAAATTCTCCTGAGAAATCAGCACAGAGGGTTATCAATCTTCATTGCAATAAATGAAGTGAGGGTCAGAGAAATTCACTGAAGTGTACGATATATACTGTAGAACTATTAATACTTCTTTCTTTCTTTCTTTCTTTCTCTCTGTCTTTCTTTCTTTTTTTCTTTCTTTCTCTGTTTTATTCATTTAATCATTTTTAGGCGAATACAGTTTTTTTTATCTTCTAATACAGACCAAGTGTTCATCCAATTAAAAACTCATTAGTTTCTTCGAATTTTATAATGGAGTACACCGGGAGGGAAATATAAAAACTTTTAAATTACCTGATCAATTTATTTTTATATAAATGTATGGAGTTGTGTGGTGTAATGGTTAGAATCGTGGGAAATGGACTCATCGACCCGAGTTCAAATTCTGGACGAGGCTGTTTACATTTCACATAGCACTAATACCCTTGGGAAAGGTATGAATTCATATATTATAAATAGTAGGGCAGACTGAGCTCTTTAACCTTGTATAGGTAACCAGTAGGAGAAGGAAAACTCTGAATTCAAACCTATTAAACTCCGCTTAAGAAATTGAACTTGTGTCACATCCTGCTCGTGCGGAAGGGTTAGTATATATATATATATATATATATATATATATATATATATATATATTGGGCAAGGAAATCTTTCACATAGAACCACATATCTTGGGCATTGAGTAAAATTTGAAAGCACTCTCTGTTGAATAATAATAATAATAATAATAATAATAATAATAATAATAATAATGGAGATTCGGTCTCTATTTTTATGTAACCAAAACTACGCCACTGTTTACGTCACGATTACCAAAATCGTCAATTCATAGAATAAAGAACAATTAATATTAATAAAATAAATAAAAACTATTCCTCATAATTCAAAGTTTGACTCCTTTCTATTGTAATAAATAAACTTTGTATTATTCAAATAAATAAGCTATATATTATTTAATACCAGATAATTTCTAAAATAGTATACTTACAATGATAACGAGTGAAATAAACATGGTGATTCAAGAGTTGATTTTGAAAAGTGGTCGAAAAGTATTTACTGACAAGATGGGAATAATAAAACCAGAAGGGAGGTAGAAGAAGGTTACTATAGGGTAATGCAATGCATTGTGGGTGAATGGTTTCAGCACTACGAAACCCACACAACTCATTTAATACCAGATAACGTCTAAAATAGTATACCTATCAAGAAATATACCCAAAAGATGCCTCTGGCCACTTCGTCAGTGATATTATCCCAGGTTCATTAGGTGTTTCGGATCTTACAACATTATATACCTTCACCTGGATTCAATTGGTGTCGATCAGCTTGTGGTCAGGTAACGTAATCTTAACAGCAAACGAACCATGAGGCGGACATTAAGGCGTTTTATTCTTTGAAGAGCCAACGGAACCTCCAATGAAATGCATCTCCGATGCTTTCTCTCTGTTTAAATATTTTGGTGATGTATGGCGTGCTGCAATCCACCACTTAAATACATAGACTAAGCGAGGTCACGTGGTTTAAACACCAGCCAATCAACAGCCCGAATACGTGGTTGGTTAACTATGTAATCGCTGATATTGACAGCCGTTCATTTGCACGTTATCTGACATTGACGAACGGACCTGCAAGTCATTAAAGAACGCCAAGGAACCAAAGGATCATACCCAACATTAAAGAATGCCAAGGAACAACCAAAGGATCATACCCAACATTAAAGAACACCAAGGGACAACCAAAGGATCATACCGAATATTAAGGAACACCAAGGAGCAACCAAAGGTTTCTTCACTAAGGATCGCGCTCTGCTTAACACAAGGGATCTCTCCGCTGGACAGTGCTCTTGCTTAAAGCCTAAGGACGGGCACGAAAATCTTAAGAGTCTTTCCCATAAGGGAATCCAAGCAAATGGTTCCCTCTCATCTAGAGAGATTGAAAGCTCAGAGACGCACTTTGACGCTCAGAGTGGATTAACTCACAGGTAAGTTCTAATTTTAAAACCGCCCAAGAATGCGATATCAACTATTGCATTCCAAATGTTTTTAACAAAAACAACAAAAAAAGAAGGAAAAAAAAGAAGAAGAAGAAAGAAAAAATCTCTAACAATAATAACGACTGAAATAAACATGGTGATTCAAAAGTTCATCGGGAAAAGTGGTTGATGAGCGAGAAGCCAGAAGAGCCTTTTTTTATCAGGAAATACAATGCAATTTGGGTGAGCGGTTGGGGATAAAAGCAACCGCTTATCTGAAGAGGGGGTGAACTGGTGATTTAGTGAACAGGGGTCAGTGAGAGAGGAAAGAAGTAGATAGAAATGAAAAGAAAGAACAAGGGGGAGAGAAAGGAAAGAAGGAGAAGAAGAAAGGAGGTGAATACGGCACGGAGAGGCAATGAAGAAGGATAAAAATAAATCTTGTAAACCACACTTGTTTACTAAACAAATCGAAACTTGCAACAAAAAGAAGACAGAAATAGATAGAAGCCCATAGAATATATTTGGTATTTGTTAAAGGTGAAGATAATGAACATAAATAGACTAAGCAGTGGACACGTGGTAAATATTGATAGTGACGAACTGAGGATTTAAGATACTCCGCGTATCTTTGAGGCGTAACACAGATTCTCAAAGATACGTAGTTCGAAGTTAACTGACCTGAAAAATTGTAAAGGTTTTTAAATAAAATAACTGGTGCATTATATATTTTATTCATTAATATATCAACACTGAAAATTTCATTAAATTCGGTTAGTTCCCTGATTTTTGGTATTTTTTTTCTTTCGGTGAGGGGGGGGGGGACATACGATGCTGGAATTTAGGTCTGTTTAGTTCGATTTAACCTTATTCTTTTATATTATCAAATCCTATTATTTAGTTTTTTTTCGGGCTGTCGTCCATATTTTGTCCACATATTGTTATATACACAAGGTACAGATACTTACCTTGATGTAGGACTTTCGGGTCCTATGTTCTGTGTTCAGCGGCTTCGGCCCTGGACCGATTAAAGTAATGTTAACAGCGTTGGTCGCAGGGGGCTATCCCCCCCCAAATACCTGCCCCTTTGATTTAAAGGGACAGGGTTGGGTTTATTGCCCAGTGCTTAAGGCACCCCACTGGAGGAGGAATCCCCACGGGATCAACGCATTTTTGAACCCACTACCCATGAGTCTCGGTTCGTGGGTTGCCCACATAAAAATGTCCTTGTGTCACACACGTATACGTGGGGTACTCTGTAAATACTTACACAACGTTTCGGCAAATGTCCAGTCCTGGCCACGGAACTTCGAACCGAACCCTTTATTCAATCTACCGGGGTAGACTGTTCTCATTCTGCTATCCATGACCGGGTACAAGTGTTAAGCTATGTTAAGTGTTCTGTGTTATTATCGTCCATGGTCAAGACTGGACCTGCAAACAACAGATGATTGTTACTTACACTTTGTGTCCGTTGTGTCATGTGTTCAACTGGTTCGCTGTTCCGTGAAAGCTCCCGATTACGACATGTATTGGGTTATTTTGTGTTATAAGGCGTTGCAATCTACAATTTAAATTTATAGACTAAGCGAGGTCACGTGGTTTAAACACCAGCCAATCAACCTCTCGAATGCGTGGTTGGTTAAATATTTAATCGCTAATATTGAGAGCCGTTCATTTGCACTTTATTTGATATTGACGAACGGACCTGCAACACTGAGGAAAAACCGAAGGCTCATACTCAACATTTAGGAACACCAACATTAAGGATCATACCCAACATTAAGGGACACCAAGGAGTAACCAAAGCTTTCTTCACTAAGGATCCCGCTCTGCTTAACATAATGGATCTCCGTTGGACAGTGCTATTGTTTGAGGCCTAAGGATGGCCACAAAAATCGTAACAACATGAACGTTCCCAAGTTCCACGAGAAGGTTTCAGATTTCTACAAGAAATAGCTGAAGAAGGCCGAAGGGTACATCAACCGGAATTTTGTGTATATAACTATAAAGATGAGTACAACAGTCCGAAAAATCCAAATGATACAAATTCTCAAACTTCATCTCAAAAATTCAGACAAATACAAGCCTGCTATGTTTTTCGAATTGTGTGTGATACTTTCGATGACCTTAGCTATTCTGAAAGTTTTGGAATGCGTTTTAATGCTGCATAGCCAACAAACGGTCATTTGTTAGGGGCGCGTGGTGTAATGGTTACCGTCGTAGGAAATTGACACATTAAGACGAGTTCAAATCCTGGTCGAGGTTGTTGTATTTCTCATAGAGCTAATACCATTGGAAAAGGTATGAATCCAACTATTCTCCATCATCATCATCATCAAGTCGCGCAATTAGCCCGGATATCCATGACAATCTCTCGCCAACCTTCTCTATCATTCACACACACACACACACACATATATATATATATATGTGTGTGTGTGTGTGTAAATTGAAAATGGAAGTGAATCCGACAGTATGTACGAGGCAAGTCTATCCACTTATCACTAGCACTACACCAAGGAGATTATTTTAGAGTCAGGTGGGGAGTGCCATACCTACCATCAGTTTCTCACTTTACCACACAGAACTCTTAGCCACTCATATGCTGAGTTGGCGAGGGCCGATATCGAACCTTGAACCTTACTTCTCCAGCAGTGTCCAGCATGTCTTGTTCGTCTCATTCGGATGGTTTGTGAGATAGGGGGCAGGTGGCCGTACAGCTGCTTCCTTGAGGGGTGTTAAGAGTCTGGACTCTTTAAGCTTTGAAAGGCAACCGGTCTAGGAGAAAGAAAACTCTGAATTCAAAATAAAGGGGCTATCTTCTCGTTAGTCAAAACTATTATGGGAACACCTCCTCCTCTAGATATTGAAAAATCCTCTTCTGGACTTTATTTAAAGTGACAAGTCACCACCTTCAAACGCTTAAACAGGTTTGGGCCAATAGAATCAGCTATTTTTCTTTTCCTTCCTCTTACATAATTCTGTGGCCGCTTAAGTAAAATAAAACCCATATACACCATTTACTACAGTAAATAATGAACCATTTTAATCCTCTTTCTTTCTTTCCTTTCTTCCTTCCTGTTTAAAATAAGTAGAAACTATAACATTTATACGTTAGGCCCAGTCTCCTATTATGTGTAAGTACTCCTTTAAATGTTGATTCCCAAGGAGGATTGAGGTAGTTCTGTTGAACTTTAAAAGCATTGTTCAATGATAAGACTGAAGATAAACACATCGTAAGGTTATAAAAACAAGCATTTTGATGCGACTTTGTCCACGTCCGTTAGAATCTAAATCACTTCTTCAAATCAGCATTATCATATAAAAACCGAATTATTAGCTTTGTTTGAAAGAAGTACCGGGGGTACCTTTGGGCTGGGTGGGGCTTGGGCATGTTTTCTTTTCTTTTTTTTTTTTTTTTTTTTGTTTTCATAGAAAGAAACAAGTAAATTAGGCGCCTGCAGGGAGCAACCTTTTTTTTTTTTTTTTTTCTCAGAAGAGGAATTAAGGTAAAGGCAAGAAGATTTCGACATTGCAAATACAAGAAAGCCCTCCCCCTTTTTTTTCTCGACTCTTGATAAGATTTAATGCCACAAAGTAAAGATTTATCTACAGAATTTTGGTTTGGCACCGCTTTTTACCGAATCGCCACATTTCTCTCTTAGGTGTCATTACCCTTTCTTCTCTTTTACGTTCAAATGTTATTCAACCTTTCCAGCAAGATTTGTTTGTTTTTGTGGGTTTTTTTAGTTTTTGTTCTTCTTCTTTCACGCTTGTTCGCTCTTCAAATAAAGTGCAGGGAATTTTCGAGTCGGACATGCTTTACTGTAGGTATTTATTAAGCTTGGCCAAGGAAGACACAAGGCCAATAAGTCTGAGATAAAGTGAAACCTTAAATAACTACAAAATAACATTCTGCTTTAAAAGATAGAGAAGTAATCAAATACCAACAATAAAAGAGACCCAGTCTCTACTGTATGTTTAAAATTAATAAATTTTGTTCTTCTTTAAAAAAAGATATGTTAAAATATTTTATAACTAAGAAAAACTATAAAATGGCAGAGGCGGTCACTACAGAATAGGCTCAGTCCTAATTAGTGATCATCCTCCACACATTAATCATTTGTTTGTCTTTTTTTATAAAAAATGTGAAAATAAACATTCTTCTTCTTCTTCTTCTTCTTCTTCTTCTTCTTCTTCTTCTTCTTCTTCTTCTCTTCTTCTTCTTCTTCTTCTTCTTCTTCTTCTTCTTCTTCTTCTTCTTCTTCTTCTTCTTCTTCTTCTTCTTCTTCTTCTTCTTCTTCTTCTTCTTCTTCTTCTTCTCTTCTTCTTCTTCTCTTTTTCTCTTCTTCTTCTTCTTCTTCTTCTTCTTCTTCTTCTTCTTCTTCTTCTTCTCGCAATTCTTCTTCTTCTTCTATCAATTCTTCTTCTTCCTCTTCTCTCTATTCTTCTTCTTCTTCTTCTTCTTCTTCTTCTTCTTCTCGCCCTTCTTTTTTCTTCTTCTTCTTCTTGCTACACTTGCTCGTTAACCATTTCCCAACGATGTTATGCAGATTAGGTTGCATTGTAATTTACAAAAGTCGAGGTAATATTTCTAGCTTGTTATTTAGTTATTTATTTTCATTATAATGACAATAAAGGTAGAAAACGAAGCGACATTTTGATACATTTGCTTTATATTTTGTTTCAAAACAAACGAATAACTTGTCTTTAAGCGATCATGCAGAATATGACTTGCATTCCCAGAATGCACCACACTGCCCTATCAATATTCTTATTCTTGCTTTTATTATAAACTTTTGTCTATTTTTAGCTTTTCCTTTCTTCTTTCTTTCTTTCTTTCTTTCTTTCTTCCTCTCTACCTCCCTTCCTTCCTTTTTTTTCTTTTTTGTTTTTGTTTTTCTTTGCTAGTCTATTTCTGTTTTTCTTCTTTTTCCTGTTGTTTGTATTTCTTCCTTTAGTTTCTTTCTTTTTTCTTTCTTGTTCCTACTTTCTGCCTTGTTCTTTATTTGTATGCTTCTTTTTATGTCTTTCTTTCTTTCTTTTTTTTTCTTTCTTTCTTTCGTTCGTTCGTTCGTTTATTGTTCTTACTTTTTTTTCTATTTGGTAAATACAGCTTTAAACTTTGTACTTTTTTGACACACCGTGTATTCCTTTATTTTCTTATTGTGCCTTTTTTCTTTCTTTCTTTCTTTCTTTCTTTCTTTTGTTCATTCGTTTCTTGTTCCTACTTTCTGCTTTTCCTTTATTTTTTTATTACGACTTTTTTCTTTTTTCTTTCTCTTCTTTCTTTTTTTTTATTCGTTCGTTCGTTAATCTTCTTATTAGTACCTCCTTTCTTCATATATTATTTCTTTCGTTGTTTTCATTATTCATTGTTCATTTGTTTGGTTGGTCCTTTTTTGGTCCTTTTTCTTTTTCTCAAATCCTTTTTTTCTCTCTTTCTGTAATTTGATTTTCCTTATCCTACTTTCTTTCTTTTCGTTTGTCTATTTGTGTGCTTGTCTCTTTCCTTCTCTCTTTCTTTCTTTCTTTCTTTCTTTCTTTATTGCTTCTCTCATTCGTTTGCTTATCTTTTATACAGAGTCCTGGAGGTGCGTAGTCTAATAGTTAGAGTCCTAGGAAATGGACTCGTCGACCCGAGTTCAATTCCTGGACAAAGCTGTTTGCATTTCACATGGCGCTAATACCCTTGAGAAAGGTATGTTAATCTGTTACACTCCGCTTAAAAAATTGACTTTATGTCGCATCATGCTCGTGTGGAGGGGTTAGTAAATATATTCTCTCTTTTATTAGTGCTTTAAAAAGACCCTCTAAAAGATTCATTATTAAAAATATATATATATATATATTACAATAGAAGGGAGAGGGCAAAAAGCTAAAGTTAGCTAGCAACTCGTTTTTTTTTTGTTTTTTTTTGTTTGTTTGTTTGTTTTTTCGCCTTTTGCCCCCCCCCTCCTTCTATTGTAAAATATGTACAATCTTTTAAAAATAATAAATCTTTTAGTGGGTCTTTTTAAAGCACTAATGAATTCTTTACACCCCGCAAAAATTTACAAATACTCTCTGTTTTACATCCATTTTTTCGTCTTTTCTCTATTTTTCTTTTATTTGGTTCTATTTTATTTGTTTGTTTTATTTGCTGGTTTCTTCTTTCTTTCTTTCTTTTCTCCTAACATTGTATCCAGTTTTTTTATACTAATTCACACAATAGTAACTAAATATACAAGGTGTGTCAAAAAAAGTATCGAGATTTTTTGTACTTTTTGACACACCTTGTATTCTGAAAAATACATCTTCAATCTCGATACATTTTGACACACCTTGTATCTGAAGGTCACAATTTCGTAACATCCATTAACTATCAAACACTCATCAATGTGATAATTATTACACTAATTTATTTATTTATTCCTTTTCTTAAGAAAATCGGTCTTCTTCCCTCTCTTCTCTTTTCTCCGTCCATCTATCTCTCTCTCTCTCTCTCTTCTCTCTCTCTCTCTCCTCTCTCTCTCTCTCTCTCTCTCTCTCAATATATATATATATAAGGTGTGTCATAAAAGTGTCGATGTTAGCTGTATTTACCCAGATAGAAATGAACAATTAATGGAACGTTAATTTTCTTTCAGAATACTAGGTGTGTCATAAAAGTGCCGAATTTGAAGCTGTATTTACCAAGATAGAAAATGAACAATGAATGGAACGTTAATTTTTTTTCAAAATACTAGGTGTGTCATAAAAGTCCCGTCTTTGAAGCTGTATTTACCAAGATAGAAATAAACCATGAATGCAATGCTGTTTTGTTTTTGTTTTTTCAGAATAAAACGTGTGTCAAAAATACAAAAAATCTCGATACTTTTTTGACACAACTTGTCTATATATATATTGAGAAAGATAAATGGAAAAACAATTTATTTGTATGGATGAAATATATTTTAATAAGTGCTGACACGTGTTTCAACGATAAAATATTACACATAATGCACTCTAATTACAAATTATTTTGAAGGTAAAATAAAACAATAAAATAAGGCATCGTGTAAACCTGTTGTTTTCATCAGAGCACAATGATTCAAAATCCTCAAAAAATGGTCTGTAATCTGTTTTTTTTTTTGGGGGGGGTCATTTATTCTAACTGGTCTGGTTATGTAGTATGTAGCTGGACTGGTCTTTCGTTCTTCTATTTCTTCAATTGTTGAGTCGGGTTCTCAAGAAGCTTGTTCGCCATTATTTCACACAGAGACAACCAAGGCTTGTATTTTGTGTAATCACATTTTTATTCAGAACCAGACTTTCTCAACCTCGGATCCTTAACCGCATGCGTGAGAGAAGTAGAGTCCATCTTTACCTTAGGAAGTCACCCACTTAACTGACAAAGCTAACCTAACTAAGCTCTGAGCCTTCTTTCCCACAGTCTGTGTAACCGGAAGGAAGGTCACCAAAAGGTTAATTTCATGTCAATCATCTAACCCTCCTCCGATTTTGAATTTCTACCCTTGAATTCAAAATCCTTACTAACCGTATCTACACTAACCTCTCAAAAAACAACGGTTTATTATTAATACTAGCAAAAATATGCGCCATCCGTGCACAAGTATTTTTTAAATATAATTATATATTGTATTGAATTAGAAAGAGTAATGAAATTAAATACGAACATAAAAAGATTTCTTATTTTTACTTCATTCTAATTGATCTTAATATAAAATTATACATAGGATTGATTTTAATACGTTTAGAAATCAATAACACCAAGTAATTATTTATTAAACATGGTTTTATTAAATCCGGCATGCAAATCATTCACACTGTATACTGTGTAAACATTTATTTCTTAATGATATAAGATACACAATTGTTGTGGCCTGGTTAGGGGTCAGAATAAAGACACAAGAAGAAAATGAGTAGTACAAACATATACAAATGAAAAGATACTCGCGATTCTGTCTTATCAGCTATCCGCTGAAATATTAACTCTTACTTAAGTGCAGAACCTGCTGCTATTTATAGTTGGAAGAGTTCATGCGTACGTGGTAAATTACCATAACACTAATTAAGATTAAATGATGATTATTTAATAACCATTGAGAATATAATGTAAATAACTAAATGAATAGTGACGGGGGTGGTGACGCGGTTTCGGCTACAGACAATCTCCATTATAATAAGACACAATATTAATTCACAGGATAACCTGTAGACATAAGCTGCATATTATTATGATTTACCTCTTTCTTCCGAAAAAAAAATACTAATGTATTATGTCACAAGATGTAGAGGACAATTCCAGGACTGACGAGGCACACAATAATTCACAAGAATGCAATTCTGCAAGATGTAATGGTTCTTGTATGTAATTCCAACAATATCTGGCATGTGCATGTGTGCTTGAAGCCATGGAAGTCAGCAAGCAGATGGTCTTAAGAGACACCTCAGGCGTGATAGAGTACATTTGGCTGAATGTGCAGTAGTGAGACGGTTACAATTTGACAAGATGAAGTAGTTATCATTATATATACTAGCAACAAAAAACAACCTTCGGGCGGTGTAAAAATAATTTTTTAAAAGATATTGCCTGAGGGGCTGGGAGTTAAAAATTCACTGTCAAAGGGTTTGTATCATAAGTTAAATTTATTAAAGGAGTGAAAAAAATAAAATTTGAAATGGACACCTCAAATAAAATGTTGCGTGCATTTATTAATAATTAATCAAGTAATTATTTTTAATATTTTGCACATAAAGTTTACACAAAATCGTAGGTATTTATTTATTTGTTTACTTTTTTGTTAACTTCTTGTTACTGAAAAAAAGGGTGAGAGTAAAAAACAATTTAAAAAATTCCTTACTCAAATGTTGAGTGTATATAACACAAGAATATTGTGACGTAAGCTGTAACGTAGTTTTTGTTACAGACAGAAATATACCCAATCTCCATTATATATACTAGTACAAATAAAAAAAAACACCCTCCGGGCGATGTAAAAATAGATTTTTGAAACATATTGCCTGAGGGGTGGGAGTAAAAGAAAATCAATGTCAGAGAGTTTGTACCCTAAGTAAGTGAAATCATCAAATTCATTAAAGAATTAAAAAATAAAACAATTTGAAATGCAAACTTTAAATATGTATTAAAATAAAACAAACTATATATAGATATATAATACCAGTCATGTATTTATTAAAACTTGTTTTAATAAACAATGAGGACTGTCTAATGTTGCATGTTCAAATTTTGAGTGTATTTATTCTATGTTATGACGATTTTGGGTAACGTGACATAAACAGTGACGTAATTTTTGTTATAGACAAAAACCGGAAGCGAATCTCCATTATTAATACACACACACACACACACACACACACACACACACACACACATATATATATATATATATATATATATATATATATATACTATGGAAGCGAACGTCGGCGGATTGTCGGTCGGCATTGTTTACGGTCGGAACTACGACGGTATCTGATCGTCTTCGAACCTCCGACTTTCGCTCTTGTACCGCCCCATGACTGAGATAGTTGCATATTTCTCACCATCGCCAGTAGTTGGTATTCGGGCTCAGGCAAGATAAAGATGAACCTGGTTTCAAATTAAATCAGCATTCGAATTTGAAACTTTACTTCTTGAAAATAAATACCAGGGTCCGATTTAAGTCAGTTAATAGAGCAGCCACACAGGAATCGCAATGTTTCGGGTTCGATTCTGGTCCCAGCTAACTCAGCGCATCATAACATAGAATAAATACAAGCACAGTTTGGGTAATCTGATGAATACGGTAAAGTGGGTAGCTGATGGCAGGTGTGGTGCTCCATTCGCTCACTTTACTTCTCAATTCAAAGTTTAGCGCCACACAATCCAATTGGGCAACCTGTTGGCCATGGGTGGTGACCTGTGATGCTTAAGGACGGAATACTGGTGGAGGAGCAGTTTGAAATGCACACCCTACTTTGGCCCTTACTTAGGCTAGACGGGCGTTTGAAGAGGATCCCATACGATAAATCGTCTAGTCACGTCAAGCCCTAACATCTATATGATTGCCCCAACCCTATTGCTCTTATAGCAAAACTCGAACCCTTTTTATCATATATGTGCCCAGAAGGCGCTGGGTATGACGTTAAACTGCATCTAGTGATGAAGTTTCAATTCTAGAGCTCTGGGGAGTGTGGAGTATCCTTTCATCACCATTGCTCCCGGGTCAAAACTCTAACAGATACTTCGGGTCACATGTATGATAAAAAGATTTGTAAAAATTTTCAAGAACAATGTGTTTATCTTTTATTTTCCAGTGAGGAGATTGTCCTAGGTATGACGCTAAAGTGTATCTAGTAGTCTTGTGATGAGGTTCCAATTCTGGAGCTCTGGGAAACGTGGAGTACCCCTTCATCGACATTACTCCCAGGTCCACTGTGATTCGGAATGCTAGTACCTATTACGATCGCATCTATGGATTAAATAGATTAAAAATGAGTTTAAAAAATGATTTTTTTAAATTGAATATCCAACAAGAATGAATAAAACAAAACATCTTCGACATAAAATAACCCAACAGGGGTTGATATCCCGTAAAATCCAACCAACCAACCAACCAACCAACGTATGATACATAAAATGTGCTTCAAGGCCGTAAAAGTGGAGGGTGAGTCTGGTAATAACTATCCTATTTTTAACTTAACTAGATTCATTTACTGATGCTTATTTTGAATTTATTTTAAATTATACCGCTGTGCCTCTGAAGCAGGTTGCAATGGTTTGGTTTGTTGAATTTTACGGCATGTCAACCTTATTGAGTTATGTTATGCCAAAGACATGCTTGATGGGTATTAAACATACTTTTTAACTCATTTTTTCTTCTATTTAGCACATAGATGGGACCCTAATAGGTACTAACAATCTGGGTCAGAGTGGATCTGGGAGTAATGGTGATGAAGGGGTACTCCACACTCTCCAAAACTCCAGAATTAGAACTTCACCACTAGATGTAGTTTAACGTTTTACCCAGTAAAACACTGAAGCAGGTTGCGTCATTCGGGAAATGGAAGGAAATGAGATAATATCCTGATACACTATAATAATTCCCTCACCACAACACCACTTTTATTCTAAAAACGTACCAGTATCTCCATGAAAGACTAACCTAATTTACATAATTTACATAATTGTGTGGGAGGGGGTGATTGGATTCTACTTATAAGTAAAAAGAAATACCCAACGAAATTCAATCAATAAATAAAAATGAAATAAAAATGATCATTTTGATATGTTTACCGTTTAGGTGGTTCCGTAGTTTTATACGTTTGGTCATGTGACCTCCAGCCAATGATTGAATCTTATTTACAAGTAAAAGAAGAAAGTTATTTCCAATAAAATGCAATGAATATAAATAAAATATACATAACAATGTGGCATACTGTGGCATACTGTGAAGTCCAAACTTTAACAGATACTTCGGGTCACATAAAAATAAAACTGCAATGGTTGGGTCACACCATCCGCATACCTGCAGACAGACTCCCCCGTAAAATACATTATGGTGATGGCACGCGGAGGACAGGAAGCCCCCCCCCCCCAAAGCGGTTCAAAGATCATATTAAGACGACGCTGAAGAAATGTATAATCTTCAAGCCTGGAAGATCTGGCCTCTAACAGACAGGGTTGGCGAGACGCTTGCCGCACAGGATCTGAGCGGCTCAATGTCGAGATTAACAGGGCTGCAGAGCGGCGACGTCTTCGTCATCATGAACCACCAAATGCATATGGAAATTTCCCTTGCAATGTGTGTGAACACATCTGCAAGTCCAGAATTGGACTAACTAGCCTCTAGAAGGTACATAGCTGTTGAAGACCTGGAGTGACGTCATCGTTGTCTGCGACGGAATTCTTCTAAAATTACATAAGAATACAATTGTTTATGACGCTTTTTATTGACACGTCATTGACACGTGACTTGACGTAATCGGTTTTCTTTTCCATTCTACATTGGCCTTTAAAAGAAAACAACAAAAAATCATCTACAGAAAAAGAAAAGAAGATAAAACATGGTTTCTACGAGAGCTTTGTAGTTTTGAATTTGAAGCATCCGACTTCAAGATGATGCTTTTGATCTCAACAAAGATATCTGCGTGAGTTAAAAAAATCTCAATATTTATCTAAAGAAGAAATTGTTAACATTATCATTGAGTAAGTTAAATGGTACAAATGCCGAATAGCACGCAAGGGATTATATCATTAGAATCACATTTTACGCATAATTAGTATTAGATTACGGAAACTCCCGAAGTAGCCTAACCCTAACCCTAAACCTAAAAGTAACCCTAACCCTTACCTTAACCCTAACCCTAGCGTCTCAAAGGTTTCGGGTATTTCCGTGAAATGTAATGAAATGTAATGCTTTTTATACGTAATCTAATGATATTATCTCTTACGCGCTATTCTGCATTAGTATCAGTTAAATTTATACGTTGTATGCTTCGGCCATTATGTTAGCGTGTATCAAAAGTATTTTCATTTCTTTTATTATTATGAGAGTTCATGGATAACCTCTCCAGAGCTCTTGCATATTTTTTGATCGTCCGATAACTCGACTCTCGTTTTTCTGGACGCTTTCGAGTTCTAACGACACGGGTCTCCATCCACTTTGCATTTTAAAGATGCTGATAAGGATCCAATTGTGAAGTTCTGTGAAGTATGGAGTACCACTTCATTGCCATTGTTCCCTGGCCCACTTTGACCCGAAGTGATAGTACCTGTTAGAGCCCCATTTATGGATCAAATAGATCGGCGGCCTTTCTGCTTTATTATTATTATTATTATTATTATTATTATTATTATTATTATTATTATTATTTGCTCCTATTATTTACTCCTTTTGAGTTTTCACATCAGTGTTAGCTGATATTATTATTATTATTATTATTATTATTATTAGTGAAAATATGATTTGGGGTAAAAATCTGATGCCCCCCGCCAAAAAAATAATCGAAAATACTTATGATACACCCTAATATATATACGCTGGTACAGGAATAAGCCCAGAGCCTAATTATGAATATAGCTTTTATTGTACGTAATGTATATATTTTTCAACATAATCTCCTTCCTTGTGAAAAGATACTTTCAAATTTACATTCGCTCTAATAGACTAATTGATACATACATAGACGTGGGAATTTTGGTGGTAGCGGAAGAAAGATGGGAAATTATAATCACGCTTGTATTTTAGACATTGTGTTAAACACTACATATAAAGAATGTAGTTAAATATCATCACGCTTGTATTTTAGCAACGTCTGAATTTGAATCCGCTCTACATATCTTGTGCCATATCTAAGCTAACATATCACTCAATAAGTCCCGGGTCTAACTAATAACAACTTTTAGGCAAAATTCAACTTTATTCATCAATATAATCTCTTTCTAGGGTGACACACTGATTCCAACGCTTCTCTAACAATTCGATAACTTTTTTGTAGAACGATTTGTCCTTGACCTCAAAATACGCCTCAGTTTCCGATATCACTTTTTCATTGGAGCCAAATCTCTTTCCCTGGAGCATTCTTTTGAGGTCTGCAAACAGAAACAAACATTGTTTTGAAAGTTTGCAACAGTAGCTTCACTTAAATAACTGTAATTTGTAAACTAATAATCTGATTGTGCTCAAATTTTTACATGTGTCATTTGAAGGTTAGTACTTTATAAAAAGCATATGGATTTTTATTAGTGGCGCCATCTATATGTCAGGCCCGAGACTTATTGAGTGATGTGTTATGTTTAGTAAATAACTAGAATGAATAGGATTAGTTCGTGTGATAACAACATCAATTGCATAAAAGTCCGGACAAAGTATGAATGTATTCGGTCGCCATGTTCGTAACCATGGTAATATGACGGGATGTGGATCATAATTTTGATATTCCATTTTTCGATCCATCTAAATGCGCAAGAATTATTTTGTGAGGGTAAAGGAACACATTTGTTCCGCCATGTTTCATTTGTACTTTCATGATTTATTTATCATTATTCTTTTTCATTAGATAAAAGAATCGAGGATGCACTGAGTGTAATGTTATATAGTCCGGTATTACTTCAGGCGTTATTATATCTCTGGGTACTGCATCTGTATATGTAGACTAGGGTAGGTCGATTCTTCACTTTTTAAAAAAATATCAAATTGTCCATCTATGCGAAAGTTGTGTGTTAGTATACTGAATACAGATACAAAAAATACATATTTTACTTGCACCATTGTTTGAGGAAATAGCATCAAATATCGTCAACTAAAATGCACTAAAAATCCTCGTTTTCGCAAAATTTAGCCTTTAGAAACCGAGGATTTTTAGTGCATTTTAGTTGACGATCTTTGATGCTATTTCCTCAAACAATTGTGCAAGTAAAAGATCTAATTTTTGGTATCAGTATTTAGTATATTAACACACAACTTTCACATGGATGGACAATTTGATATTTTAAAAAGTTAAAAAATCGACCTACCCTAATGTAGACCCTCGTCTTATTTATCTCGTCATTCACTCGACGTCACTGGGGCGGGGGAGATTCTGGGTCGAATCGTCTTCACTGACTGGGGTGTCTCGTGCTGTTCATCCTCTATTCAGCCACTTGTATTGACAAACCAGAGACAAAACTTTACCGTTATAAGTTTTTATTCTTCCTTGGATACATTTCGACCCACAAGCTCATTGGGGACAGGGAGATTAGAAACAGAGCGTCCACCTAGCCAACGGGACAGTAAGCCTTACGAGACTACCTCAGCAACTGCTAGCCTCAAGTGACTAACGAACTCTGAACCCAAACTCCCGAAATCTACCTGGTTAAATCGTATTGGCTCCGCCTACTTCCGGCTGAATGCCTACGCCTACTTAACCACTCCTTCTTCCGGGTCAGACTACCTACATCGATCACCAAGCGTTGGTATACTTCCGTTTCTGTATCTACTAAACACTTCTCAGAGTAGTCTTTAATCCTGAACAAAGGATGGTCAGGCAAACTGTCTCTGTTCCTATCTGTTTGCGGGGTCTCATATTTACTTGTATGTTTGTTGACCCTCTTAATATTTCATGTTGACTTACTAAAATTTATTTTATTTTCTTAACTAAAATGCAACAGTAGGATACCGGTGTATCTAAAAGCTGTTCATTGAATTTACCGGTATCTCACTACTCCATAATGTTATAATAATAACAATGAAATTATTGCATTCAGTGCTCGGGTGCACTACAACTCATCAAAGGTGCATGTATAGTACATAGAATAATGTACAAATGTCAGGAAAATGTGACAGTGTATGAGTCATGATATCTATGTGTGCGAGAGGTATATCTGGTATAGTGTTGTCGAATTTCAGGTTTTGAAGGATGTAGTGTTTCGGCAGATAACAAACAATTAAGGTAGTTTGAGCGCGAAAGGAATTTTCCAGAAGTCATGGGAGCTTTATTGCTCAGCAGGAACAATCCATATATAATAATAAAAATAATAATGGTCTCATAAGAAATAAGAATTTGGCAGATAAACAACACCAGATAATCAAGATTTACATTTTTTACACGAAACAAAAAATGAACCAACAATATTGCCTATCAATTAATCAAATCAGGATTGTTTTTTTAATATTCAAATGCTGGATGACACTCTTGATGAGTATTTAAGTTTCAAGGGGAATTTTATAATTCAGTTGTAAACATTTAATATAGACATTTGTTATTTTTTAGTTTTTTTTTATGCGGCATATCACTGTGTCCACTCCACTTCAATTAATTTCAATTAAGAAAAATAAAACAATTGTTTCTAAAAGATCGATCTTTTCAATCTTTTATTAAACTTTTCTCGGGAATACTACTAAGTCTATATGTAATTCATTGACAATCAGAAAGAAAGTATTATTCCTTGAAAAGGTTTATATATATATATATAATATATATATATATATTATATATATATATACATTGGAGCACTACCTAAAGATTGGGGGTCAGAATAAACCAGCACATTCCATCTTATAGCCGTAACAATAACTTTGACCTCTTTTCTCCACCAAGCAATTCATATTCACCTTCCGCCATTGGCGACACCTGATTGTGCTGCAGCATATATACCCGCAATGTTCTCGATTTTGGCATCCTCAACGAACGAGTTGCACCTGGCTATACTCGAAGCCCTCCTCATCAACAGATTCCGTCCCGCTCTTTATTAAATATATATATATATATATATATATATAATATATATATATATATATATATATATATATAAAGAAATGTGAAAAACGAAGTGTTCCAAAAAATAAGATGAATTTATTTATCGATACATAAACGTTTCGGTTTATTTAAACCTTCATCAGGATAAATTATGGAGTGAAGAAATTGATAGATGTTTTGTATATGACATGAGTTTTTTGTTTTTTGTTTTATTTTCTAACTACTGTCATCTACAAAACATCCATCAATTTCTTCACCCCATAATCTATCCTGAAGAAGGTTTGAATAAACCGAAACTTTTATGCGTCGATAAATAAATTCATCTTATTTTTGGAACATTTCGTTTTCAAATTTCTTAATATTGTCGGATTTATTTCCATATTTACTCCCATATATATATATATATATATATATATATATATATATATTATATATATATATATATAGAGAGAGAGAGAGAGAGAGAGAGAGAGAGAGAGATCTGTTCAGTAGGAATTACTGAGTTCTTTAGTAATACTTAGTTAAGAAGGAAAAGTCTGAATTAAAACTAGTTTTACTACACTTAAAAAAAAGACATTTTATTTTTAATTTGATCTTCCTTTTATTTATCTTTTAATGTGTACATTTTTTTTAACATTTTGATACACATTTAATTTAACGCACTTTTAATTTTTCATATTTTGCGAAAATCTATTTCTGATCATTAAAATTATAAATAATCTTTTTAAGTGGCGAGGCCGCCCTGTACCATGCAAAACTTGAAAAGCAGAATTCGAAATCTTGTTTTTGTTTACTTGTTTTGTTTTGTTTTTTTTTGTTTTTTTTTTGCTTTTTTTGCTTTGTTTTTGTTTTTGGTTTGGTTTTTTATTTTATCTTATTTAATTTTGTTTTATTTTGTTTTTATTATGTTTTTTTACATACAAATACAATTCAAATCACTGAATGAAAATGCAAGACCAGATTGTTGGAAATTAACATTGTTTCATTCAACACCGGGTAAAGAAATGCTTCTGCAGTAAACAGTGACTTAGTAGTTCAACTGTGTACGGCCAGCTATCTCGTGTACCAATCCAGATGTCATCGCGGAAACTCCATTTGCGGTCCTACCTCCCACAACGCACCAGTCACGGGAGGCAACTGTCCCCTACTGATAAATGGGAGTATCTCTGTATATTTTTCGTTGGGTATGATCTTAACAGTTTTTGTTTTGCTTTGTTTTGTTTTTGTTCTTTTTTACCAAAGAAGAAGGCCTGTTGATAACATCTAGCATGAAATAATGTGGGCTATGTAAAGCAACAACAAGGAAATAGTAATATTAGTGGTATTAGCATTGACACTAAGTTACTTTTCAGTATCAAGTGTGAACCGAATTGTCGAGCCTCTAAAGACTAGGAGGCTCTTTTATGCGATCCTAGGAGGTAATTTGCGTAGTTTAATGGTAGCCTATAGAAGCCCCCATTTTTTAATGGGATGGTCCATTTCCACTCTACAGGGTGGAAGTAGAAGTTATGAATATCGTGTTCCGTCAACAATTTAGAAGATAATATTAACCTTTATGCAAGTTTCATTGTGTTAAATATAGTGGGGGCTTGTAAAATTTACAGGGTAAATTGGGGGTCCCTACTTGATATATCCAGGTTAAGGGATATATTATGAAGTTGGTATTTGGTATATTATCGCAGTAGTAGTTGGTGCGTCGAATAGCAGTCGTCTTCCGAGCAGTCGTGGTGTAGTCTGGCGAGTAAGTTTAGGCTGGTAGGCTTAGGGTAATTACATGTGTCCCACTTTCACACGATATGGCACAAGGCCGTTTTATGTGGGCACCACCACAAGCCGAGACTCATGGGTGGTAGGTAGAAAAATGCGTCGATCCCGTTGGCATTGCCCCTCGAGGGGGCGCCTGGGATCGACGCTATTAATTAAACACAACCTGTCTAGGGCGAAGCTCACTGGACTGATAGGCTTAGGTGCCTGTACCAACACAGTGTCGAATATTTATACATGACACTGTCCAATCAGATTATAGTGAGGGGGCATCAAGGTATTTACATATTCATTACATCACTACTGTACTTCTTGTTAAAATAAACCCTTTTTATTTGTTACAATCAGAGTTATTATTCCAATAACCAACAACAGTAACATAATAATACAAACGTAAGTTTTCTTTACATAAAATATATTAAAAGTGGTCTAGTGGTAGCAAAAAGAGGATAGACTCCCTTACTGTTTAGCTGATACCGACAATAGGCCACCTCGCATATTTTACTACTTTTACTTATATATATATATATATATATATAATATATATATATATATATATATATATATATATATGGAGATATAATGGATGTAGTAGAATCCGACAGTATGAGGTAGGTAGAAGGATGGTGAACAAGAAATGAATTATTTAAACCTTCTTCAGGATAGATTATGGGGTGAAGAAATTGATGGATGTTTTGTAGATGACAGACTCTCTGATTTGTTTTGAGTTTTCATTTCTTGTTCACCATCCTTCTACCTACCTCATATATATATATATATATATATATATATATATATATATATATATATGCTTAATTGGAGTCGTACCTAATTTTGAAAATTAATTAATTAATAATGAATTAGCGGGAATACCTATTAAATGTATGGCTAAACAAATCGAGAAAAATCAATCTCTGTATGTACATTTCGGCCTATTAGGCCTCATCAGCAGAGCTATAGATCGGAAGACCGCCCTGTGCGTGATTTGAAACCGGACTGCCAAGCTGACAGGCCGATCCCATAACCCCTACACTAAACGAACTTCTTAGATTTTATGATTTGTTTAGAGTAGGTTAATATTCCTCTTCTAGTGACTTTTATTACACGACGATATGATAAGTTGTAAACAAGGTTTGTTTAGAATGGCTTTTTGCCGATAATTTTTGGGAGAATAAGTGCTTAATTGGAGTCGTACCTAATTTTGAAAATTAATTAATTAATAATGAATTAGGCGGGAATACCTATTAAATGTATGGCTAAACAAATCGAGAAAAATCAATAAGTTCGTTTAGTGTAGGTTATGGGATCGGCCTGTCAGCTTGGCAGTCCGGTTTCAAATCACGCACAGGGCGGTCTTCCGATCTATAGCTCTGCTGATGAGGCCTAATAGGCCGAAATGTACATACAGAGATTGATTTTTCTCGATTTGTTTAGCCATACATTTAATAGGTATTCCCGCCTAATTCATTATTAATTAATTAATTTTCAAAATTAGGTACGACTCCAATTAAGCACTTATTCTCCCAAAAATTATCGGCAAAAAGCCATTCTAAACAAACCTTGTTTATATTATATATATAATATATATATATATATATATATAATATACAGATGCTGATAAGTACATGTCCTGCAACCCTGACGCACAAAATTCGTATCCATGCGTTCCAGTGTTTTTCGTTTTTCTTCCCTCAACATTTCAAGCTAACTGTAAATGCATTTCAATAGTTTCTTAGAAACGAATTACACAGGATATGTTACAAGGTAGGAGTTAGACAGCTTTAGTTGGGACCCATAAAGTAAGTTTTGTTTACATGAAATGAATTTTTTTTAAAGTTTCTGCGCATTTTTCCCTTAATTATATTTTTATTTTTTATTTTTTTTATTTTACTTATTTCATTTCTATCCGAAAAAGAACTCAGCTTAGCAGAAATATCTTCTCGTACATAGTTTCGTATCTTGCATCTTCCGGCCGTTTGCGCAATAACATTTTACAACTGTGTTTGATGCCTCACAACATTTTCGGCATTGTTTCTGTGCCTTGTTTCGTTTAAACCCTTTCACTACCGTATGCAACGATTGCCAAAATTCCCAAACGTCGCGATATTTGCATCTATGCTCGAATTTCATTCTCTCGTTCCGTTTTGCTGGTTTCTATTTCCCATGCGCTGTGGAATTTTGCAGCGAATTTTCTTGTTATTTTCGACACCAAATTCGATTATTTCAGCAATGTTTCATTCACATTGTGCGTGGGCCTTCCAAATTGTTTTACGAGATGAAACACGGTCAATCATTCGTGACGTTAGTAAAAATAAAAACGTCCAAAAATAAAAATAAGAACAAGCCAGGGAAGTTATTGATTTTATTCAGAAAGGGATTTGTTTTTATTGGTGTTAGACCAGTTCATAACAATTATCTTGATTATCATGACATTTTATGGTGATTTTTAGGCTTTAAAGCGTTGTTCTTGAAACAGCTGTTTTTTTTTTTGGGGGGGGGGTAATAAGTAATTGAGAATTACCTCCAATTTGAAGAACTATCTAGTGAATACTAGACTATATAAACTTTCAATAAGTCTACCAATTATTCTAAGTAGAATACAGCTTTCCAAAATCTATTGGTGTTATCGTTTGTTATTACAGTGTTTTTGTGTTGGTTTGTGTGTGTGTGTGTGTGTGTTGTGTGTGTGTGTGTGTGTGTTTGTGAATTTGGTTTGTGTGTGTTTCTCTGTGTGTGTGTGTATGTGTGCGCGTTGTGTGTGTGTGTGTGTGTGCATTTGTTGTGTGTGGTGTGTGTGTGCATTTGTTTTTTGTGTTTTTCTCTCTGTGTGTGCGTGTGCGCGCGTGTGTGTGTGTGTATTTGGTTTTTGTGTGTTTCTCCCTCTGTGTGTGTGTGTGTGTGTGTGTGTGTGTGTGTGTGTAAGACGGCGAGTTGTTTTTTATGCGTCAACTAATTTTTAACTAAAGAGGAAAGTGTAAAAGTTATTTCTGTTAGTTAAATTAAATGGTTTTGTTAAAATGGGAAAACATGTGTAACTATAATTGGCCTGCAGCGCGACACGCACTTATAGGACCGCATTTGTTTGTGTGTATGCTTGTGTTTGTTTTTGCACATCTCAGATTAAATTCTTTTACCAGGCATAGTCACTGTTACCACACGTTGTATCATTATAATTCACTGGTTTTTCACACCCACCTAAGCTGGTGATTCTCTGGAGGCTAAGTGACAGCAAGTTTCCTCAGGTCTCCAGGATTCTTCTGAGTATTCTAGCTGATCTTAATAGTGCTGTTGTTTGGATAGTCTCGATTCTTCTTCGGATTTCCAATTCTTCCAGACTCTTTTCCAAACCCTTGGAACCGTTCCAAGGGCTCCAATTACCATTGGCACGACCATTACATTCATGTTCCACAGTTTTTTTTCTCTCTGGCAAGGTCCAAGTATTTGTCTATATTTTCGTTTTCTTTCACTTTCACTCTGTGATCCACCGGGACGGCAAAATCCACGAGATTACACATTTTCTTCTTCTTCTTCTTCTTCTTCTTCTTCTTCTTCTTCTTCTTCTTCTTCTTCTTCTTCTTTAATACTAGATCTAGTCTTCTAGCCGGGATTTGGTAATCCGTATGTATCTCAAAGAAGTCCCAAATAATTTTATGTGTCTCATTCTCTAAGACAGATTCCGGTTTGTGCATTGGTGTTGATGAGGCTGTTGTTGTTTCTAAATTAAATTTTCGTCAGGTAAAACATTCGTAACGCTATCAAGGTGCTTGTTACAAACAAATAAATCTCCTTAAAACATTTTTTTCTTTGTCCTGGAGGCGCATGGTCTAATGGTTAGAGTCATAGGAAATGGACTCATCGACCCGAGTTCAAATCCTGGACGAAGCTGTTTGCATTTCACATGGCCCTAATACCCTTGGAAAAGGTATGAATCCAATTCTCCTTCCAGCTATGGGTAAATAGCAAGGCATACTGGGCACTTTAACAATGGCAAAGTAACCAGTCTATGAGAAGGAAAACTCTGAATTCAAACCTGTTTAACTTCGCTTAAGTAATTGACCTTGTGTGGCATCCTATTTGTGCGGAGGGGTTAGTAAATATATACTTTGTCCTGACAAATACTTACATATCTATTTATTGGTTGACTACAGTCAAAAGCATTAAAAAGAGACTCCGCCCTGTCGGCTGGGGCGTTAGAATGCACCGACTGCACCTCTGCAGAGGGGTAAGACTCCCCCAATGGGGCCACCAGTGATGCTTAAGGATAGAGCCCAGGTGGATGAGCAGTTCATGACATGCAATACTCCACTTTGGCCCTATCTTGGGCTAGACGGGCGGGCGGACAGGCCCCCTCCGATCAATCGGCTGGTCACGTCAAGCCCTAGCACCTATATGATTTTCCCAACCCTATTGCCCTTATGGCAAGCCCAACCCCTTTTTATCATATGGGTGCTAGAAGGCGGTGACTGAGGGTCTACATGTCCTGGGAATGACGTTAAACTCTATCTGATGGTGAGGTTCCTGTTTTGGAGGTTTGGGGAATGTGGAGCACCCCTTCATCACCATTGCTCCCTGGTCCACTATGACCCGGAGTGGTAGTACCTGTTAGGGTCCCATCTATGGGTTAAATAGAAAAATGTATTTATAAAAAAATTGTATTATCCATTAAGAATTGATTTATTTCAAAACTTTATCGGCATTAAATGACCCACTGAGGTTGATATGCCGTAAAACAAAACAAAACAAAACAAAATAAAAAAGAGACTCTTGGATTTTGACATAAATCCACCATAGATATGAGTAACCTATTGGACATGGGGGAGGGGGTGAACACTTAAAGATGAGGAGGGTTATATAATCAAGTATGCTATAAGCGGCCTCGTGCTTGTCTACAGTGCAATTAATTAGACTTTTGAATCCCGCTAAATTTGGGGTAAGAGTTTCGTAAACGTCGTATTTATAACACTATATCGATCATTAAGTACCAGTGAAATGCAAGTGAAGAGCCTTTTAAATTCATACTTGGTTTAACTTAGTCAGACACAAGTCTACAATTATGGTGTTCCCAGCGAGGATAAAACTTTATAACTGTTATGTTTTTGAATACAAATAAGATATGAACGATAATGCAAGACTACAAAAACAAATACTGACAACAACTACAGGTTTTATTATTATTTTAAGTTTTCTCATCAGCGTTAGATGATGGTCTTTCACTGGAGTCTGAGTGACAGCAAGTCTCCTCAGGTCTCCAGGACTCTTCTGAGTATTCTGGCAGATTGCAGCAGTGCAGTGTTCTGGATGGTATCAATCCTTCCTCTGAATTCCAGACTTTCCAAACCTTTTTCCAATCCTTTTGGGACCGTTCCAAGTGCACCAGCTACAATTGGTATCACTTTGACTTTCATATTCCATAACTTTTTCAGTTCTCTGGCAAGGTCCAGGTATTTATCCATTTTTTCATTTTCCTTTAGCTTCACCCTGTGATCTGCTGGAACTGCAAAATCCACCAGTTGACAAGTTGTTTCTTTTTTGTTAATCAACACTAGGCATGGTCTTCTTGCTGGGATAAGGTGATCCGTTTTTATTATTATTATTATTATTATTATTATTATTATTATTATTATTATTATTATTATTATTGAATACAAATACAATACAAAACACTGAATGAACATGCAAGACTAGGCGTTTGGAAATTAACTTTTTATATGTTGCAAAAAGAAAAAAAGCCATCTGTGCCAACAAAATTTTTATCAAATGATGACTAGTCAGGCATAGTCTCGGGGCCAAAGCATCATGGATGAGCAGTCCATGACATGCAACACTTCCCTTTGGTCCTTACTTAGGCTAGAGGAGCGATCGGAAAGGCCCACTCCAATCAATCGGCCAAACCCTAGCACCTATATGATTGTTTCAACCCTATTGCCCATATAACAACCCCAACCCTTTTTATCATATGGGTGCTAGAAGGCGGTGATTAAGGGTCTTCCTGTCCTGAGTATGACGTTAAGCTCTAACTGATGGCAAAGTTCCAGTTCTAGAGGTCTGGGGAATGTGGAGCACCCCTTCTTCACCATTGCTCCCAGGTCCATCCTGACCCGGAGTGGTAGTACCTGTTAGGGTCCCATCTATGGATTAGTTAGAACAAAATGAGTTCTAGAAAAAATGTGTTTAAAAGAAAAACGGGTTTACAAAATAACTGAAGAAGAATGAATCAACTAAAACGTCTTCGGCATAAAATGACCCAACGAGGGTTGACATGCCGCAAAAAAACAAAGCATCATTACCACTCACCAAAAACGCCGCAGTATTATTATAGGATACAATCAGATTTTGTTATTTTTCCATTGTGGGAATGTCAGAAGGGAATCGTCTCATCGCGTAATCCTGTGTTGTATTTACAACTTTTACAGCCAATGCAAACGAGTCCAGAAAAACGGAGCGTTAAATTAACTCATTGCTGACCAAATTTTCCCGACGGCTGTACTAAAAAAAATTTTGATATTTTTTACCTGTATGATGGAATATTTCAAAGTTCACTATCTATTCACCTCAGAAATCATTCTATTCAAGTAAAGTCCTATTATCATTGTAATCTTAGTCCTTTTGTTCCATTACAATGATGATGAGAAAGCCGCTGTGAGCGGTTTAAAGTAGGTAAAGCGTTAACAACATTTGACATGCTGCAAAACCAAATCCTATTATTATGATTGTAATCTGAGTCCTTCTGTTCAATTATAATGAACTAACCATCAGTTTTTTGTACTTTGCTTGCATGTGGTATACGTGTTGATCGCAGTGGCGTGAGAGACGCTGAGAGTGGTTTAAAGTAGGCAAAGATTAATAGATGGACGTAAGATTTAAAATAACTGGCAAGTCGACGACGACGTCATTACACTGAACGTGGAAGTGGAAGAGAAATTCCCGTGCCAAGTCAGTGTACAAAAGTTCGACAATAAAGTCTTTATTCAATGATGTTAAATATGCACATTTTCTTTTCTTTTCTTTTTTCTTTTTTTTCATTTTTTGGCTCGTAATCAGTAATCAGATTTAAATATGTATTTATGACCGCTTGAGACGTAAGCCTCCATAGCTCAGTGGTTTAGAGCGCTGGTCTCGTAAACCAGAAGTCGTGAGTTCGAATCTCGCTGGAGGCATTGAGTAATCAATTTTGTCAAATCTCGTTTAGATTTGTATAATAATAAAAGAGACTATATATAATAAAGTTTCAAAAATCTATACATATGTAGAGAAATTAACAATCTGGTG
Source organism: Doryteuthis pealeii (assembly GCA_023376005.1). Lineage (NCBI taxonomy): Eukaryota > Metazoa > Mollusca > Cephalopoda > Myopsida > Loliginidae > Doryteuthis > Doryteuthis pealeii. Next base: position 14,718,648 of record CM042149.1, read on the forward strand.
CAAGGCCATGATTATGATGATCAAAATCACAAATAATGAATACTATACTATTTATTTAAACTAAGTTTTTCCACAGTAGCCCAACATAAATTCATTAGTATTCAATTTATGAGTATATAATAATTGGAAGTAAATTATTATATACTCATACTGTCTACGAAAAAAAAAACACTGGATTGATTAACTTTTCATCACTGGAGGTGATTTCCGGAACATTCCGTATCTTTCTTAATTGTGCCCGGACTTCCATTTAAACTTGTTTTTCGTGGCTGGATTGCATCCTAAACATTTTGATACAACTTTTATCTTCTATTACACTTATACTTCCAAACTTTATTTAGAGTTTTTCTCATTGATGTTGAGACTTTTAGTTTTAAAAATAAAATTTATTTTATTTTTAATCCAAAATACGCATTTTTATATAAATTTTGAAAGACACTCCGGCCCAGAATGTGAGCGTTATTTAGACCTCTCGTGCCAAACGGTTAACTATTCCTTATTCTTTCTTTTCCTTAATATAGTTGCTCTTGAGGAAGACCATTTTTATAAAAGGTCGAAACAGATATCTGTCAGCGTACTACTATTATCATTTGTTTTTCTATCTATGTTCAATCATATATATATATATATATATATATATATGTGTGTGTGTGTGTGTGTGTATGTGTATGTGTGTGTGTGTGTGTGTGTATGTGTGTGTGTGTGTGTGTGTGTGTGTGTGTGTCAAAAAGTATCGAGATTGAGGCTGTATTTACCAAGATAGGAATGAACAATAAATGGAACATTATTTTTTCAGGAATACTGTGTGTGGTGTGTGTTGTGTGTGTGTGTGTGTGTGTGTGTCTGAAACACTACGAGAAACACTTGGCTTCAAAAGCTAATTCGATAAATGAATGAATTAATAACTATAAAATAAAGGTCGACCTGTACACGAATATAACAGTGGAACACATATGGAAGATCTTTGAATCTGGTTTTATTGAGAGCGAGTTCTTTCTGGCTGGATGCTCTGAAGTTATATCCTTGCTTTAAAGTACAAAACACGTGGTTTGAGGAGTTCAGGTATCAAGAGCCGAATTGCAAATGGCCGCTTCCATCGTTATATTTATACTATGTCCTGTTCAAGGGCAGATCACCCTGTTCAGCCTAGGCTCAGGGGCAGATCATTCTATTGTACTTATACACTTGCGTCATGCTTTGTTCGCTGTCTTATAATGAGACTAAGATTTTAGCGATAATAACAAAAAATAAATAAGTGAATAAAATAAAACATTACAGGCATAAGATCAAATTTCTGTGACCCTGGAGAGTGAAGTGATTGATTTATAATCCTAAAGATATTTTGTTGGGAGGCCGCTGTCGTCGCTTCAGTGTTGGCTTTATTTTGGAGCAAGTGAATTGACTTAACATAACAATATACTTACTTCGTGGAGGTTGAAATCTCATAAGACTCACTGTTAACTTTGTAAAGTTAGATCAATCATTTTAAGGAAAATATTGCATTTTGAAAAGTTCTATTGCTTCGTTTGGTGTGGTTTAACAGTATGTCAACCCTTGTGGGTTATCTAATGCCAAATCTTGTTTTCTTTTGTATATATGATTTATATGTACGAGTACAAAGTAAAAAACACCCTCCGGGCGATGTAAAATAAAATTTTTGAAACATATTGCCTGAGGGATGGGAGTAAAAAATTCAATGTCAGAGAGTTTGTACCCTAAGTAAGTAAAATCATCAAATTCATTAAAGGATTAAAAAATAAAACAATTTGAAATATAAACTTTAAATATGTATTAAAATAAAACAAACTATATATAGATATATAATACCAGTCATGTATTTATTAAAACTTGTTTTAAAAAACAATGAGGACTTTCTAATGTTGCATGGTCAAATTTTGAGTGTATTTATTCTATGTTATGACGATTTTGGGTAATGTGATGTAAGCAGTGACGTAATTTCTGTTACAGACAAAAACCGGAAGCGAATCTCCATTATTAATAGATGTAATGACAAACGATAACACCGATAGACTTTGGAAAGCTTTATTCTACTTAGAATAATTGGTACACTTACTGAGAGTTTATATAGTCTAGTATTCACTAGAGAGTTCTCCAAAGGGGGTAATCATAAAGTAGGGGAGGTAACTCTCAATTACTTATTACAATGCGATCTACCGTATCGTTGATGACACCCCCTTCTCTTGTTTCCTTGCTCTACTTCTGCTCTACATCTTCCGACGCATCCACGCCCCCTCCTTATCTCCCGCCCTCCCTTCACCTTTTCAGTATATATACAAGGTGTGTCAAAAAGTATCGAGATTTTTTGTACTTTTTGATACACCTTGTATTCTGAAAAAATTAACGTTCTATCCATTCTTCATTTCTAGCTTTAAACTTGATACTTTTTGACACACCTTGTATTCTGAAAAAAATAATGAATGGGACTTTTTTTTCAGAATACAAGATGTGTCAAAAAGTACAAAAAAATCTCGATACTTTTTTGACACATACATAGCAGATATTTTTCAAAATAAAAAATTCTAAGGAAGCTTCATTAATACACCGAGGCAAATGAAATTGTTTGTGTTGTTTTACCCACTTTTATTCCTCAACTTTTAATGAAATAAATGATTTTTAGGTAAATGGTTTGTTTTTTAAACAACTTGTTAGGGTGCGAGACTGTCAATTGGTAATTAATTTTGCTTTATATGTGTATTTTTGTAAAACTCATATTTTAATTTATTTAACTCATTGATAGGATTCTAATAGGTACTATCACTCCAGGTCAGTGGACCTGGGAGTAATGTCGGTAAAGGGGTACTCCACACTCCCCAGAGTTCCAGAATTGGAACTTCACCTCATGATGCACATTTTATTCGCAATTATTTTGCTTGTAATAAAATAAATGGAAATAAAATGTTTATTTGCCTTTTTCTAAAAAGCAAATAAATTTTTTGTCTACTGTAACATGCAAACAGTCGCTAATAAAAATTGTATAATCAATGTACACTCGTTCTATTTCACAAACACACGGAAGTTTAACTTTGAATATATTCTTCTAGTGAGTCGTTAACATGCGATGACTGAAAGAGTTTGGTGCATATCGCATAAATGCGTCCTAGCTTCCTGCCCTAAAAAAAACGCTAAGCGGTGCTAAAAATCCGACCCGTGCTACTTATGAACTCCCTAACTATTTGAGTATCCAAAACTTTAGTTGAATTCTGTAGGGAATCAACACCAGGTACTTCAAGAGAGTTGAAGAACTCGTTTGGGTGCTGAAAAGGCTCTTAAGTGTCCAGATCTGTATCAGTTAACTCGTACAGTTTAATCTCATCAACGAATCTATTATAACTTTTAAGGTTTATTTCAACTTCATCATTCTTTGGAGCAACAATGCATTGCTCACAGTGACTATAGTTTTGAGCCATATTGAGGGAATACAGACTTCGTGAATTCTTCCAAATACACGACTATCATCCAATATGTTTCATGTAAATTTTACCACTTGCATCTTATAGTGCGTTTCCATCATTAGAAAATTAATCAATTTTTGAGAAGCGGTTTTCATACTGATCTTGCATATTTGTTGTAAGCAATATTTTCTGTTCCTGAAACCGACGCATTGCTAACAGCCATTGATAGTTCCTGTTGTTTTGGACTATGTTGAGAAATAAAGACCTCGTCAATTCCTCCAATTACTCGTGACTATATTACCAATACGTTTCATACCAATTTCACTATATGCATTTTGAGATGCCTTCCCTTTATCCCAAAATTGGACAGTTACCTCGATGAGATGCGGGAGGAGCTGTTTGACAATTGGGTGCATTCTCTTGCAGAACTTTGATGGATCAAGATTATTGAAAAGGATAATGATGTGATAAACAGGGTTAGCATGCAAGCGTATGGTGATGAGGAAAAACAAAACACAGATTTTAGTTTCAAATTGTATTGAAAAAAAGGAACATGAAAGGCGAGGAAAAGATAGAGATGAATTTAAAGGATAATTTTGGTGATAGTTATGTCTTGAATAAAAAGTCAGTGAGTGTCCGGTGGCCGAGTCAGTTGTAGTGTTTAGGTGTTGATTATGTGAGCTTGTCTTGTGTTTTTAGTAGTCGTTAGCGGTTGCTGAACGAAGTGGAATTGTTCGTCTGTTGTGCCTGTGACGTCAGGTTTGGGTAAGTAGGTGGTGTAGGTGAATCGCCGCCTGTGATGTAGATTTCGCTTGCCAGCCCTCATTTGCTGTGTATTCGAATTGACGCCTGGGCCTCTGAGTGTCGTCGGCTTTTCAAAGCTGTTTATTTATAGAAAGCCGCGACCCAAAATCAGATGAATTGAAGACATTTTCATTTCACCCGGGAATCGCTTTCGTTGGATGAAAATGCGAATTTTATTTGCGAATTTTATTTTATTTAATGTTAGGAATTGATTATCAAAGCGGAACTCCCGATCGGAGCCCATGCGCAGATATGTGTTAAAATGGTCATTCTGTTTTAGGCTACGATGGAGTAAACTTCCGATTTGGCGTCTTGTTGTGTTTGTTTTGTTGGCGAGTGTATGTATCAACATGAAGTAGTTCAAGAGAGTTGAAGAACTCGTTTGGGTATTGAACAGGATCACAAGGTTTATTTCAACTGCATCATTCTTTGGAGAAACAATGCATTGCTCACAGTGACTATAGTTTTGTGCCATGTTCAGGGAATACAGATATCGTGAAATACTCCAATCACATGACTGTTACACACTGGACCCGTCAAAGAACACAAACACTGGTATTTAGGAAAATATCAGATGAGATGTTTATTCCCTCGGTTGTGTACAGCTGAGAGTCGTTGGCGGGTTACGCAAACGTGGAGCCTTCGGGAGTTCTTTACAAGTGATCTCGAACCTGATCGTTGTCTGTCTAATCGATCTCTACGGGCTTCTTTTATTGTAGTCTGACCCCCGGTGTCACGCCTCTTTGTTCGTGACACCTACGCAGTTTTTCTGTAGACACGCCTCTTCGCCCACGCAGGCTGTTTTCATTGGCTATGGGCTACGCCTACAGATTTCTGCACCTAAATCATGTCAAATATTCACCTGCATTTCCAGGTGCAAAAGGTCAGGTCAGGGCCACATCCTGTTTTCGTTTCCAGGCTGCACCTGACTCCCACGCACTTCCTGGTCAGCTTGGTCCTTGGGTGCACTGATCAGACAATATATTACAATGACTACCATCCCAATATGCTTCATGTAAATTTTACCACTTGCATCTTAATGTGCCTTTCCTTCATCCCAAAATTAATCATTTTTTGAGAAGCAGTTTTCATACTGATCTCCTTGCATATTTGTTTTGAGTTGTATCTTGTGTTTATGAAACCAAAGGGAGAAGAATTTATGCACTGGCTCAAATTCTTCTTCTAAGCGTCAGGCAACTCAAGATTGTTAAGAAACTCAATTGGGTACTGAACAGCCTTACAAGTGCCCATAACTGTGTTAATTGAGTTATGGTAAATTTGAATCACCTAAAATACGTACATTCTAATCTCTTTACTGACAGACTCTTATATTCATTGAAAACACTAGTGTCTGTACATGAGACCAAAGATAAGCAGACACTATGCGTGCTTTAACTTTATTGGCATGAGGTCCGCGGGTTTATAATGGGTAGGAGGTGTCAAAAACTGTCATGGCGACAGTCACCCCACACAACGTAGATTAGTTACCTTTTATTGCTTGGAGTGCCCTGTCAACAGCCTTAAAGGTAGTTTTATGAGACAAGGTGCATTCATCACACACAATAAGAAAACATTTTATGAGAACTTCAGCCAGAGCAGATTTTTTTAAAGTATTGCATGTGAGAGTTTTACGTTTTACTCATCGAATGATTCACTCTCAGTTTGAAATTTGAATGAGCTGTTAAACAACCTGTCAGAAGTAAAGCAACAGCAATTACAGCAGTAGAGGTCACTGCCAGAGCAGTACGTGCATTTTGATGCATACTTGCAAGAAGATATACTTCATCAAATCGAGGCTTACTGTACGTGAACCCACGGTGTCGGGTAGGACGAGTGGGTGATATATGGAAGGCACGGAATATGAAGTAGAGCCGGGGATGCATTACAAAAAAATTTGTAAAAGATGTTTATAGAACAATCTTGTTGTAATGGAGATTGCCTTTCAGTCTGTAACTGAAACTATATCACTACTCAAGTCATAATTCCCTTAGTTATTTATGTCAAATTCTCCATGATTTTATTTTTTATTTAAACCTCAATTATTAATAAAATTGTTTTACATTATCAATACTGTTGACCATATCTACATATTAATAACATGCAATTGTATTTATATATACAGCAAAATAGCGGTTTACAGTGAGAACGAAAATGCTAATTTGCATATTGATATTAACAATTTCAGTTTAATAAATATGTGCTTAGTAATATTGATTTCCAATTGGTTGGTTTTATCTTAATGAATAAGAACAAAAATCTCGGGGATAAATCTTAAAAGAAATCCATTAACAAGAAGAAATAACTGTAATTTTATCATTTACTTCCTATCTTAACTAAATAGTTAAATTCGGAAAATTTAGCATTTGAAATATAGGAATGATGGAAGAGTAATTTCAGTTGTTCTATTTTTCAATTATACCCCACTCTGTTACAAGTCTTTTTATCTGCGTTCTTTTTTAGTTTCATTAGGATTTCTAATTTAGTATTATATTTTATTACATTAAAAATTAAATACTTTCACCCGGAGGGTGTATATATTTGCTAGTAATCTTAAAGATAGCTTCGGAAAAAATTATTATATATATATTATACTTTACGAAAAACTTAAATATGAATTGAATTATGGGCTGGGTTAGCTCAGTCGGTAGAGCGTTCGGCTAAAAACCACAAGGTTCCTAGTTCGATACCGGTCCTCGCCAACTCAGCGTATGAGTAGCACAGGGATCTGTGAGGTAAAGTAAGGAGCTGATGGTAGGTGTGGCGCTCCACCTCAGACGCTAAAATAATCTCTTTGGTCTAGCGCAAGTGAAAAGGGGATAGACACCCTCGCTGATTGGCTGATACCGACTTTAGGCCGCCCCGACGACTTTATATATATATATATATAATGTGTGTGTGTGTGTGTGTAAAGAAAACTTTTTTTACACCAGAGAAAACTTTTTTAAATGATATAGAGCTGGAAGAAGGTTAACTCATTGTAATAAGAGACGAACAAAGTAATTACTTTACTCAAGCTTTATTTAATATAACTTAACAATTGAGGTGAAGATTCTTTAGTATTTATAGTGAACTAATGCAGTGGGAGACAACTATATTTGACTTCACTACACTCACTTGGTATTATCTTCAATGATTGGCTTACAAACAAAATTTGCTTATGATAATATCAGCCATTTTATTTAGTTTCCATATTTCCCATAAAGTAAGTAAAGTAGGCAGAATTGTCTACTGTCGGTATCAGCTGGACAGTGAGGGAGTCTCTCTCCTTTCTATTAGCTCTATACCAATGAGATCGTTTTTGCATCTGAGGGGGTGCACCACACCTACTATCAGCTCCCATCTTTACCACACAGGTCCAAACTGTGTTACTCATGTACTGAGTTGGCAAGAACCGGTATTGAACCTGAAGTTCTGGGGCAGATGCTCTACCGACTGAGCTAAAACTTCTATATTTCATGTATTAATATGATAGAACATTGGCTAGTTTCCGCCCTGTCGGCTGGGGCGTTAGAATGCACCGACTGCACTTCTGCAGAAGGGTAAGACTCCACCAATGGGGCCACCTGTTGGCCGTGGGTGGCGACCCGTGATGCTTAAGGATAGAACCCAGGTGGATGAGCAGTCCATGACTTGCAATACTCTACTTTGGCCCTATCTTGGGCTAGACGGGCGGTCGGAGAGGCCCCCTCCGATCAATCGGCTGGTCACGTCAAGCCCTAGTACCTATATGATTGCCCCAACCCTATTGCCCTTATGGCAACCCCTTTAATCATATGGGTGCTAGAAGGCGGTGACTGAGGGTCTACATATCCTGGGAATGACGTTAAACTCTATCTGATGGTGAGGTTCCAGTTTTGGAGGTTTGGGGAATATGGAGTATCCCTTCATCACCATTGCTCCCTGGTCCACTCTGAGCCGGAGTGGTAGTACCTGTTAGGGTTGGTTGAATAGAAAAACATGAGTTGATAAACAAAATTGTATTATGCATTAAGAATGAATTTATTTCACAACTTTGTCGGCATTAAATGACCCACTGAGGTTGATATGCCGTAAAACAAAACAAAACAAAACCAAACCATTGGCTAGTTTACATTGGGATATATTGTGAACAGACTGTGGATATTTTCTGGGTTATGTCCCTTAGTTTTCTTTCTTTACATTGCTAAGGTCTCTGGGCCTTTGGAGTAACAAAACCTCATTGTAATAAAAGATGAACAAGGTAATTGCTTTATTCAAGCTTTATTATATATAACTTAACTGTGGTCCAGTTAAGGTGAAGATTCTTTAGTATTTCTGATCAAGGGGAGATAACTACGTTTTACTTCACTACACTCACGTGGTACTATCTGGAAAACCCCATATAGAGACATGATGGAATAATAACATTAGCTTTTGTGTGGCAGATATTCCCGTAGAAGATGAAGTCTCCAGAGCTGAAAGAAAGCTGTTGATTAACTTTTTCCAATAGTACTCCTAACAGTCGTGTCTGAATCAGAAGTGCTGAGATCCAGGCGTTCGGGTTTCAAATGTCTGTCTATAGTTATAAATTATAATATAAGACAAACAAGGTAAACTTTATTCCAGATTTATTCATTGTAACTTAACTGGGGTCCAATTAAGGGGTAGATTCTTTAGTGATTATAGTGAATCGATAAGACAACTATGTTCGACTTCACGACAATTCTGATTTACACAGTGTGAAGTAAATGCTCAATCTACGATAGAATTTACTCATAAAGATTTTATATAAAAGGAACTTAAAATTAAGAGATTAAAAGAATTGCTTAAGGTAAGCTCGGCAATCTTCTATACTGGTTCTCGCCAACTCAGCGTATGAGTAGCACAGGGATCTGTACGGTAAAGTGAGGAGCTGATGGTAGGTGTTGCGCTCGATCACAGGTGCTAAAAAAGCAATTCACCTTGATCTAATACTAGTGAGAAGGGGATAGACTCTCTCGCTGTTTGGATGATACCGACTTTAGGCCACCCCGATGACCTTACCGTAATGAGTTCTATCTCAACTGCACCCTCCGCACTTTTAATGTATTAAGATAAACATAAGAATACTCATAATCTAATACAATATGTCTTCCCTATTTACGAGGTATGTCAGAAAAGCTCCAGATTGATCGCATTCTTCGATGTGAGGGGCATCGTCCATAGTGAGTTCTTGCTACAGGGCCAGACGATCAACCAGTATGTCTACAAAGAGATACTGCGGCGTTTGTTTCGTTCAGTGCGCGAGAGGAGGCAAACGATGTGGCAGGACAACTTGTGGGTGCTTCACCATGACAATGCACCTGCCCACACTGCCCTGAATATCCGAGAGTTCATGGCCCAGAAGAGTATCACTGTGCTGGGGCAACCTCCCTACTCGCCAGCCCTGGCTCCATGTGATTTTTTCCTCTTCCCCAAGCTCAAGGGTGCTCATCAAGGGAACCTGTTTTGAGGATGTACACGACACCAAAAAGGCCGTGACGACAGAGCTACAGAGAATCCGGAAGAACTATTCTAGGAGTGCATGCTAGCATTTGCAGAGAAGGTGGGAAAGTGCATTAGACTCCAGGAGGGTTACTTTGAAGGGAAAACTTGTAGTTTGGATTTGAAATAATTTTTTGTGACACCTGTCCTGGAATTTTTTTGACATACCTCGTATATTGTGAGTGTGTGGGATGTATAATTGCACACGTGTGTTTATAAAAAGAATTTATTCACAGACTTGTAAAAATGACTGTTTTATTAAAGTTTTAGAAGTAATAAGATGGGCAATAAATGATAGGGATGGTTGCCAAGAGATTAGCATGGATATCCATTTGAACTATTTCGCTATAGCTCTTAAGTAAACATATCAAACGTTGTAATTGTAGTGTAACCTGAAGTTACCTCCCTTAGACCATAGGCTAATAAAGTATGAACTCTTCAGATTTAAAAAGGCCTACATCCGGTCCCTAGAAAATCACTCATTCATTATTTATTAACTTATGTACCTTGCTGAATAAACAACGCTAAAAGCTATCACTGTATCAATATTGTATTTATTCCATATCGTCAACCCTGATAACATTACAGTAATAACTAAATAATCACATTGTGGTATATCCACAGGTCCTGCTAGTCATATGACATAATTCCCAAAGCTTGCAAGCAAACTAGTAAATACCAATAGAGAGATTAAAATAATTGCTTAAGGTCAACCGAGCAATTCTTCTAATCTCTTGCAAGACGTCTTCCCTATTTATTATCAAAGTGCCTCTTCCCCAATCTCAAGGGGGTCATCAAGAGAACCCGTTTTGAGGATGTGCATGACATCAAAAAGGCCGTGACAACAGAGCTACGGAGAATCCCGAAGAATGCTTCCAGGAATGCATGCAAGACTGGCAGAGAAGGATGGGAAAGTGCATTAAACTCCAGGGGAATTACTTTGAAGGGGATAACTTTTAGGGTTATTTCCTATAACTCCAACCTAAAAAAGGGGAACCACTCTGATTGACTAGGAAAAAAGAAGACGGGGTTAGAATTAGGGTTTAGGGTTTAGGGTTAGGATTAGGGTTTAGGGTTAGTTTAATGGGAAAATAATAGGTTGTTTAATTAACAGATAAAATTCATTGATAATAAAATTTATCAGTCAATCAGAGTGGTTTCCCTTTTTTTAAGGTTGGAGTTATAGGAAATAACCACTTTTAGTTTGTAGTTTGGATTTGAAATAATTTTTTTGTGACACCAATCCTGGCACTTTTCTAATATACCTCATATGTTTTCCCTATTTATTATCTAAGTGTTTTAGACATGTACAGAATAACCAGATCGTTACAGATGCCAAATGTTGTTGAAATATTTCACACAACAAGCAAAAAAATACTTATCCGATTTCAGCAACCCTATTATTTTATTTTTCAAAATACCTACTTATTTAATTGTTAGACTCAACATTCTGTGTGGTCGGCTGGCTGATTGAAAAAACATTTTTCACCTGTAAATGTAAAATTCTATGGAAGGAGCAGCAGGTTTTTACTTGTCTCCGTGGAACGTCAATTCATATTTCCATTATCTTTACGATCGCCTCTTGATTATACACACACACACACACACACACACACACACATATATATATATATATATAATATATATATATATATATATGAACAAACCAAACTATATATATATATATATATATATATATAGTATTGTTTGTTCATTAGTGAACTCTATGATGACAACTAATACATGTCAAGTGACACCAAGCAACCTTCTCTTTTGTTCTTGTCATGTTTAATAACTTTGTTCCGTTCTTTGTCACGAAAAACTTTCAAAATGTTCCCACCTTCTTCTTCTTCTTCTTCTTCTTCTTCTTCTTCTCTAATACTAATATTAATACTAATACTAATAACTAGTATTACTACTAATTTTCTTCTTCCTCCGCTTCTTTTTCTTATTTTACTACTACTACTACTACTACTACTACTACTACTACTGTTTCTTTTTCCTTTTTCCCCCTCCATCGCCAATCATCAATATTGGGAAATTTTTAAGTAGGATACATGCATAGAGCGAATGAGGTATTTTGGTGAAAGGGAGCTGCGCAAGGAGAGAATGCAAGAATTTTATTTTTATTTTTGAATGAATCGGTCGGCGAGTGAGCCTAGCTAGATAGATCCGTGTAGTGATATGACCAGTTTTATCACCCCTCCCCCAAAACCAAATTTCCGGCTACATGCCGAGTTGTGTGCACATACGTTGTATCTCATTTCCAAATAAAGAAAAAGTTTATTTGGAGTGAGTGCACGTATGTGCTCACTTCAAATAATCTGTTTCTTTTTCCTTATTCTACACCTAGTACTCTGACGATGAAGGGGAACGTTCCAAGGGCACCATTCCCAATTGATACAACCTTTACGTTCATGTTCCACGGGTTTTTCAGCTCTTTTCGTTTCCTTTCACTTTTACTCTGTGATCTGCTGGGACAACAAAATCCATGAGATGACAAGTTTTCTTCTTGTTAATTAACACTAGGCCTGGTCTCCTAACCAGGATTAAGTGATCCTTTTGTATCTCAAAGTACCAAAGAATTTTATATGTCTCATTCTGCAGGACAGATTCCGGTTTGTGCATTTACCATTTATAAGCATGATGAAAATTGAATTTCTTGAACAATTCCCAGTGGATTACCTTTCCCATCCATCCATGCCTAATTTTGTATTCTCTGCTTCGTTCTTGTTGGTTGCCAGACTGAAATGAAACGAAGGAAGACAAAAAAAGAAAAAGAGACAAGGAATACTTTCAAAGTTCAACCTTTATTTCCAGCTCCATAGCAATTTCTTGGAGAGGAATTTTCTTCCCGAGCCAGTAATAGTTGTGTTCCCAGTCAAAGTCTTAAATAAACTGCTCATAGTTTCTTTTTGGCATCAGGAAGTTCCTCTTTTCTGGGCATTCCCAGATGGTTCTTCCTGCCAGAAGCCTCCAAGGAAATTGTTGTTTTTTGTATTTATTTTATTTTATGTGTTTTTTTATTTGGTTGTATCTATCATTCAATCCCCCACACACCTCTCAGTGTTTTAGCTGATTTTAAAATACTCTCGTCCGGATGGATTTAAATACCACTTTCCTGTTGACCGTCCAGATAATTTCCTGATAGGGAAATTCAATTACTTCCGATATTTCTCCTCTTTTTTCCTTGTTCATCTCTAGCATTATATATTTCTCGATTTTGAACTAATCATTCCTACTCATAGTGTTTTCATACCAGTAGTAACAGATTACTTTTGCGAGAAATAAAGTGACACTAAGCCTTCTCGATACTCTCGCACTCTCCTCAGTATCCAGCTGGTTTTAGTAATGTAGTTGTCGGGTTTCTTTCCCCATACTTTTTCTAATATCCGATTTCGGCAGTCTTTTCGCTAGGATCTTCGAAACGGTTTCAAGTACTTTTACAGCTTTTCGTTCTCTCAGATTCATTTTGAAATTCTTCTGAAACGACAACAGCCACGAGATAGTGTAATAAGTAATTGAGAGTTACCTCCCCTTTGGAGAACTCTCTAGAGAATACTAGACTATATAAACTCTTAATAAGCGTACCAATTATTCTAAGTAGAATAAAGCTTTCAAAAGTCTACCTGCGTTATCGTTTGTCATTACAAATAGATCTTTTTCTCATTGTTTATGATGACGAGATCTAGTCTCCTCGACTGAATTAGGTGACACGTTTATATTATAAGTCCTATAGAAATGTTATTTTTCTGTTCTATGAAACGAATTCTGGATTATCATTCATCTGCGTATTATTGTTATTATTATTATTGTTGTTGTTGTTGTTGTTGTTGTTGTTACTTATCATACAGTCAATTTGATTTTGAGGCCAAGAGAAAGCAAGTTTATTAACTACATTATCATTACATTAACTACTAAATTTTTTTTAAGTTTGTTCATTATCACAATCATAATTTGGGGGTGGGGTACGATACTTTGGTTTGTTTCGTATTTTTAGGATATATATATATATATATATATATATATATATATATATATGTGTGTGTGTGTGTGTGTGTGTGTGTGTGTGTGTGCATTTATGAAGAGGGGGTGACTTAACGGAAAAGATAGAATATCGAGTTAGTCGCAACTTCGACAGTCAATTAATAATTAACCGAATAAGTCGGGTTATAAGAGTGCACACTACGTTTGGAGAGCAAATTTAGTAAAAATGGAATAGTCAGAACGTCTTTCTGACTATACCATATTACTATATATATATATATATATATATATATATATATATCAATTAGAATAAGGAAGTGAATCCGACAGTATATCAGAGTAAGAAATTTGAAAAACGCACACATGTTGTTAAGTAATGTTGTTTTATTAGCTTATATTGCAATATTTCAATTCGTTTGGATCATCATCAGAGCATGTCTATAATAAAAAGAAGAAAACAGTTTTGGGGGTCTTTATTTTATTAATATGACCGGTTGTGAGGGAAATAACTCATAACGGAGATATTTAGATATTTTTGTTTAATTCTTAAAAAACACGCGCATAACGTTTAGTCACATCCTATTTATAGAATTTATGTAATAATTAATTGTAACTAAATAAATAAATAAAATAAAATAAATAAATGGAAATACTCCACAATTAGTAAATGATATTTATCGCCCTTGAAAAATTATCTTGGCTAATATGAGGGTGAATGCTTATCCCGCACTATTATTAAGAAGTAAATTGTATTGGTAATTGTATTATTCCCTAAGTTAATTTTTGCGTAAATTATTGCGCTATCAAAAAGATTGCTATGATGTGCCATTCTTGTTATGACATTTTATAACTAAACAGAATTGGATATATATAGTATAGATCTGTTTCTGTCGCTCTTTTCTTCTTTTTTTTTGCCCTCTTTTTCTTTCTTTCTTTCTTTCTTTCTTTCTTTTTATCTTTCTTATTCACCTTTTTCAGTCTTACTCTCTCCTTTTTTCTTTCTTTTTCTTTCTTACCCTCTTTACTTTTTACTCTTCTTTCTTTCTTAACCTCTTTCTTTCTTTCTTTTTTCTTTCTTTCTTTCTTTTTTTCTTATTCACCTTTTTCTGTCTCACTCTCTTCTTTGTTTCTTTCTTTTTCTTTATTACCATCTTTATCTTTTTTTTACTCTACTTCCCTTCTTTTCCTTTCTTTCTTTCTTTCTTTCTTTCTTTCTTTCTTTCTTATTCACCTTTTTCTGTCTTACCCTCTTTCTTTCTTTCTTTCTTTCTTTCTTTTTCTTTCTTAACCTCTTTCTTAACCTCTTTCTTTCTTTCTTTCTTTCTTTCTTTCTTATTCACCTTTTTCTGTCTCACTCTCTTCTTTCTTTCTTTCTCTTTATTACAATCTTTCTCTTTTTTTACTCTACTTTCCTTCTTTTCCTTTTTTTCTTTCTTTCTTCTTTTTTTTTCTTGTTCACCTTTTCCTGTCTTACCCTCTTTCTTTCTTTCTTTCTTTCTTTTCTTTCTTAACCCTTTCTTAACCTCTTTCTTCTTTCTTTCTTTCTTTCTTCTTATTCACCTTTTTCTGTCTCACTCTCTTCTTTCTTTCTTTCTCTTTATTACCATCTTTATCTTTTTTTACTCTACTTTCCTTCTTTTCCTTTTTTTCTTTCTTTCTTTCTTTCTTTCTTTCTTTCTTTCATATTCACCTTTTTCTGTCTTACCCTCTTTCTTTCTTTCTTTCTTTTTCTATCGTGCCCTCTTTATATTTTTTTTACTCTGGTTTCTTTTCTTTTTTTCTTTCTCTCAGTCATTTTTTTTAAACTCCAGTCTTGCTGCTACTCCTCTTCTTTCTTAAAACTCCTCCTTCTACCCATTTAAAAAACGTACACTCCCACCCCTGGTATACCACCCCACACACACCCACACACACCCGCTAATGATCTTTGTGGTCGTTAGGACAGAATGATTTCTCTTGACGCTTACAATGACAACGAACTTAAGCGGGTATTCGTCCTTATTCGGTCCAGTTAAGTCAATCAACGCCGTGTTGCCCGGTTACATTTCCATTAAATGAACGCTTCTCTATTGAAGGAGTTCGTGAGTTCACTTCCCGCTTTTTTATGCCGCTGCAACGCGACCAAGTAGTCGTGCGATGAACCATTTTTTTTTTTTATCTCAAGCGTGCCTGGATTGTAAATGAATAACATTAATGTAACCAAATACAACATGGATTTCATAATAGAATCATTTCGGAATTAAAAGAAATCGAAAGAAAAAGAAAAAAAAGGTAAGAACTGGTGCGATTAAAGACGGACTATGTCTCGTATGAAAGTTTTACAGAAAGTTTGGTTTGTTTAATGGCATATCAACCCTGTGGGGTTATTTAATGCCCAAACTGTTAGAGTGTGAGACAAGAGATGGTACTCAAGTTTCCTTTACAGGTATATTTTTATAGAGAGTTTCGTGAATGCATTTTATATCTAATTCATAAGGGCACCTTATGTGGTATATTGGTTAGCAAGCTAGATTCATAGACTGTTGTTAGTGAGTTCGATTCTCACTAGGCGCTCCATAATCTGACCTTGTGCCGCATCTAAGCTAAGTGTAGTAAATAACTATATCGGATCATTATTTTCAGTATATTTCTGTTTCTCTCAACAAGGACAAAATGCCATCCATGCTAGTATTCTCAAACAGACCCCTCATATTATTTACGTTGAATTTTTTTTTCTGATAGAAGCGAAAGTTCCACATTATATGAGGGAATCGTATACATATCCAATGTTTATTTAAGTCATGTAATTTTTAAAAAAAATTGAAATAGATCACTAAGTAGGCCTGAGCCTATTCTAGTAGTGACCACCCCAAGCGGAGATTTAAGAGGTTTGAATTCTCCTAGACTGGTTGCCTAACCAAGGTTAAAGAGCCCAGTCTGCCCTACTATTTACCCATAGCTGGGGGAGAATAATTGGATTCATACCTTTCCCAAGGGTATTAGCGCTATGTGAACTGTGGCTTCTTCCAGGATTTGAACTCGGGTCGACGAATCCATTTCCTACGACTCTAACCAATACACCACGCGCCTCCCTAAACATTGTAAACATTGTGATTAAATGATAGTAAATTAGAGTATACAAGGTGTGGCAAAAAAAGTATTGAGATTTTTTGTACTTTTTGACACACCTTGTATTCTGGAAAAAAAAATAACGTTGTATTCATTCCTCATTTCTATCTGGGTAAATACAGCTTTAAACTTGTTACTTTTATGATACACCTTGTAATCTGAAAAAATTAACGTTCTATTCATTGTTCATTTCTATTTTGGTAAATACAGCTTTAAACTTGTTACTTTTATGACACACTTTGTATTCTGAAAAAAATTAACGTTCCATTCATTGTTCATTTCTATTTTTGTAAATACAGCTTTAAACTTGGTACTTTTATGACACACTTTGTATTCTGAAAAAAATTAACGTTCCATTCATTGTTCATTTCTATCTTGGTAAATATAACTTCAATCTCGGCACTTTTATGGCACACCTTGTATATCTGTATACAATTTCTATTTGAAATAACCATTTTTTAAACTTGTGTAAATTTATTCTCACCTATTTGAGTAAGCGAACGTATTACTTGGAGTGTATTCAATTCTTAATTAATCAGGCATCTATTAGTATATGAATATTTATTAAACCCGACAAAAGAGCGGGGTACCCAATGAGGATTAAACTAACAACTATAATAATGAGATCAGTACTCTCAGCATTATTTCACCTCGAAACGCCACATTTCTTTAGTCGATGTGCCTTCTTATTTGTCTATTTATCTATCTTTAAGTCTCTCTGTATATCTATCAGTCTCTTTTTATATATACCTTACTCTCTGTTTGACTCTATACCATCTCTTTATATATCAGTCCAACCGTGTATCTGTCGATTAGTAACTATTTAACCGACCCGTTCGCCACTAGTGGGATGTAACACAAGGTTGCAAGTATGGGGAATCCGGCGAGGATGAAACTCGCTAATCAGTAGTAATGGATCGGCGAGACTAGCTTGCTAACTATTACATCACGATGAGATGCATTTGTCTGTCTATAAGTATAACCATTTGTCTGTATATCTATCGATCTCAGATATTTCATATCTATCTATCTATCTATCTATCTATTTAATCTATCTATCTATTTATCTATGTAATCTGTCTATCTATCTATCTATGTAGCTACTTGCCCATATTTTCTCTTTCTTTCTTTCTTTCTTTCTGTCACCACAGCCTTTTATCTATCTATCTATCTATCTTTTTCTATTTCTTTGTCTTTCTGAGAGTGTGTGCATTTTTCTTAGGAAATACCGTTTTTTATTTAATCATATTACCCTGTAAAGAATTATACAAGAAATATACTTATTCATTATGACTTGCCTTTAGAAAAATGAAATTATGTTTTAAACCGCTCACGAGTTTAGAGTTACGTTTTTTAAAATAATATTTCAAATGAAAAAAAAAAAACAAGAAATGAAAAAAAAAAAAAAAAAAAAATAAATGAATATTATAATACACGAATTCTTAGCTTCTTTTATCGTGCTGTTTATTTATTTATTTATTTCTGTGATTTTTTATTCATTTATTCATTTATTCATTTAGCTCAGTCGGTAGATCATCTGCCTAGAAACAAATAGGTTCCTGGTTCGATACCGTGCTCCTCACCAGCATGAGTAGCACAGCTTGGATCTGTGCGGTAAAGTGGGGGGAGCTGATAAGTGTAAGGTGCAGAAACAATCTCCCTAGTCTAGCGCATGTGAAAAGGGAATAGACTCCCCACTGTTCGGTTGATACCGACAATAGGCCACTCCGCCGACTATTTATTCTATTGTTTTGTCATGGTATCTTTTCCATGTTCTTTTTTGTAATTAGTGAAATAGATCAATTATTAGGACTGAGCCAATTCTAATAGTGACCACTCCAAGCGGAGTTTAACAGATTTGAATTCAGAGTTTTCTTTCTCCTAGACTGGTTGCCTAACCAAGAGCCCAGTCTGCCCTACTATTTACCCATAGGGAGAGTAGTTGGATTCATACCTTTCCCAAGGGTTGAGCTGTAGCTTCGTCCAGGATTTAAACTCGGGCCGACGAGTCCATTTCCTACGACTCTAACCATTACACCACGCGCCTCCAACAATAAGTAATTAGGATGTTCATATCTTCTTTTTTAATCAAGTAGATTTATACAGACTTTTATTTCTTGGAGGGGGGGGGTCATATGTACAAGAGGAAACGATTCATGGGAGCCGGTTGTGTAATGATTACGTCGTAGGAAATGGATGCGGCGAGACGAGTACAAATCCTAGACGCGGCTATTTGTATTTCACATAGCGCTAATAACGCTAATAAATACCCTTGGGAAAGGTACGAATCTAACTATTCTCCCGCTTTTTTCTAATTAAAAGTCCCAGAGAATTTTTCCATTTTGTTTTAATCCTCTACTGATTTGTGCGTACGTCATTGTTTCGCATTGTCAAACCCAAGTCCTTTGCACTGTTCCCGGTAAATCCCTTTGCCAACCCAATCATGTATATTTTTGTACTCTTTCTAAGCGACTTTGCTACATATACTTATTCAATAATTGATAGCCTCGTTTCTGATTTTACTTTTGGCTAATTGGTTGGTATAGTAAGTGTTATATGTGATACACCCTATAAGACTAACGGAATGCGCCGGGGTTACTATAAGTAACAGGGACAATTGTGGCTTGAGAGTAAGCCAATGCGAGTCAGCTCACAATTCTATTTGTCGGACGTAATTCCCACTTCTCTGTATTGTATTTGTCTACTTTTGTTAATACATTTTCCTATATTTGTTACCCGTCGTTTTGTTCTTATTTGACCCCTTAAAACCTCACAACAGTAAGAGTCTTTAAATGAAATGGTTAATTCCCAGAATCCCTTTTTTCTTTTAGGTTTTGTATTGCAGTTTTCTAAAGATCATTTCTTCCGTTTTAGAAACGATTTGCACCCTTAGCTCAGTCGGTAGAGCATCCGCATCGGAACCTCAGGGTTTCGTGTTCGATAACTGCCAACTCAGCGCATGAATAGTAAGCTTGGATCAGTGCAGTAAAGTGTGGAGCTGATGATAGATGTGGTGCTCTACCTCAGTTGCAAAAACAATCTCTAGCGCTAGTGAAAAGGGTATAGACTCACTCTCTGTCCGGACGATACGGACAAAAGGCCACACCGCCAATTTCACTTTTTTTCGCGTTTATTTACAACTAGAAGCGGCTACCCGGCGTTGTCTGTGTAGAGGGGGGGATAAAAAAGTTAGTCTCGCAGATCCATTGATTGTTCGTCCAAAATTGATTTGTTTGTTTTAATCACTTACATCACCAATGACTTTCCCTTCTCTTACTATTCAAATTCTAATTTTTAAATATCTCCCTAGATATAAATAAAATCTTCATCGGAAGTTACCGGTTATGAGTTAAAATATGAACCTTTTATTATGTTGATGATTTGGGGTGCTTATTGGTTACTTGGTCCCGAAAAGAATTATTTCGTTATTATTATAATACCTACGATCCCTCTCTAAGGCTTGTCAGTGTGTGCATGCAGCGTAACAATGTTCGTTCGCAGACAATGGCCGTATGACAACTAGTCGACAGTCGAGATAATAGTATCTGCGCGTAAATAAAATTCTGGTGCAATCATTGTGTTAGTATAGCATTCAATTCTAAGGCTAACAACAACAAGAAAGGAATTAATATTTCCTTTAATTCAAACAATTTATTGGCCAACACAGGAAACAACAAATAACAATATAATGTCCTTCCTGTATATAAAGCTGAGTTTAAGGGACTTACCGGCGCGTTGGGTGATCTTAGGGTGATTTCTAGGATCCCTTCAAATCGCTGCCTCGTGGAACCGCTGGTGGAATCTATCTGCCAGGATTTTGGATATTGCGCCTAAACTTCTGGGCTCATCACGTGATTGGTATATCCAATCACAGAGAGCCTCTCCTTCACTCACTCTATATACAGGAATCAACATTTTACTGACCCAACACAATCATGGATGACGCAATATTTTTCAAGGCCAAACAAATATCACACACCCCGAAAATAGATTCATATAACTGCACACGAAAAAATCGATTACACCCTGTCACTCCAGTGGGCCTGAAACTGACCCTATGGTGAAAAAAAAACGAAACTAAAGTGGTTGTTTAAATTACTTTACACAAGCTTTTTGTGTAAGCAATTTACTAAGCAGAGCCTAGTTTGGGCATAAGGCCAGAAAATATGGGGCGCTCAGTGAGAATTGAATTCACTAACAATTGCCTATTAGCCTTGTTAACTAACTATTACACCATGCGATGAGTCCCACTGTGTCTGAGTGAGTTAGTTTAATTGGATAAGACAAATAAAAAGCTTGTGAATTTAGTCACAACGGCGACATCAGATCCTAAAAAGTCATAACGGCGACATCAGATCTTAAAAAGTTACAATAGCGACACCAGATCCTGAAAAAAATCTGTCGTGCTTGCAGATTGATGTTTGTTTGCACGAAGATAATGAAGATTAAGAAACGAAAAATGTGATTTGAGTCATGGGGGAGTGGCTCCTGGAAATTAAACTTATAAACAAATGAATATAAAGTTGGAAGGTTTTTTAATTGTATTTCTAAATCATTTTTAATTTAAACTTGTAGTTTTTAGTTATCTTTTTTCTTTTTTTCTTTTTTTTTCTTCTTTTTTTTTTTTTGTTCTTTTTAATGACGACTCACTCAAGTCCCTATCTTTACATAACGCTATGCATCCAACTAATCTCCTTCCAG
Organism: Doryteuthis pealeii; assembly: GCA_023376005.1. Taxonomy (NCBI): domain Eukaryota; kingdom Metazoa; phylum Mollusca; class Cephalopoda; order Myopsida; family Loliginidae; genus Doryteuthis; species Doryteuthis pealeii. Next base: position 14,740,142 of record CM042149.1, read on the forward strand.
CTATGGCTAAATAGTAGGGCAAACTGGGTTCTTTAGCAGTGGCTAGGTAACCAGTCTAGGAGAAGGAAAACTAAATTCAAACCTATTAAAAAAACTCCGCTTAAGAAATTGACCTTCTCTCACATACTGCTCGTGCGGAGGGATTGTATATATATATATATATATATATATATATATATATATATATATATATATATATATGCTTAATCGGTCGAAATGTACATTCAGGGATTGACATTTTCTCGATTTCGTTTAGCCTTACATTTGAACATATATGCCCGCCTAAATTTCATTAATTATTAACTAATTAATTTTCAAAATTAGGTACGACAATTAAGCACATATCCTCCAAAAATTGTCGGCTTAAAGCCATATAAAAATAAACACATTTGTTTGTTTACTTAACCATATATATATATATGAAGGGATATATATATGAAGGGATAGATAGATATCGACTGAGATATATATATATATATATATATCGGCAGTCGGGATAGATAGATAGATAGATAGATAGATAGATAGGGACTGAGATATAATATCGGCTGTCCAGGATAGATAGATAGATAGATAGATAGATAGATAGATAGATATTGCTTATTTTCCAGATTCTTACCAGAATGTTATTTTCAAGAGTTAGTTTTTCTTGTAGGTGACAGTTTGCAATGTAAATAAACCTTAGAACTTTAGATCTTTCACCTTTTCCACCACTTAAATTAAACTCAGCACTCAAACAATAATTAACTGACACCGTCCTCAATTCCGTTGTTAACATATCAACTATTTTTCCCGCCATACTTGAAAAATGCGCGGCAACGAAAACGGATAGGGATTTATTGACAAGGTTATGTAAATATGTAGTGAATTGAATTGATTGCTCTATTAGTATAGAAAGCAACGTAAATAATCCACTTTGGCCCTTACTTAGGATAGACAGGCGGTCGGAGAGGCCTCCTCCGATTTATCCTCAGGTCACGTCAAGCCCTAGCACCTATATGATTGTCCCGAACCTATTGCCCTAATGACAAACCCTTTTTTATCATATATATGCTAGAAGGCAGTTGCTGAGGGTCATATGTCCTGGGAATGACGTTAAACTCTATTTGATGGTGAGGTTCTAGTTCTGGAGGTCTGGGGTACGTAGAGCACCCCTTCATCATCATTACTACCAGGTCCACTCTGAGCCGGAGTGGTAGTAACAGTTAGGGTCCAATCTATGAGATAAATAGAAAATTTGTTGACAAAAAAAATTGAGTTTAAAAAAAAATTCTTCCAAACTATCGCTACGAATCTTTCAAAGCGTTGTCGGCATTAAATGACCCACCATGGTTGATATGCCGTAAAACAAAACAAAACAACGTAAATAGGACCGAAACGACAATTGAAGAATGGATATTTAGAAGACTACTTTTGTACTATATCGATTGTCTGCCATTGCTGAGATGGACTTGGGTGAAAAATAGTTATCTTCCTTGCCGCGGGGATTTGCCACTAGGTGGCACTACTACCTGAGTATTTAAACTCAGCCCGGGAAGTTCTCTGCCTCTTTTTGATCCGGCATCGACAGTGATGCACTAGACGAGTGGTGTCTCAGTCCATTAAGGTGCCTTCCACCCCCCAACTATAGACTTGTACCCATGGGAGTACGGAGCTCTTTATAGACTCTTCTATTGTATGAGAACTCTTTCTTCCCCCCCTTTCGTCCTATATATATATATATATATATATATATATATATATAAACTAAAGCTTAATTTTTTTTTTGTTAGTTTGACCTTGATCACACGAAATGTGTCTTTATTTAGTTTTACCTTATGTTTGTAAATAAAAAAAAAATTAATTCGTTTGATTTCGTAATTTGCAATTAAGTTTCTCCTTCTTCTACATATACATCCCACTTGTGTGTGTGTGTGTGTGTGTGTGTGTGTGTGTGTGTGTGTCAATATATACCTCAGTCCCTATGAAGGGATCACGCACTTTATTGCACTGACTACTGTATGAGTTTCGGTTTGTGCATGGCTTCTCACGTTAAAAAGTTTTTGTGTCAATCCGACCTGGTGGGGGCAAGGAAAATACTTACTCTTTTTTCATTTGTTGTAACAATTTATAGGTGTAAAACTCATCACAAAATCAAATATTTCTTCAAAGTCATTTGTAGTAAGGAGCATCATCATGTACGACAAAAGACATTCAAACCCAAACCTAAACACAGTTTGAAATTATGGAACTCAGGAATACTCCATTCATGAATTTGGGTGATTCCATTCCTTGAGTTCTGATTGGCTGCTTGGTTTCTGTGGTGTTATGGTGCTTTATAAATAACCTGTCATGTTGCAGTTGGTTTGCAACAAGGTAAGATCCGTATTGGGTTACCGCTTCCTTCTTGCCTTGTCTGCCAATTCGATAGTAATTGGAATTCTTCTACAGTGAGTATGGTGTTTATTCTACCCCCCCCCTCCGTTGCGTGGTTTTAATGGCCATTGAGGGGAAATTAGTTCCTTTCGACCTGGCCGATTACAGCGGAGCAGCCTGGACAATGTTCGGTGAGTTTTTGTCGGCACTGACTTAGGAGTAGAGTGACACTAGGCGAGGCTGAGTCCCTGAGTGAGGTAACGATTCCTTTGGTTTGTGGGGCATCTTCAAACGTTGGTTTAGGGGGCTCAGGCAAAGCACTAGGAATAGGGGTAGGGACCGCGGGTGCCTGAGGCTTACTGAGGAATCGGCAACCAAATCCATCAATCCTGATTCGTTATTGATGATTAGGGAGGATTTCCACCCAGTTGCTAATACACAGAATTGTCTAAATAAATACTTAAGTCATTTTAACTACGTAATGAAAAGCGATTCAGTTTTCTTTCTGATTTCAAGTGTCCAAGCAAACAAATCAAATATATACATACATATATATATTTTAAAAAATGTTGTTCTGGTTCCAACAGGAGAAAATTCAATATTTTATTTTAAAAAAAAGAAGGTCCGCAAAATGTATTATGTTTTCAGAAAAAAATGTTTAATTCTTTTTATCTTACATATACAACACGTGTTTCAGATCTTCTGGTATCTTCTTCAGGCTTTGATTGATAATATGAAAATGAATTCTTACATGTGTGTATATATATATACATGAGTATTTCACTTCCCGCTTCCTGTTTGGTGGGAGTGGAATATAAAGGAATTTCATTTCTAACATTAGTCTTTTAAACAGGTGGTTTGTTTTCTGGGTGGCTTGGTAATAAATTCATTAACATACACATATACATACGTGTGTGTGTGTGTGTGTGTGTGTGTGTGTGTGTGTGTGTGTGTGTTGGCGCACGTGTCTTGATTCTGACTCAAGTCATTGCTAATCTATACATATATAAAGAGCAGTTATGGAAGCGCGCGGTGTAATGGTTAAAGTCATGGGAAATGGACTCGTCACCCCGAGTTCAAATCCTGGATGTGGTAATTGCATTTCACTTAGCGCTAATACCCTTGGGAAAGGTATGAATCCTACTCTCCCTCCAACTATGGATAAATAGTAGGGCAGACTGAGCTCTTTAACCTTGATTAGGCAACCGGTCTAGGAGAAGGAAAACTCTGAATTCAAACCTGTTAAACTCTGCTTAAGAAATTTACCTTGTGTCGCATCCTGCTTGTGTGGAGGGGTTGGTAAATATATATATAAAGGGCAGTTGTGTGTATGTATATATCCGGAGGAAAGTTCGAAAATAAAACAATTAATGACAAAGTAAATATATATACACATTAAATATCACCAGGGCTTGGTTTTTGAGCAAAAATAATAGAGATCTGATTTATATTTATGAAGATAATTAGAAAAATAAAATTCAAATGATAACGGCATGGGATTTTTTGTATTTAGTATTTTAAATAGGAGACATTCATTTTTCTTTTCAAATTGTCTTTTTTACATAGGGATTTTAATGGGCATCCTGTGAGGATCGAACTCACGATTCAACAATAATGGATCTAAAAGACTACCTTTTTTACCCCTCCCCTCTATCTAGGCGGAGCCCGGTATCCGCTTTTAGTGAATTATAAATAACTCACTCGACCATCAGCCGATCTCTACAGCGCAAAAAAAGTTAACACCTGTGATGCCATCAGAGCCGGTTGAAAAGTCTTTAATTCTTTTCAAGCCTCACATATACATATCATTTCGTATCATTTTAGAAAAGTACGTTTTAGATCTATAAATAAATCTGACTCATTCATTTAAACGTTGGGAGAGGTCGACACGTTTTTATTTACGAACGAATTTGGTTTGGTTTGTTTTACGGCATATCAACCTCAGTGGGTCATTTAATGCCGATAAAGTTTTAAAATAAATCAATTCTTAATGGATAATAGATTTTTTATAAATACATTTTTCTATTTAACTCATAGATGGAACCCTAACAGGTACTACTACTCCGGTCAGAGTGGACCTGGGTTGGGAAAATCATATAGGTGCTAGGGCGTGACCAGCTGATTGATCGGAGGGGCCTCTCCGAGCGCCCGTCTAGCCTAAGTAAGGTCTAAGCGGAGTGTTGCAGCTCATGGACTGCTCATCCACCAAGACTCCCCCTTAAGCATCACGGGTTGCCACCCACGGCCAACAGGTGGCCCATTTGGGGGAGTCTTACCCCTCTGCAGAGGTGCAGTCGGTGCATTCTAACGCCCCAGTCGACAGGGGTGGTTTACGAACGAGAGACATTTGTATAAACCACAAACGGATCTGCCAGACCATGTCAAATAGCGGTTTGCAGCAATTGCTTGGCTGGTTGGATTTTACGGCACGCCAACCCTTTTGGATTATTTTAGGCTGAAGTTTGTTTGATTCACTTTTGTTGGGTATAATTCTTATTGGGTATAATTTTTTTTCAAACACAATTTTTAAAACTCATCTTTTATCTATTCAACACATAGATTGGGACCCTACAGGTACAACCACTCCAGGTCAGAGTGGACCTGGGAGTAATGGCGATGAAGGGGTACTCTACATTTCCCAGAGCTCCAGAATTGAAACTTCACTAGTTTAAGGTAATATCCGGGACATTAAGACCCTCAATCACCGCCTCTAGCACATACATGATAAAAAGGTATTATAAGGGTAATAGGGTCGGGACTATCATGTAAGTGCTAGGGCTTGACGGGACTAAAGTAGAGAGTTTGCATGTAATGGACAGTTCAGCCACCAGGATACTTGATATATAACAGTGTGCAAAAAACTCTTAAGAAACGACTACACAGAAAATGTTAATATAAACCTACATTGTATGTTTTTCCCTAACCTCTTGGCATAAAATAACCCTAGACGGGTTGACATGTCGTTAAAATCAATCAATTAATCAATCTAAAAAAAATGTTTCAAGTACTGATTGAGGCAATCATACAAGGTGTGTCAAAAAGTATCGAGATTTTTTGCACTTTTTGACACACCTTGTATTCTGAAAAAATAACGTTCCATTCATTCTTCATTTCTATCTTGATAAATACAGCTTCAATCTTGATACTTTTATGGCACACCTTGTATTCTAAAAAAAAATAATTTTCTATTCATTGTTCATTTCTATTTTGGTAAATACAACTTTAAACTTGGTACTTTTTTGACACACCTTATATTCTGAAAAAAAAAATAACGTTCCATTCATTGTTCATTTCTTCTCGGTACATACAGCTTCAATCTTGATACTGTTATGACACACCTTGTATACCAAGCTTTATGCCTTATTTATAGATATTAAATGGTATAGGTAGAAGTTTTGCACCTGAACAGAATCATTAATAGATCTGTGGGTAGCAAGGTACCTTGACCGCATAAGGTTTGAATATCCAGGGAAAAGAGTGGGTCAGGAAAAAGTACTTTACAGTCTACCAGTGCAGTAATTTGGTCTGGATTTAAAGAGGTACTAGTTTAGTCCGTGCTGGAAAATTCACAACCTTTCGGTAAATCTTACTTAACTTCTTGAGATCTAAGCTGATACGTACACATAATCAACTCATTTTGATTTATTTTCTACAATACCTGATGCGATATGACAACAATGCTACATTTTTCCGTCCAATGAGATAGTTGTGTCGATAAGTTACAAAACCGGTTGCTATTAATCGAATGGCTTAATATTTTCTTGCGCATTGTTGAGGCTTGTTTATTGTACATCTCTTATTATAATGGAGATAGTGTGTTTTTCTGCCTGTAACCGAAACTATATCACTACTCATGTCACAATTCTCTTAGTTATGAACGTCATATTCTCTATGATTTTGTTTTCATTTAAACCTCTAGCATTAATAAGACTTTGACTTTACTTTACTTTTTACATTATTAATACTGTTGACCATATCCACATATTAGGTATTTACCACGTACCCAACGTGTACGGGTTAGACATGAGGCCCTATTAATGTGGGACCACCCACAAGCCGTGAATCGTGAGTGGCGGCATTGATCCCGTTGGCATTCCCCCTCAAAGAGGGCACCTCAGGCACTGGGCAATAAACCTAGCCCTGCCCTTTAAATCAAGGGTGCAGGTGTTGCCTGGGGGATGGCTCCCTGTGATCAACGATGTTAGCTTGTAAGGTCAAGGGCCGAAACCACAGGACCCCCGGCGTAGGCAGGATCTACATTCTAATAACATGCAATTGTATTTATATATACAATAAAATAACAGTTTACAGTGTGAACGAGAAAGCTAATTTGAATATTGATATTTAAAATTTGATTTTAATGAATATGTGCTTGGTATTATGGATTTATAATTGTTTGGTTTTATCTTAAAGAATATGAGCAAACATCTCGGGGATAAGTCTTAAAAGAAACCCATTAACAAGAAGAAATAACTGTATTTTATTATTTACTTCCTAATTTAACTAAATAGTTAAATTAGTAAAATTTAGCAATGAAAGACATTAAATTCAGGTTTTTCAATCGTCTGCCTCTGTAGCTCAGAGGTTTAGAGCACTGGTCTCATAAACCAGTGGTCATGAGGACGAATCTCACTGGAGGCATTCTTTGGGTATATGACATAATTATTTCTTACGTGAAGAACATTTTTAAATCTAAGGCGAATATAATTTCGTCATAAGTTTATAAAGCATTAAATTAACGTATTATTCGTCTGCCTCCTTAGCACAGAGGTTTAAAGCAATGTCTCCTAAACCAGGAGTCGTGAGTTCGAATCTCACTGGAGGCATTCTTTAGGTGTAAGACATATTTCTTACGTGAAGATCATTTTAAAATCTAAGGCGAATATTTTTTCATCACAGGTTTATAGAGCATTAAATTAAGGTGTTTTTCGTCTGCCTCCGTAGCTCAGATGTTCAGGGCACTTATCTCGTAAACCAGGGGTCGTGAGTTCGAAACTCACTCTATGCATTCTTTGGGTGTAAGACATAATTATTTCTTACATGAAGAACATTTTTAAAAATAAGGCGAATATTATTTCGTCATAGGTTTATAGGGCATAAATTTAGGTAATTAACGTCTGCCTCCGTAGCTCAGAGCTTAGAGCACTGGTCTCGTAAACCGAGGGTCGTCAGTTCGAATCTCACTGGAGGCATTCTTTGGTTGTAAGACAATTATTTCTTACGTGAAGAACATTTTTAAATCTAAGGCGAATATTATTTAGTCATAGGTTTATAGGGCATTAAATTTAGGTATTTTAAGTCTGCCTCCGTAGCTCAGAGGTTTAGAGCACTGGTCTCGTAAACCAGGGGTCGTGAGTTCGAATCTCACTGGAGGCATTCGTTGGGTGTGAGACATGATTATTTCTTACGTGAAGAATATTTTTATATCTAAGAGCGAACATGATTTCGTCACAGGTTTATAGAGCATTAAATTAAGGTATTTCACATTTTCTTCCGTAGCTCAGATGTTTAGAGCACTGGTCTCGTAAACCAGGGGCCGTGAGTTCGAATCTCACTGGAGGCATTCTTTGGGTGTTAGACATAATTATTTCTTACATGAAGAACATTTTTAAATCTAAGGCGAATATTATTTCGTCATAGGTTTATAGGACATTAAATTAAGGTAGTTTTCGTTTGCCTCCGTAGCTCAGCGGTTTATTTTCCAGTGTGAAAAGTTTACAGAGTTCTTGAAAAAATAATTAACTGTTAAAGCTGGTTTATTTTATATTAACACCGTTTGTATAACGGTGTTAATATAAAATAAACCAGCTTTAACAGTTAATTATTTTTAAGAAGTAAAAATGAAGTTCATCTTCTGGCAACACGTCGTCACTTTTTTAATGGACAACAAATAAACCCCACCAATACGCAACACAGTATTAAGTCATTCCTTTTATAGGCAGGGTTTCCCGACCAGGGGATGCGAGAAGCGTCCCTTCAAATTTAGATTTTTTCTTTTGTAATTAATATTACTAGCAACAGAAAAAACGCCCTCTGGGCGACGTAAAATAAATATTGCCTGAGGGGATGGGAGTTGAAAATTTTAATATCAGAGAGTTTGTATCATAAGTAAAGTAAAATCTTCAAATTTATTAAAGGAGTAAAAAATAAAATAAATTCATTAAAGGACTAAAAAATAAAAAATTTGAAATGGAAACTTAGTTCTGATAACTTTAAATATATATTAAAATAAAGCAAACTATATATAGATATATAATACCAGGTATGTATTTATTAAATCTTTTAAAAAAAAACAATGAGGACTGTCTAACATTGCATGCTCAAATTTATAGTTTCTGTGTATGCGAGATAAATGAAAAAAAAGAAAAAAAAAACAAAACTCTTTTGAACGGGAAAT
>CM042149.1:14753893-14773893 GCA_023376005.1 Doryteuthis pealeii
AAGAAAGTTAAGGTAAGTTGTGAATATACATAGATAATCATTCTAAATAATAATCACAATTTTTCCTGATGTTCAATTAATTTATCGAGTAAATTTATTGCGTGTATTTAGATTATTTATATTAGCAAAATTATGCGCCCCCGCAGGTGCAAGTAATTAAGTTTTAATATAATGAAATATATTGAATTAGAAAGATTAACGAAACTAAATAAGAACGAATATAAAAATATTACGCTTATTTTAATGTTATTTTAATTGATTTCTATATAAAACTATATATAGGATTGCATTTAATATGTTTGAGAATAACATGATAGTATTAGAAATCAGTATCAGCAAATGATTATTTATTAAACCTAGTTTTGTTAAAAAAAATTAATTATTAAAAGATTATTCCCACCATATACTATGTAAATCTATGTATATCTCTATGAAATATCTTAGAGATATATAAAATATATCAGGATTTTAAATGTCTTGATAATACAAGGTTTTTCTTTATTCTATGTATCAACGATTTTGGGTAATATGACGTAAGCAGTGACGTAGTTTCGCTTACAGACAAATAAAGACCGAATTTCCATTATTAATAGAGATAATACCTTAAGTGTACTAGGCAGAACGTTTACTCAAGCAGGACGTAACTTGATTTTCATAACCAGAGGAACCATTTTTGAAAGACAAGGGAAATAACTTAGACATATTGCAGTAGAAAATTCAGAGTAACTTCCCTTGTTTTATTTGTATTTAGATACATGCATAAATGATGAGTGCCACTAATTCACAGAAGAAACCATTTGTACAAGTTGCTCAGAAATCCAGCTTTACTTCTGCATGTGATGCCGCATAGATAACACATGAGGTCACTGGCTTCCGCTTGTATCCATCCATGTTTTCGTGTTGTTGATTGCCACCATGGAACTGTGAAGGTCCAAAAAGACCAGCCCTCGGCAAGCAAGCCATGCTATATACACCACATACATGGTCAGGCTTAAATGTGTGAGATGTGTCCAGGACGTGTGACGTGTGTCGCTCCACAGAGCCTGCTTCGGGATGGAGTGCTCGAATAGCCTTGCCTCAAATCTCATACAGCCACTCTACATAAATGGAATATTGTCGATTATGACGCATGAGGGTTCATCCAGTGAACAAACTACACTGGTTTTGTTTATAGTGGTAAAAGTTTGCGTTGGACCATCAACACTTTTTAGCACAAATGATAGGAAAGAATTGGTGCACAAGGAAGGCCACAAACCCAATCAGGGTTTTCAAACTCACAGTTTTCCTTCTCCTAGACTGGTTACCTATCCAATGTTAAAGAGCCCAGTCTCCCCTACTATTTTACCCATAGCCAGAGAGAGAATATATGGATTTTTACCTTTCCCAAGGGTGTTAGTACTATGTGAAATGCAAACAGCCTCATCCAGGATTTGAACTTGGGTCGACGAGTCCATTTCCAACGACTCTAACCATTATGTCACGCGCCTTCACTATACATACATACATATATATATATATATATATATATATATATATATATATATATAGAGAGAGAGAGAGAGAGAGAGAGAGAGAGAGAGATATACACCCTTGTGTAAATTAATTGAAACAAATGAATAATTCCGTTATTATTATAATATCCGCTATCACTCTGTAAGGATTGCAAGTGCGTTCATGCAGCGTTACAATTTTCGGATGCTTCCTTGGAGTAACGTCCATCGCAGACAATGGCCGTATGACAACTAATCGACAGTCGAGACAATAGTGTCTGGGTGTGATAAAAATCTGATACAATCGCGGATAACGCAATATTTTCAAAACCAAACAAATTTTAAAGATAGATTCATATTACTGCACACTAAAACTACCTCATCTGAGGAAGAAATAGAAATCGATTACACCCTCTCACTCCAGTGGGTCTAAAACTGACCATATGGTGAAAGAAAGGAAACTAAAGTGGTTGTTTCAATTAATTTGCACAAAAATGTAGATCTAATATTCATTCAGATAGTCATTCTCTGTTACACAAGTCTACATTTATGAAGCAATTAAAAATACATGAATTCATGTATTCATGAATTTAAGACAGAGATCACCAAACTTTTTTCACGATGGGCAGAATAATTGAAAGAATAACGAGCGCGGGCCACATTATTATTGTGTTCAAAGCTTGCTAGCCAGAATGAAAGCTTTGAGAAAAATATGTAAAACAATATTTATCTTTCCATTTTATATTCATGAATGAGTGGCGTAAGATGCACAAAAAAAAATTTAACCAACATATTTATTTTCAAAACATTATTAAAGAACGCAACATTAGCAGAAAGGTTTAGTGAGATTTGTGAAATTGAAGTTTGCCTTTCAATATATCGTCAATGTTTGGTTTGGAATTGCTACATCCAATCAAGAGAATTGCTTTCAAATGTTTATCAGTCAATTTTGCTCGATGGGTTGATTTCTTAGTCAAGTCAATGAAGATTTAGTAAGCTTAACATGATATTTAAATTTAAATGGTATCAGAACGTCTCGCTTTCCGTACGTTTTAACTAACAAATTCACGTACCGTCGGCGGGCCTGATAAAATGCCTTCGTGGGCCGGATCCGGCCCTTGGATCGTAGTTTGGTGACCCCTGATTTAAAAGATTAACGTATTTATCATTTCACTCTTGAACACTCGAAACAAATGATGCAAGCAGAAAATATTTTATTGTAGAAGCGTTGGATATGAAAACCCTGCACCTGAATAGAAAACGTGTAAATATAACAAGGGAAGTTACTCTAAAATTTATATTCAAATAATGCAATATATATAAGTTATTTCCCTTGTCTTTTGGTTATGTAAATTTAATTACGTTCTGCTTGATCAAGTGTTCTGCCTGGCCCAATCGAAGTATTATATAAATGTAGCATCCACAAAAGATAGATTAGACGCGTGGTGTCTCTGTTCATTAAGTGGAGGGGTGCCCCCCCAACTATCAGTAAGTGACTCTCATATTCTTCATGAACGCTTTCTTACTTCCAAAGTACTTTTCGCCCTATTTATTTGTATCTTATCATGTATGTTATGTTCCACTTGCTCAGACAATAAAGTCTGTATTGTTGTTATTTTGTACTTCTTTGTTCGGATTCATTTATGCATATATTCACCTACATTATAAGGTTACTCTGAACATTCTAACATATCATGAGAACCACTCATTCAATTCTTATACACTTTTCGATCTCAAAAAAATAAATAATGTATATTAAAACTTTGTTAAATAAGATTTCCATAATTACTTGTACAGAGACTGAAACTATATTTACTAACGCAGAATTAGCAACAAATGAAACCTTAATTTTCTTTAAAATCAGCTGTTATTTTATTACTATTTAGAACAGGGTCTCTCAAAGTGGTCTACATAAACCCCCCTGGCGTCTATACAACAACTCAGGGGGTCTGTAAGGAATTTATGAAACTACTCCCGAGTTCGACAATAAAGTTTCTATAGTTTTCATGTTGTACTTCTTTGTTCGGATTTATTTTATATATATATATATATTCACCTACGTTGGAAGATTACTCTAAGCCTTATAACGTATTATAAGAACCATATATTCAATTCTTATACACTCATTGCCCATGTCATATTCTACTTGCTCAGACAATAAAGTCTGTATTGTTGGTTTGTTGTACTTCTTTGTTCGGTATTTCTCTGAATGTTTCAGATGAGGCTTGAAGATTAGTATTATCTGCATTATTCGGACTATTGTCCCCATCTTCATCGTTATTTGTACAACGTTTCGGCCGATATACCCTCCGGCCTTCTTCAGGTATTTCTTGTCGGACTCGAGAACCTTCTCGGACTCGGGAACCTTCTTTTCGAACTCGGGAACTTTCTTAGGTTCAAAGTTCCGTGATGGCTCCCGAATACGACAAGAAAGTTCCCGAATTCGAAAAGAAGGTTCCCGAGGTTCCGAGTCCGAGAAGGTTCCCGAGTCCGACAAGAAATACCTGAAGATGGCCGAGGGTATATCGGCCGAAACGTTGTACAAATAACGATGAAGATGGGGACAATAGTCCGAATAACGCAGATAATACTATTCTTTATTCGGGTTCATTTGTGTATATATTCACCCACGTTGAAAGGTTACTCTGAGCCTTTTAACGTATTATAAGAACCATACATTTCATTCTTATACGATAAAATATTGATGGTTAAATGACCCGTGGTAATATCAATCACTTGCTCTTCTTTTTGCTCTTCTTTTCTTTCTTTCTTTTTTTTTTTTTTTTTTTTTTGTCGTACCAGGAAAAAATTGGTGGAGATGTCAGTTACAGAATCCTTCGAAAGAGCCGAAGCCTCTTTTCTCGATTGATCTTCCTCGTAACATGGTTGATCTTGTCTTTCATGAAAAGAAATCAAAGATATTACCAGAAAGCTCAAGCGCGACTACTTCAAAAATTGAAAGGAAAATCTCAAGGTAAAATAAATAAATATACGTAAGACAGGTAATCCTTAATTAATGCGGTTTTGTTAAAGGTGAGATCTGATCAACTCATTTAGATTTATTTTATGTACTACGGGGTAAGAATTCTGATTATCGGGAGATCCCTACAATAAGGGTTCAGTGAGACCTGTTAATATTTTGTTTGTTTGTTTATTGATTTTAACGGCATATCAACTCGTCTGGGGTTATGTCATGCCTAACGGTTAGGAAGTTATACATATCGTGTATTTATATTTATACTTTTTAGTAATTGGTTTTTACAATGTGTTAGCATTATTGAGGATTATGTTGTATGGTATTGATGTGTTTCGTGTCTATATTCTATGGTATAATTTTATTTCCCTCAAAAAAGAGAGAATATCCTCCAAGTTGACGTTTTCAAACAGATCTTTCATATTGTTTGCTTTAAAATAACGGTTTCTGATGTGAGCAAAAAACATGCATTCCATGAATAAATGTTTAACAGTCAAAGGTGTTTGACATGTTCCACATTGTGGTTGTTGTTCTTGTATATATATATTTACCAACCCCTCTGCATGAGCAGGATGCGACACAAGGTCAATTTCTTAAGCGGAGTTCAACAGGTTTGAATTCAGAGTTTTCCTTCTCCTAGACCGGTTACCTAACCAAGGTTAAAGAGCCCAATCTGCCCTACTATTTACCCATAGTTGGAGGGAGAGTAGAATTCATACCTTTCGCAAGGGTATTAGCGCTAAGTGAAATGCAATTGCTACGTCCAGGATTTGAACTCGGGGCGACGAGTCCATTTCCCATGACTTGAACCATTACACCACGCGCTTCCTTCCTTGTTTGAGTATATAGGAGTGCGTGAGTCTTGTATGACCAATGTGTAATCGGGACACAATGACTTGTTAGTGTGAATGTTTCTATTTCAACATTATGCAGATCATATTTCTCACTTGAAATCTAAATTGCCTCTTTGTTTTGTTTAATACTTATAAGTGCCCACAACAATTTTACATATTTTTTATTTATTTGACTTTATTGGTCAAATTGTTATTTTAAGTATTTTCAAAAATAGTTAACTTAATTTCATGAAAAAAGAATCGAAAACATTACCACAAGCACAAGCACGACTTCAAAAATTGAAAAGAAAGTCTCAAAGTAATATAATTATATATAAATGAATATGCGTCATACAGATAACTCTTAATGCAGTTTTGTTAAAGGTGAGGTCTGATTAACGTGTAAAAATAAAATTGACTGGGGTGGGGATAAAATAAAATAAATAAAATAAAAGTAATTACTTACTTTAAAAAAAGCATCATATTTATTCCTCTCCACTGAGATATTTGTTTTCTTTTGTGACAGTAATGACCCCAAAAACGTTTCTAAAAAAAATTCTGATTTAATTATACAGAATCTTTTCGGTTATTCCCTATAAGTCTAACATGATCAAAGGGGAACCACTCTTGACTGATAAATTATTTATTTATTTATTGATCTACTAGGAAAAAAGAAGACGGGGTGAGGGTTAGGGTTATGGTTTAGGGTTAGTTTAATGGGAAAATAAATAAATAATTTATCAGTCAAGAGTGATTCTCCTTTGATCATGTTAGACTTATAGGAAATAACTGTCTTCTCTTAATAGAAAAATGTTAAAATTGTACGAGTAAAATATATTTTGTTCAGATTTCATAAAATGAAATAAGGGAGGGGTTCCACTTAGTAAAATAAATATTTCCCCTAGAATATTTAAGGAAAAAAACATGTTAAACACAAATTCATCTAAAGATGAATAAGTATTAAAATTTTCGTGAAAATCCGACATTTAATTGATTTTTCATATAATTAAAAAAATAATTACTGTGACGTAAACAGTGACGTAGTTTCGGTTTCAGACAAAAAGAGACCGAATCTCCACCATTAATAGATTTTATGTACTATGCAGAAAACTTAATTACCTCTTTGTTTTGTTTAATACTTATAACTGTCCACAACAATATTACATATCTTTATTAATTTAACTTTCAACACATATCTGGTATTGGTAAAATTGTTATTCTAAGTATTTTCAAAATTAGTTGACTTAATTTTAAATAGACCTCCAGTTATAGTTCTCAGTTGTGTCATGAAAAAGCCTCGAGTATAGTACGCCATTTTGCGTAACCAAACATTGTAATAAAAATTGTAATAAAAAGGATACAATAAATAATCTCTTTTAGATCATTGGCGCGTTCAGTAGGGTGTCACATGAGAGTTTCTGTTCTTTGAATAGTATAGGTATTCTCTCTGGTCCTGTCAGGAAGTATAAAGTCACATGACCATCTCACCTAAACTTAATAGGCAAGCCATTTGCTGTCAACACCGATCGTCATGAGTTCAATTTTTTTTCTTCTAAGGTTTGCAAGTCTCTGGTAGGGCTGAAAAGTCCTCAACGAGCTCATGAACGGACAATTAATGAAGGAATGACATTCGTCTGACAAGACGTTGCGATCACTATATATATATATATATATATATATATATATATATATATATATATATTGATTTTTTTAAATTATATTCAAATTTAGCTGTACCAAAAATTTGTTATATATATATATATATATATATATATATATATATATATATATATTTAATTTTTTGTTATTATTATTGGAGAAATGATTATAAAATGCTCAATTATTTCTTTAATAGCTGTATTTTATGTATTTATAGTCACCAATACAAAGTTCGTCTTACCAATGGTTTCGGATGTTTATCCGTCAAAGACGTCTCTGATGACGGATAAACATCCGAAACCATTGGTAAGACGAACTTTGTATTGGTGACTATAAATACATATATAATATATATATATATATATATATATATATATAACGTCTCTGTTTATATATATATATAATGTCTCCGGTATAAAGAAATAACCCAATGGTTATATGCTGTAAAATCCAACCAAGAAACCAACCAGATTATTCTATTTTTATTGCTGTTTCAGTATATTAACTGGAATTTAGATTTAAGGGTTTTAAATTTAATTTAGATATTTACCCGCGTATATCTATTCATATATATATATATATATATAAGATTTTTGGATGTTTGTTTATTTAGAAACGTTACTGATAAAGTATATATTAAATTTTTACTTGAAGGCACTTACAACGCATGTATCGCATAAAATTCGATACTTTTTCTTATAGAAAATAAACTTGACAAGTGTAATCCCAGTAAAGGATGGCTCGATGTGTAGAATACCGTACAGACTGTTTCGACTTTATTAAGTCTCATCAGCGGTATATACTAACGATTTCCCTCCGACAGAAATCGAAACCGGGACCTCAGCAGACGCAGTGAAACACTAGTGAAACACTTTTATCGCCTCGGCCACAGTACACAGCTGACCATCCTAGCGGAATTAAGCTTGTCAAGCGATACTACGCGCCTCTACCATAATAGTAAGGGGGCGCTATTGAGAGAAATACTAACAACAAAAACAGGCCGAATGCCCTTCGGCGAAGTGAATAAGATTTTGGATGTTTGTTTATTTAGAAAAAACGTTCTGCTGATTAAAGTATTATATTAAAAATTTTTACTTGAAGGCACTTACAACGCATGTATCGCATAAAATTCGATACTTTTTTCTTATAGAAAATAAACTTGACAACTTATTCCGTCAGCTAATGTACTGTGGCCGAGGCGATAAAAGTGTTTCACTAGTGTTTCACTGCCGTCTGCTGAGGTCCGGTTTCGATTTCTGTCCGGAGGGAAATCGTTAGTATATACCGCTGATGAGACTTAATAAAGTCGAAACAGTCTGTACCGGTATTCTACACATCGATCATCCTTTACTGGGATTACACTTGTCAAGTTTATTTTCTATAAGAAAAAGTATCGAATTTTATGCGTTGTAAGTGCCTTCAAGTAAAAATTTTATTTAATATATATTATATATATATATATATATATATATAATATATATATATATATATATATATTATATATATACTATCAATTTGATATATCTACATCTATATACATTATCTATCTATCTATCTCTATATCTATATACATATGTGTGTGTGTGTGTGTGTGTGTGTGTATATTATATCTATATAATCTATTATATATATTATATCTATATCTATTATATATATATATATCTATGTGTAGAAAGTTTGTAGAAAAAACAAGATGTTTTAAATATATACATAGTTGCTTTGATAAAGACCGCTTTATATGGTCGAAACAGATTTCTCTCGGCAAAACTATTAACATCTTTTTTTTCTACAAACTTTCTACACATACTGTCGGATTCATATCCATTTTACTTTTCATATATATCTATATAGTCGAATTTCTAGTGCGGTGCCTTGTGCAAGTATAACGAATTTCATTCTAAATTACGTTTTTTTCCCCCACAAGGTAAGATTTTTTGCAGGGTTGTTTCTCGTTTCTCATTATTTAAAGGTTTTTAAAGTAAGGTTTTTTTGAAAAAATTGTTTTGCTTTGTTTTTTGTTTGGTTTGATTTGATTTTTTCTTTAGTTTTTTTCTTTAGTTATTTTGTATTTTGCTTTTGCTTTTGCTTTTCTAAAAAACGTGGCCATGTGACCAACCTAAAATTGGATTATGTAACAGAAGAAAAACTACGTCAGATTTGGCAATCATGTTTATGAATTTAAATTGTTGGTTGGTTGGTTGGTTGGTTGATTTTTACGGCATGTCAACCCATTGGGTTATTTTATACCAAAGACGTTTTGTTTTATTTATTCATCTTATATTCATTTTTTAACATTTTAAAACTTTATAAAAAATCTATTTAACCCATAAATGAGCTTGACGGGCGGTCGTCGGGCCTCCTCCGATCAATCAGCTGGTTACGTCAAGCCCTAGCACCTATTTGATTGTCCCGATCCTATTGCCCTTAAAGCAATCCCCAACCCTTTTGATTATATATGTGCTAGAAGGTGGTGACTGAGGGTCTTAGTGTCCTGGATATGACGTTAAACTGCATCTAGGGGTGAGGTTCCAATTCTGGGCTTTGGGGAGTGTGGAGTACGCCTTTATCGCCGTTACTCTCAGATCGACCTTGACCCGGGGTGGTAATATAGATCAAACATGTGGTTTAAAAATGTGTTTTAAAAGTGAATACCTGTGGGGTGCACGAGAGGTTTAATTTTTTAGGTTTAAAAGGTAGCTTGTTATTCTTGGTGCGTCTTCTCAGAGTTTGCTTTTAGCCCGTCTCATTTTGGTGGTCACGCTGAAAAAGGAAGGAATTCAAGGAAAGAAAAAGAAAGAGACAAAGACAAAGGATAGTTTTTGGATTTAGACTTTATTCTCGAGCCATGGCCATCACGTGGCAAGGAAATTTCTCCCTGGCCAGTAGTAGTGTCTGAAAGGCCGAGAGCATGTCATGAGGGTCGGAAGTGGACCCTTTTTCCCGCTCATGCTTGGAGGGTTCTTCCGGTGAAGGCTCATGGGAGTGTGTTATTTTTTCTTTATTCTAATTTTATTTTGATCCTCACATACCCAATAAAAATTAATAAAACAAAACGTCTCCGGTATAAAAACAACCCAAGGGTTGTATGCTGCAAAAGCCAACCAGATTATTCTATTTTTATTGCTGTTTCAGTATATTAACTGGAATTTAGATTTAAGGGTTTTAAATTTCATTTAGATATTTACCCGCGTAAAATTACTGAATTAATTCATTGTAGATTCGCCTGTCAAAAGGCAATGTCCGGAGATCAGAAAGACAAGTCTTCAAAACGAACAGCACACAGTAAGTTCATTAGAGGATCCTTTTAATATATTTTCAGATATGCTGATAGGTACGCGTCCTGCGTCCCTGACGAACAAAAATCTAAAAGGACGCAGTAAAATCGTATCCATGCGTCCCAGTGTTTTTCTTTTTTCTTCCCTAACAATTTCAAGCTAACTGTAAATACATTTCAATAGTTTCTTAGAAACGAATTACACAGGATAGGTTACAAGGTAGGAGTTAGATGGCTTTAGTTGTTTCACCAGATAATAAATAACCCTACAATTTATTAAGAAACTTTAGTTGGGACCCATACATTTTTCCAGGGACTCATTCAAAGCAAATAGGTGTGTCCCATGATACACTAAATCAAAAAATCAATCAGCATCACTGTATTTTGATTATCTATCTATGCTATGCTATGCTATTCAGACAGAAACAAATTGGTGTAGATAGATAAATCGAAATCGTATATATAGAAAGATACGAAAAAAGTTGTGTAGACAGATAGATAGATAGATAGATAGATAGGTAAGAAAAAGTACTGTGCATAGATAAGAAGAAAGTACTGTATATAGACAGATACGAACAAAGTAGGGTACATAGATAGATACGTACAAAGCAGTGTTGACAGACAGACAAACAGATAGATAGATAGATAGATAGATAGGAAGAAAGTGCTGGACATAAATACGAACAAAATAGGATACAAAGATAGATACGAACACAGTAGTGTAGACAGTGAGACAAACCGACAACTTAACTAAGTTGGTCACAAGGCCAGGAGCATGGAGCGCTAATCTGTCCTTCTATCTATCGTCTATCTCAGTCTCTTCACACACACACACACACACACACACACACATATATATATATATATATATTATTTATATTTTTGCTTGAAGGCAACCACAAATGCATGTATCGCATAAAATTCGATAATTATAGAAAATAATCTTGACAAGTAAATACCGCAAAGGATGGCTCACTATGCAGAACACCGTACAGACTGTTTCGACTTTATTAAGTCTCTTCAGCGATGTATACTAACGACTCCCCTCCGACAGGAATCGAAACCGGGACTTCACAGGCATAGTCAGAGACCATATCCGTTCGGCCGCCGGTACATAGCGAACAATCCCTGCGAAATTAACCTTGTCAATGATACTATTATTACACGCCCCTGCCATAGTAGGCAAGTGGACGTTTATTTAGTAAACAAACCCGGCCGTAAGCTCTTCGGCGAAGTGAATAAGATTTTTGGATGTTTTTTTTTTTTATAGAAGCAATGTTGAATAAATTATTATTTATATTTTTGCCTGAAGGCAACCACAAATGCATGTATCGCATAAAATTCGATAATTATAGAAAATAATCTTGACAAGTAAATCCCGCAAAGGATGGCTCGCTATGCAGAACACCGTACAGACTGTTTCGACTTTATTAAGTCTCTTCAGCGATGTATATATATATATATATATTATATATATATATATATATATATATATTATAAGAAATTTGAGAAAACAAGTGTTCCGAAAATGGGATGAATTAATTATCGATGTTTAAACATTTCGGTTTCATTGAACCTTCATCAGGATGTATCTTGGGGTGAAGAAAATGATGGATGTTTTTATATGTGACAGGAGATGAAAATCTTTTTAGTTATGTAACTGTATTTGATCAGCGTTATATTTTTGAAAGGCAAGGGTTAGTATAACGCTGATCAAATACAGTTACATAACTAAAAAGATTTTCATCTCCTGTCACATATAAAAACATCCATCATTTTCTTCACCCCAAGATACATCCTGATGAAGGTTCAATGAAACCGAAATGTTTAAACATCGATAATTAAATTCATCCCATTTTTGGAACACTTGTTTTTTCAAATTTTCTTTATATTGTCGGATATATTTTCCATATTTACTCCCATATATATATATATATATATATATATATATATATATATATATATATATATTACTTTGGCTTTAAATAAAATCTCCGTTGCTGCATCAGTAGATGAAGATTGATTAATTGATTGATTTTAACGGCATGTCAACCCGTCTCGAGTTATTTCATGCCTGGATATTAAGGAATTGCGTTCATTGTGTGTTTATAATTACATCTTTTGTGCAGTTGTTTCTTAATTTATTTACTTATTATTTATTTATTTAATTTCACATGGCCCTGTCGAATACGAATTATTCTAAAGAGATCTATTTGACTCATAGATGGGACCCTAACAGCTACTACCACTCCGAGTGAGAGTGAGAGTGGACCTGAGAGTAATTGCAATGAAGGGGTACCCACACTCCCCTGATCTCCAGACCTTGATCCTCGTCATCAGATTTAGTTTAGCGTCATACGAAGGACATTCCATTTTTATTTTTCTTACGCCTCTGCAGTCAGCGTATTCTAAGCCCTACCGACAGGGCAATGTTACATAATCTATTGCGGTTGCATAAGATTATTGTCAATCCCCTGTAATTCCGAGGGGATGACCCTTTTCATATCATGGCCGGGTCCTTCCATGGAAAATTACAGAAGCCCGCCAAATATGTGAAGTCACGTGGGACCTTTTTCAGAGTCCCCAGTTGCAGTTGGACGTCAGGCAGAGCGGTCGGTCATTTTATGCTCTGTCTAAACTGGAACTCACGCGCGCTATGTTAGTTAGCAGATGTCTGGGTTGGAGATTGAAAATAAAGTAACATCAAAATAAATCGAAGTCTTGTGTTTATTATCTAATAACTAACAATGACACAGGGCTTCTGATAGATAGAAATCCCTAACAGAAAACCAGACCGAAGTCCCCAAGTCAATTCAGACGCTTGACCTTAGAAGATAGTAGATCCAAGACGCTAGACCAGACCAAGTCAAGATGAAGATATACCAAAGACGATCAGAAGCATACCAAGACGGCCAGCAGAAGAATAGAGTAAGAAAGAAGTAAGTGAAGAAGTAATGAGAGGGTATGCAGCAGCAATATAGATCAAGAGGAAGGCGGGGAAAATGGTAACACTAATACCAGAATTCAAGAAATTAAAAATATTTTTATTTTATTTTAACAGCAGCAAGCATATTCTAACTTGAGTTAATAGAAACAATAGTCATAATAGTAGCCGATTGTCGGTATCAACCGAACAGAGAGGGAGCCGATCCTCTTATCGCTAGCGCTAGACCAGGAATATTTTTCTGAGGTTGAGCACCTATCCTCAGATCTCCACTTTACCACACAGATCATATTACCCCTAACCTGTGCTACTCATGTGCGAAGTTGGTGAGGACCAGTATCGAACCTTGCGATTCCTAGGTGAATGCTCTACCGACTGAGCTAAACCGGCCATGCAGAACTAGAAATAGAAATCTTTTTGAATGATTAGAATCGATTAAAAAAGCTGTCACTCCCGTAGTCACCCTTGACAAGTTGTTAATAATAATGTTTGACTAATGTTCAAATCTATTAATAATGGAAATTCGGTACTCTTTTGTCTGTAACCGAAACTACATCATTGCTTACGTCGTAGTCTTTTCTTTTTTTTTTAATTCTATGAAAGTTCAATGAACAGTCAAATTTTCATGAAAATTTTTATACTTATTCATCATTGGATGAATTTATGTTTAATATATTTTTTTCTTAAAATATATTTGGGAAATTTTTTTACTAGGTTGACACACACACACACACGCACACACACACACACACACACACTTTTTGATTTTATGAAATTCGAACAAAATATAATTTAATCGTACGATTTTTTAATAATAAAGATAAGCGTCTCAATAATTAAATCATACATTTTTAGAAACGTTTTGGAGGTCCTTAATGTCGTAAAACAAAACAAATATTTCAGTGAAGTTGAGTCAATATGATGCTTTTAAGTAAGTAATTGATTTTTTTTAAATATTAAACATTTTATTTTATTTATTTACTTTTTCCCACCCCCTCAGGCAATATCTTTCAAAAATTCATTTTTACACCACCCAGTGGGCATTTTTTTTCTAGTAAAATCAATAAGCTTCCTGGAGATTAAAAGAGAAAAAAACTATTTTATTTTTACAACAGAAACTGTGAAAATAATTCCAGGCGCATTTGATACGAATCAAGAAGAGAATGATCCCGATATAAAACGAGAGTTTTATAAAACGTATTCGCAGATCACATCCAAACCATCAAGTAAGTCTCTGTCTGTCTGTCTCTCTCTCTCACACAGACACACACACACACACACACACATCGCAGATCACATCCAAACCATCAAGTAGGTCTCTCTCTCTCTTCTCTCTCTCTCTCTCTCTCTCTCTCTCTCTCTCTCTCTCTCTCTGTTATGATTTTTGTGGCCATTTTTTGACTGCAGATGAGAGTACTTTATAGAGGAGATCCCTTGTGTTCCTTAGTGTTAGGTAGAATCCTTGTGTTCTTTACTGTTAGGTTGAATCCTTGTGTTCCTTAGTGAATAATCCTTGTGTGAAGCAGAGCGCTTGGTTGTTGACCCGTTCGTCCGTGTCGAATACCAGCAACTGAACGAGTTTCAAGATAGGTGATCAAATAGTTAACTAATCACGTATACGAGCATGTTGATTGGCTGGCTTTAATCCATGCGCCCACGCAGAGTCTATAAGTTTAAGTAGTGGGCCACAACACACCTTATATATCCAAATAATCAAACTCTCTCTCTCTCTCTCTCTCTCTCTCTCTCTCTCTCTCTCTCTCTCTCTCTCTCTCTCTCTCTTTTTTTCTCTTTTTCTTTGTCGCTGTTTTCCTTACTCTATTAATCGTCTTTCAACGAAAAGAATATTTTATTCATTTATCATAATCATGAAAATGATTATTTTTAGTGGGGTATTTTAGTCGAAGTAACTTTATTATAGAATTTATTAACCACAATAGAAGTGGTTAGAATTTATTAACAACAATAGAAGTGGTGAAAAAGATTAATAAAATGACACCCAAGGAATAACAAGCGTAACCGGAAAAGACGTTATAGAAGAGGGGACGAGATGAGATATTAGAGTCAGGTGTATGGCACAGTCCTTATGGAAAGCCTTCGTCCAACAGTGGACACAAAAGGTCTTTGCTATATGTTTTCTTACTTTCATCTCTCTCTCTCTCTCTCTCTCTCTCTCTCCTTCTCATCTTTTTTCTCTCCCTCTCTCTCTCCTCTTCTCATCTTTTTCATCTTTTTCTCTCCCTTTCATCTTTTCTCGCCACCTCTCATTTCTCTCTCTCTCTCTTCTCTCTTCTCTTCCCTTTCTTTTTTCTTTCCCTTCTCAACTTTTTCTCTCCCCTTCTCATATCTCTCTCTCTCTCTCTCTCTCTCTCCCTCTCTCTCGCTCTTCATTCATAATCATAAAGGAATATCTTTAGTGAGGGTTTTTTAACCGAACTTAGTACCAATTTGAACCCTTTTTTAAATACAGTTGAAAATCCACTTCACATTACGTTATAATCTGCATTTATGTTTAAACATTTAACGTGGTAATGTATAACACTTTATTATCGCTGTAACGATTGTCTGCCCTTGGTGGGATGGACTTATGTCCAAAAGGGTTATTTTCCCTTGACGCCAAGGTTTCGCCAATAGGTGACACTACTAGCTAGGTATTTAAACTCAGCCCGGGAAGCCCCCTCTCTCTCTCTCCTCTCTCTCTCTCTCTCTCTCTCTCTCTCTCTCTCTCGCATCCACAAAAGATGGACTAGACGCATGGTGTCTCTGTCCATTAATTGGGGGGGGGGCGCTTTGTCCTATAACTATCAGTAAGTGACTCTCATATTCTTAATGAACTCTTTCGTACTATCAAAGGAATTTCGTCCCGTCTGTTTGTATAATGTCATGTATGTCATGTTCCACGTGCTCAGACAATAGAGTCTGTATTGTTATTATGTTGTACTTCTTTGTTCGGATTTATTGATGTATATATTCACCTACGTTGGAAGGTTACTCTGAGCCTTCTAACGTAATTATAGGAACCAACCATTCAATTCTTATATCATCATAAAAACAAAACGTATAGATATTCTAAGTCCATAATATTTCCTTTGTAGTCCTCAAGGAAAAGGTCGAGTACTTCAAAATCACATCTAATGGACATGGGCATCTTCGAAAGCGTGTCGACTCAGCAAAAGTAATGGTTGGAATCAACGGACATCCATCTGAGGAAGAGACCAATATCAACCCAGGGAGCGTACAGAGGTAAGAATCAAAGAGAAACGGTATTGTTACAATTTATGGGCATTCATAAATTGTGAACAGACCTGTATGGGGTACAAGTTAGGGGTTATATGGCTTTAGTTGTTCATTAAAAAAAAAACACTATAATTCATTAAGAAATTTTAGTTGGGTCCTGGGGACTCATTCAAATCAAATACATACGTCCTTGGATGCACTAAATTAAAGAGCTATCAGCATAACTGTATAATTAAATCAAAATATAGTTAAAAAAAAATTTCTGAGTTAGCAAACTGTTTCATATTGTTAAACTCCGCTTAAGAAATTGACCTTGTGTCGCATCCTGCTCGTGCGGCGGGGTTGGTAAATATATATAATATATATATGATTGTCCCAACCCTATTGCCCTTATAACAAGTCTCAACCATTTTTTATCATATGTGTCCTAGAAGGCTGTGGCTGAGGGTCTTTCTGTGCTGGTTATGATGTTAAACTCGATCTGATGGTGAGATTCCAGTTCTGGAGGTCTGGGGAATGTGGAGTACCCATTCATCACCATTACTCCCAGGTCCACTCTGACCCTGAGTGGTAGTACCTGCTAGGGTCCTATCTATGGGTTAAATAAAAAAGAAATGTGTTTAAAACTAATTGAGTAACCATGAACAATGATTAAAATAAAAAACGTCTTCGGCATAAAATAACCCAACAAGGGTTGACATGCCGTAAAATCCAACCAACCAACCAACCAACCAACCAGCCAACCAATCAACTGTTGTATTTACTGATGTATATCATCCAAGGATAAGTGACAATTAACACAATTACCATATACTAGCAAAAATATGCGCCCTCCGGCCACACGTATTTAAGTTTTAATATAATTAAATATTATATTGAAATACGAACACAAAAAAGATTACATTTATTTTTACTTTATTTTAATTGATTTCAGTATTAAATTATACATAGGATTGCTTTTAATACGTTAGAAATAAAACAATGATATTACAAATCAATAACACCAAGTAATTATTTATTAAACATGGTTTATTAAAACCAGTATGCACATTATTCACACCATATACTATGTAAACACTTATTTCTTAATGATATATATATATATATATATATATATATATATATATATATATATATATATATATATATATAAGTAAAAGTAAAGTCGACGGGCGGCCTAAAGTCGGTATAGCCAGTCAGCGAGGGAGTCTATCCCCTTTTCAATAGCGCTAGACCAAGGAGATTGTTAGCATCTGAGGTGGAGCGCCACACCTACCATCAGCTCCTTACTTTACCGCACAGATCCCTGTGCTACTCATACGCTGAGTTGGCGGGGACCGGAATTGAACTAGGAACCTTGTGGTTTCTAGCCGAACGATCTACCACTGGGGGATATGTGCTTAATTGAAGTCATACCTAATTTTGAAAATTAATTAGTTAATAATTAATGAACTTAGGCGGGCATATATTAATTATTATTATTAACTAATTAATTTTCAAAATTAGGTATGACTTCAATTAAGCACATATCCCCCAAAAATTGTCGGCTAAAAAAAGCCATATCAAATAAACACATTTGTTTGTTTACTTACTTTCATATATATATTATATATATATATATATATATATATATATATATATATATATATATAATACACATTGCAGGTTTTTAAACACATTAATAATATGGGCTGTTTTGAGGCAAATCTATCTCAGCTAGACCTTAATAGAGACATTATTGATAAATAAGATGTTGTATATCTTAATATGGTTTTTCGTATATTCTCTTGTCAAATGCTTACCCAAAATTCTTATAATATCAGACAGATACTTCGGTTATTTCCTATAACTCCAACCTAGAAAAAGGGGAACCACTCTGATTGACTATTTATTTATTTATTGATCTACTAGGAAAAAAGAAGACGGGGTTAGGGTTAGGGTTAGTTTATTGGGAAAATAATGGGTAGATTAATTAACAGATAAAATTCATTCAGAGTGGTTCCCCTTTTTTAGGTTGGAGTTATAGGAAATAACCGATACTCTGTTAACTCAGATGCTCGAGTTTCAACTGGAAAGTCTATTTATTTGTTTGTTCATTTATTCATTTTAGCAAAAAGAGAATCCCTGTATCCTGGGAAGATCAATTGCTAAATTTTCCTGAAGAAGTCAAGACAATAAAGTCGAAAGAGCCAGCCCGTAGTCCGCAACCAAAGGTAACTACGTTGTTATTAACCAGTTGAAATACCATGATGCGTCTTAGGGGTAATTTAGGGGGAAAACTAACATCGGTTATTTCCTATAAGTCTAACATGATCAAAGGGGAACCACCCTTGACTGATAATTATTTATTTATTTGTTGATCTACTAGGAAAAAAGAAGACGGGGTTAGGGTTTAAAGTTAGGGTTTAGGGTTAAAGTTAAGTTAGGGTTAAGGTTAGGGTTAGTTTAATGGGAAAATAAATAAATAATTTATCAGTCAAGAGTGGTTCCCCTTTGATCATGTTAGACTGATAGGAAATAACCCTAACATCTATATATTAATACTCGTGTTCCTTAAAAGTACGACCGTAATCATCTCGCAAAACTATCTTGTTAAAAATGAGACCGTCCAAATCATCCAAAGATGAAATGCAAAAATATAAATCCTGATTATTTGGCGTTGCTTATCCACCGGATACTTATTTCTTATGAGTGCGTCACCTCAGCTACATAATGGACCATTCCGTTTTTATTATAAAGAAAGAAAGGGAAGAAAAAGGACATACAATACATAAAAAGAAAGAAAGAAAGAGACAGAACGCGCGGAAGCGATAACGCTAACCTGTTTCCATCGAACATGAAAGATGAAAAGAAGGAAAAAATATATATAATAGGCAGATGGGTAGATTTTTATATATATCAAAGAACGAATACCAGTTTCTTTGCTTTTTATTTGTAGTTTGCTCTCCAGTTTTGATTTTTTTTTGGGGGGGGGTGCTTAATTCTTATCAGAAGTATTCATATAAAAAGAGGTTAAATCCTACTTAACGGACATAAATTCCACCATCGTATGTCACCCCGCCGAAAGAAAAATAATACCAAAAATCAAGGAATTAACCGAATTTAATGAAATTTTCAGTGCTGATATATTAATGAATAAAAAATATAATGCACTCGTTATTTTATTTTACATTTTTTACATTTTTTCAGGTCAATTAACTTTGAACCATGTATGTTTGTGAATCTGTGTTATACCTCAAAGATACGTGGTTCAAAGTTAACTGACCTGAAAAAATGTAAAAGTTTTCAAATAAAATAACTGGTGCATTATATTGTTTATTCATTAACATATCAACGCTGAAAATTTCATTAAATTCGGTTAATTCCTTGATTTTTAGTATATTTTTCTTTCGGCGGGGTGACATACGATGGTGGAATTTATGTCCGTTAAGTAGGATTTAACCTCTTTTTATATGAATATTTCTGATAAGAATTAAGCCCCCCCCAAAAAAAAAACAAAAAAACTGGCAGCAAACTACAAATAAAAAGCAAAGAACTGGTATTCGTTCATTGATATATATAAATCTTAATTTTTATTCCTTGATTTTTA
>CM042149.1:14778893-14781393 GCA_023376005.1 Doryteuthis pealeii
TTTACATTTTTCCATGTTTATTAATTAGTTTTATAAGGCATAAGGCTAAAGGTAGGAAGATTGTATAGCCCATTATTCCAAGCGTGCAATGGAAGATCTACGGGGAAAATCAGCATCGGAAAATCTAGATTTTATGAATGTTATTCCCAGGTAATGACAAGAAATACTTACCCACTATCTTACCCACTAAGCAAGCATCCTGGTTTACTTACCTTAGGTTGGCATTTTCATATAGCGCTAATACCCTTGGGAAAAGTGTGCATCCAACTATTCTCCCTCCAACTAAGGGTAACTAGTAGGGCAGACTGGGCTCTTTAATCTTGGCTAAGTAACCAGTCTAGGAGAAGGAAAACACTGCGTTCAAACCTGTTATATCCCGCTTAAGATATTGACCTTGGGTCACATCCTGCTCGTGCAGAGGGGTTGGTAAATACATTACACTAAGTTAACCATCGCTCCAAGAATGAAAAAGAGGTTTTCTTGGTAAATAAGTTAAATAAACAGATTTATTCACATGTTATTTGAGTGTTTGGAGCAATCAAGGTGTCCATGTTGCCGTTCATAGAAAAATAATTGTTGCTGATGATACAGATCCAAATGTGATATCTGTTACTTCTCCTCCTCCTTAATATATCTATTATTAATAGATGGTTGGTAAATATATAGTTTTTATAAGAATGAATATGAGACAACAATGGAAATGAACTGTGTGATAATCCTACATCATTTTTTGACTCCACAAGTTCTCCCCAGACCAACAAAGTAATTCTGGCAACTGCACTTTGGTGGGTGGTCAGGAATTCTTCTTTTCTTTTTTTTTTTTTGCAGGCTACTCATGACTGTTCCAGACATGGCAATAATTATTAATACAAGTCACATTCATATTAGGCACTTGTTTGGTTCTCATATTTCTTCAGGGTTTCACTTTTTTTCAAGTTTTACAGTGGACTGCTGGAAAAGTTATCCACAATTCTGGATCAGGTGGGATGAACAGTCTGGCTCTTAAGGTCATAAATTAGGACATTTTTCTATTTATAGTATTTATTTACATATTCCAACTTGGTTCAACACAAGACAATATCTCCATTGTTTCCTCTCATAACATTAATGTTAAATTGAAGGGATTGGTTAGAGATATATTGTTAACATTCTTTTTTTGGTTATTTCTTACAACTCCAACCTAAAAAAAGGGAACCACTCTGAATGAATTTTATCTGTTAATTAATCTACCCATTATTTTCCCATTAAACTAACCCTAACCCTGTCTTCTTTTTTCCTAGTAGATCAATAAATAAATAAATAAATAATCAGTCAATCAGAGTGGTTCCCCTTTTTCTAGGTTGGAGTTATAGGAAATAACCGAAGTATCTGTCTGATATTACAAGAATTTTGTGTAAGCATTTAACAAGAGAATATACGAAAAACCATATTAAGATATACAACATCTTATTTATCAATAATGTCTCTATTAAGGTCTAGCTGAGATAGATTTGCCTCAAAACAGCCCATATTATTAATGTGTTTAAAACCTGCAATGTGTATTATATATATATATATCTTAATTGTTTACAAATCCATGGGCTCATCAGGAGAGAATCCTTTCTCTCTACAGTTTTGTTTGCACATTCTCTCCTGATGAGCCCATGGATTTGTAAACATCCTTTGTTTTTTCAATATATTATCTAACCTCTTTTCTAGTAAATCAATCAATGAATAAATAATTTATCAGTCAATCAGAGTGGTTCCCCTTTTTTAGGTGGGAGTTAGTAAACCCTTTTTTTTCCATATATATTATCATTATACCACAAATTCTTCTAATGGTCATCGTTAGAGATCAAATGGCTGAAGTTTCCTTAATATTTTCCCTTTCAACAACTTTTCTAGTAGAAAGTAGAGTCTGCCAAAATGTTGTCTGCTTTTCATTTTAAGGGTTGGGGTTTGCTATAAAGGCAATAGGATTGGAGCAATCATATAGGTGCTAGGGCTTGACATGACTAGCCGATTGATCGAAGGGGGCCTCTTAACAATTCTTTAATATTATTCTTGTAAACTTTCCATTGAATTTTAATTCTTGTCACTCTTGCAAGAATCTTTATGAATCATTCACAGTGCTCCATTGGATACTGACATAATCATCACCCCCAAATATTCCAATGTCTCCATCAAGACCAGATCTTCTGGCCTGGGGAGGATGAGTTATCTCAATTACAATTATCCACTCCATCACAAATCTTCAGTAATGTATAGCCTGGTCGATGAGTTCTCACTCGGAACAAGGTGCTGCATGCTGGAAATGTGTGGGTGTCAAACATGGGCCTGAAAACAAAAACAGGATATGGCCTGGAAAGCATTGAACTGACCTTTGGCACCTGGAAAATGCAGGTGTACATTTATACTGTGTAGGCAATGAAATTGTGTAGGTGTAGCCCATAACCAATGAAAACAGGCTGCGTGAGTGAGGAGGCGTGACTACAGAAAAACTGCGGAGGTGTCACGATCA
>CM042149.1:14786393-14841393 GCA_023376005.1 Doryteuthis pealeii
TGAATTAAAATGTTCCCTTTGTCACGTGTTATCTTAATAAGGAGAACATTTTTAATTTGTTCAAATCATTATAAACAAAAAATTACTGATCCTATAAAAGTTAGTATTATTTGGATAATTCAGACTATTGTACTCATCTTTATTGTTATCTGTACAACATTTCAGCCAATGTGCCCTCCGGCCTTCTTCAGGAATTACTCATTGGACTCGGGAGCTTTCCAAATAATACTAATTATCAAGCCTCATCTCTAAAATTCAGAGAAATACTATAAAAGTTACTAATTAATAAATTAAGTTACTGGGAATTTAATCAATTCAATTTTTCTTCCAACTGTAATCCTGATATTTTTTTTAATTGAAGAGGGAAGAAAATAAAATTTTTTTAAAAATTTAAAAAACAACACACACTTGCACCCACCCACAATTTCAATAGAGACACAAGAAGAAAATAAATATAAATTTTCAATATACATGTGTGTATGTTAAAATAGGAGCTGCCAGAGAACTGGACAAGAGATACAGTCATTTACTTCCATGCAAAGTTCATAGAAAGTGTGATGATTTATAAACAGATGACAGGGATAAAAAAAATAATCTGTTTTAAATTAAATGAAGATAGAAAATAATTCTTCTTTTTTTTTTTTTGTTCTTGAAGAGAAAAAGCTTGTCAGATAAAACACCTGAGATTTATTCTAATAAAAACAAAAAAACAAAACATCATCAAATGGCAAGACATAATATGCCAACATGAAAATGATGACTGACTAATTTAGCAACAGATATAGGTCTTATACTCTCTATCATTTACAGACTTAATTTTTTTAAATGTTCTCATGGCCAAAGTGAGAAAAAACTTTTTTTAAATTTGGCAAAGAATTGCTTCTGGTTTTTAAAACAATAACTGAAAAGTTTTGCCAAAATACTAAGTGAAAGAATCAAGTGTATTCACGAGAAGAAAAAGCTAGTGTTTATTTTAGTTTTTATCTCTATACCTGAGTGTTATGTAGTAAGATTTTGAATGGGAGTTATTTCCCTTGGATTTCTCACATTCAGTTCGAGGCTCAAAAACTGTTGGAAGTGGGTTTTTAAATATATCATTAATTTGAATTAAAATGTAAAAATAATTTCCTCCACTGCATTAAAACTGGAGAAGCCATAGATTAACAAAGCATTAAAAACATTTTTTTTTAAAAACTCCATTGTTGGTTTAGAAGACAAGAAAATCTTAAGTCTCCAATTAATGACAGCAAAAATGATTTCTGAAATTTGAAACACACAAAAGAGAGAATTTGTTTGAATAAATAACATTTTTCTGTGAGTTTGAAGATGAGGGAATAACAACTGAGATTCATATTCTTCACTTTTTATAATTTGAAAGACAAACAGTGAAAATAAACTAACATGAATTGGAAAAAAAAATCCACACGAGAGAAAAATACATTTTTCATTTAAGTTTGAAAAATTGTCTTGGGCACTGAAATATTAGGTAAAAATTGACGGTTTTAGCTTCC
This sequence comes from Doryteuthis pealeii, assembly GCA_023376005.1. Classification (NCBI taxonomy): domain Eukaryota; kingdom Metazoa; phylum Mollusca; class Cephalopoda; order Myopsida; family Loliginidae; genus Doryteuthis; species Doryteuthis pealeii. The sequence continues at coordinate 14,787,905 of CM042149.1, forward strand.
TAATACTCTTAAGACTTCTGTATTATAGGTTGCCAATAATATAGTCAAAGATGCTGATAGGTACGCGTCCTGTGTCCCTGATGCACAAAAATCTAAAAGGACACAGTAAAATTGTATCCATGTGGCCCAGTTTTTTGTTTTTCTTTCCCCCACCACCATTTCAAGCTAACTGTAAATACATTTCAATAGTTTATAAGAAATGAATTACACAGGATAGGTTACAAGGTAGGGGTTGGCTTTAGTTAGGACCCATGAATTTTCCCAAGGACTCATTCAAAGCAAATATGTGCGTCCAGGACTCACTAAATCAAAAAGCTATCAGCATCCGTGTATAGTAATTTGCTTCCAAATCAAAGCAGTACCATTGATTTTGTTTTCATAACAGGGAATGGCAAAAATTACCCAAACATACCCAAGATGTTTTAATTCTTTTTGATAAAAAGTTTAAAGATAACATTTTTAGATGATTTTAATGATGAATAGCCAATATTAAAATATCAGAAACTTTGTTCAAGATGGTTTGGTTTAATCCTTATAAAAATAAATAAAAACAGCAGTTGTTTAGGATAGGTAGGTAGGTATTTATAATGCTATTTATATTGAAGATATTCAAGTGTTGTGGTAAGAAATGATGAAAGAAATGTTCAGTCTCAATGCTCATTTCTTTAACCAGCTACATTCATACAAACATGACAACTAAAACTTTTAAATGAATAAAGAACCAAATTTTTAGTTTTCACTTAGACGCACAAATAATTTTACTTTTTGTTTATTAAATTAATATATAATTGAAGGTTTAGACAAAAACCAGATGGTTTTAATCGGTGAAATTAACCCCCCCCCTAAAATAAGCAAACAACTGCTATGAATATTAGAGGAAGACACTTAAATGTGACCATTTAGTTGGTTTTGGTTTGGTTTGTTTTACAGCATATCAACCTCAGTGGGCCATTTAATGCCAACAGAGTTTTGAAATAAATTAATTCTTAATGGATAATCAATTTTCTTTATAAACACATTTCCCTATTTAACCCATAGATGGAACCCTAACAGGTACTACCATTTTGGGATTGCATCTTTTAAATAATAACCAATAAAGTTAATACCAAATTTAATGACTTCAAATGATCACTTTTAATACATTTTAAATAAAGTGTTTAGGATTGATTTTGATAAGATTATCTGTGATTAACAGGTTTTTGTCTGTCTATAATATTAGAAGAACTTGGTAGTATGCTGGTCTTACAAAAATGAGCAGGTGGGAGCTCCATTTTTACTGGGTGTATTATGGATACTGTCTTGTAGGAAAGTTGATCTTGTTATTAACAAAAAATAAATAATCTAAGCAAAAGACAGTTTTATATCCATTTATGAATGTGTAGGTAGCATAATAAATAAATAAAAAAAATCCACAAAATCAGTCACATCACTGACAAAATCATATATATATATATATATATATATATATATTAAGTCGTCGGTATCAGCCAATCAGCGAGGGAGTCTATACCCCTTTTTACTAGTGCTAGACCAAGGAGATTGTTTTTGTGTCTGAGGTGGAGCACAACACCTACCATCAGCTCCTTACTTTACCGCACATATCTCTGTGCTACTCAGACGCTGAGTTGGCAAGGGCCGGTATCAAATGCTCTACCAACTGAGTTAACCCGGCCCTAATATATATATATATAATATATATATATATATATATATATATATATAAAAGTGTGTTTTTTCAGTAATTTCAAAAATTGGTAGAGACAGATTGCTAACAATTACTTTGTGTGTGTGTGTGTGTGCGTGTGTGTAAAAGAATTTTAAAGTGATATTTAAATGTAAATAAGGAAAACAAATTATACATAAAAATGTAATAGTTATTTGTAATAACGTTATGTTTGTAGAAATGTTTGCTGTGAATAAGACAAGAGAAATCTTTAAAAAAAATCTTTCTTTTTAAAAAAAAAAACAATGAAAAGATTTGTCCATGATGGTTTTCAATGATGAAAGAAATGATTAGTTGTTGTAGATGTTTCATGAAGATGCTGCTGCTGCTGATGTGGAAACAGATGAGGGAGAGAATGTTGTTGTCTGTAGACCAGGCATGAAGCTGATGGGCACTTTGTTCTGCCCTGGTTTAAATATTTGACAGTTAGTAGTATTACTATTTGTAGTGGGAACGGCACTAGGACTAGTGACTACTTTTAGTCCTTTGTTGTTGTTGCCGCTGTGAGTCTTGATGTGTTTTGTTCGATGGTCACTTCTCATAAAACGACGGTCACAGTGGGGACACTGAAAATTCTTTTCCCCTGTGTGGGTGCGTTTATGGCGAGATAGTTCATCAGAGCGAGCAAACTGTCGATTACAGTCTTTCCAGTCACAAACAAAAGGTTTTTCACCTGAAAATGAAAAATAATTAAATAAATTAATTAAATAAAATAAATTGAATTAAATAAATAAATAAACATTTAAAATCAGAGTTTTACACAATAACTTTATTAGTTCCATTGATAAATTATTACAACTATTTTTACTGATATACAATCAGAACTAGATTTAAATGAAAGAAATAACATTCATACAATATAAGTAAAAGTCGTTAGGGTGGCCTAAAGTCAGTATCAGCCACACAGCAAGGGAGTCTATCCTCTTTTCACTAGCACTAGACCAAGAGGATTGTTTTTTGTCGTCTGAGGTGGAGCGCCACACCTACCATCAGCTCCTTACTTTAGCGCACAGATCCCCAAGCTACTCATATGCCGAGTTGGCGAGGGCCGGTATTGAACACAAAACCTTGTGTTTCCTAGTCGGACGCTCTACTAAAGATTAACTATTTTTGATCCAGATCATCTAAGTAAAAATAAAGTTGGTAGAGTGGCCTAATGTCGGTTTCAGTCAAACAGCAAGGCAATCTAACCCCCTTTTCATTAGTGGTAGACCAGGGAGATCGTTTTGCCAGGGTAGAGCACCACACCTACCGTCAGCTCCCAGTTGCTTTATCATACAAATTAGATTACCTAAGTTGTGCTACTCATGCGTTTATTTGGCAAATAACCGGTATTGAACACAGAACCTTGCAATTCCCAGGCAGATGCTCTACCAACTGAGCTAAACCGACCCCTCTAGATCATCTTTTTAAATCCAATATATTAAATTCTGGTTAACTTTGAAAAGCTACAACAAAACAAGTAGATTTATAAACAAAGTGAAAATAAATTATTACAGATCTACTTGTTTGTTATAGCTTTTCAAAGCTAACCAGAATTTAATATATTGGATTTAAGAAGATGATCTAGAAGGGTCGGTTTAGCTCAGTCGGTAGAGCACCGCAACCTCTAGATCATTTTTTTAAATCCAATACATTAAATTCTAGTTTGCTTTGAAAAGCTACAACAAACAAGTAGATTTATAATAAGTTATTTTGTTCACTTGGGCCATTAACAATTGCTTTAATTAGGCCAGTCTGAACAAACCAAAGTAAATTTCTTTTTTTTTTTCTTAACTTAGATATCACTGACTCACTCAACAATTAGTCTATGTAAGACATTATCTGTTGTCTATCTTTTGTGACCAACCTTTTAGTATATATGTACAATTATAGGTGTCATTCAGTTTAAGAAAAATTCCAAACTCTTAAATATGTGAGTAACCAGGAATCAAGAACTATGTTGATGGATCAGATTGATTTTGTTTGTTTTTGTTTTATGGCATATCAACTTCAGTGGGTCATTTAATGCCGACAAAGTTTGGAAATAAAATTCATTCTTAATGGATACTCAATTTTTTTTTTTATAAACACATTTTTCTATTTAACCCATAGATGGGGCCCTAACAGGTACTACCACTCCGGGTCAGGGTGGACCAGGGTGCAATGGTGATGAAGGGGTGCTCCATGTTCCCCAGACCTGGAACCTTACCATCAAATAGTGTTTAACGTCATACCAGAGACATAAAGACCCTTAGCCACTGCCTTCTAGCACATATGATAAAAAGGGTTGGGGCTTGCCATAAGGGCAATAAGATTGACACAATCATATAGGCTAGGGGCTTGAAGTGACCAGCTATTTGATCGGATCTTCGACCATCCATCTAGCCTAAGTGGAGTGTTGCATGCCATGGACTGCTAATATACCAGGATTCCGTCCTAAAGCATCACATGTCACCACACACGGCCAACAGGTGGCTCTATTGGGATAGGAGGGGGAGTCTTACCCCTCTGCAGAGGCGCATTCAGTTTATTTAAAGTCCCAGCCAACAGGGCTTCCGATTAATTTATGCAAGAATATAATTATTCATTAGATACTGTTGTAATACTTGGGAATCATAATTTATACAACTTCTTGCAAATCACTGCAAAACTGGAATGATTAATTTCTGTAAAACTGATCTGAATCTAACCAACTGCTCAGATTAAACTTTTTAACCCTTTATCTACCAAAGCACCCCAAACCACCCAACATCAAAATGCTGGACCCTGCCTACACACACACAAAAAAAAAAGAAAGAAAAAAGCTAGAGATGATCAGCCCTTAGAAAATGGTTTAGAGTTTATAAAAAAAAAAAAAAAGAAATCGAAATGAATTAAATGAATACATTTCTATTCAGTAGTAAAAGATCATTGATACTAGCTTGTCAAACATTTCACCAGTGATTGTGATGATAATGGTAATTAAAGGGTTAAAAAGAATCTAAAAAATTAAAAAAAGAGAAATGAATTAATTAATACATTTCTATTCAGTAGTAAAGGATCAGAGATAAGATACTAGCTTGTCAACTATTTCACCATCTTATTTCATGGCAGTAGTAGATAAAGAGTTTTTTTTTTTTAAAAAGCTAAAAAAATGTTTTTAAAGTTACCTGTATGTGTCCGTATATGTGCCTTGAGGTGTGAACTTTTCAGATAGGATTTATTACAGTTAGAAAATGTGCAAGAATAGTTTCGTTTCCGATCAGTTCTGGTATTATTCTCACAATTCACTTGTGCCGGTGCTGGTGCAATATGGCAAAGTTTTTCAGAACTCGGCTTCAGGTTTGGTTGCTTCCCATTCAGATCTCCATTAACAACCAACACAACAGGTGACATAGAGTAAAGGGCACCTTGGATGTTATACAAAAGAGGTACCTGCGTACCGCCTAGACTAATATTCTTCCCCATGAGTGTTGGCATCACCATTGGTGTCGTGATCACAGGTGTTGTAGTAGAAATTATCGTGTTTGCTGGAAGAGTTTTTTCCTGGATCTCTTTGGGAGCAGCAGATTTTTGGTCAGCTATTGGTGCTGAAGGCAGCAGAAAACAGTTGGCATTACCAACACGTGTGATAACTGAGCTAGGTACACTGGTGAGTGGTGCTTTGGGAGGTTGAGGCCTCACCGTCTGTACTGGGGCTGGTAAAGGTTCAGATAGAGGGGTGGGTTCTTCCTGTAATCCTTTGTGTTTTTTGATTGGGGGCATAATAACCGGCACTCGGTTAGAATGATCCTCAATGTTACGATGGATAGTCTTAAGCTGCCTTTTTTCATCTTCTGCGGTTCCTTCACTAAGTAACTGAAAAAAAAGAAAAAAAAAATTGATAAAAATAGTTCTTGTTTTTTGGGTTTCTTTTTTTAATAATATGCAATTTTTTTTTTTTTTTTCCATATTGATGAAAAAAGTGAAGAATTTAACAGATTTATAGTACAATAAAATCAAACAGAAATATCAACTTAAGCACTTATATTCAATGTTATATATTTTATCAATATAACTAGCACAGTACTCATGAAAATGATGGGATTACTTATGCATGAGTTAGCACTTCACTCTTTCAATAAACTATGTGTGATGGACGCTTTATTTTTAAAATAAAAAATGGTTTTGTAGAATTTTTTCTTTTAATTATAAATTTAAAAGCCTCAAGATTTCAAACAGACTGTATATAAATAGATATCAATTATTGACGTAAACCGTGACATGAAAGACTTACTCAACAAAAGTATCAAAACTTTTATTCATTCTAATATTGTGACACCAAATTTAATGGAGGATAAAAATAAATAAAAGAAACAATAATCATACAAATGCATTTGAACCGTGTGTGTGTGTGTGTGTGTAAGATTTTTTATCATTGCCCACTAAATTTACAGCTACTCCACTATTCCTAACTCTTTAGTTTAGTAATTTTCCACAGTTACGAAGTAAATATTTTTAACAGAAAGAAAAAAAAATTAAGGATTAAATTTTACTTTTCTCCTAAAATGTGCATTATAATGTTGGGTCTAGGTTGTGACTTGATCCCATTTAGCAAAAGAAACTGAATAACATGAATTTATATTTTTTCATAAAAAGGGGGTTTGGTTCTAACCATTATTCTAGTGGGAGCAGTAACTCTTTAAGTCTGCTGTAGATTTTCAAAACCTGAAACCCCATTAATGCAAATGTTTCATTTCATGTCTCATTCCCAAATTTTAAAAAAAAAAAAACTCCTTTTCTGTCATATGACCTATCACCAACCAACCAACCAAAACAAATCTATTTTCCTATATCATTCTTGATTCCAATAAGTAAGGTAAAGTTGGACAGGGTGGTCTAAAGTCGGCATCAGCCAGACAGCGAGAGAGTCTATCCCCTTTTCACTAGCGCTAAATCAAGGAGATTGTTTTTGCGTCTGAGGTGGAGCACCACACCTACCATCAGCTCCTCACTTTACTGCATAGATCCCTGTGCTACTCATATGCTGAGTTAAAAAGGGCCAACATCAAACCATGAACCTTGCAATTCCTAAGCCAAGTGCTCTACCGACTGAGCTAAACTGGCCCTTGATTCCAATAGTGGAACATATTCACCTCTAACCTTCAACCTATCAATCTACAGGTGCTGCCTAAGGGCCAAATCAGTGATAAGCCTTTTACTCGGTGCCTCAGTATATTTAACTGTTGTCTTAGCAAGTTTCAGCATGTTACATTAAAAATTAGAAAGAAAAGAACTGCCAGTGGAATTAAGTAAGAATTACTTACACTGTACTACCAATAATGTAGTTCCTCTTATAAATATATCAAGGGATTATATATGGATTTGTAGGCCAGATTGGACTCTTTAACCTTTGGTTAGGCAATTTTTTTCTTTTCTGTGTCACTTTGTATTATTTCTCTTTTTTCAATTCTTCTTTCTTTCAACTCTTCTTGAATAATACCACATGTTACTATAACAATTGAATTTCTCATTACTCTCTACTGAGACCAAATAGTGTGATTGATAAAAAAAATATCATATAAATCACATTGTATATTCAAGTACATTCAAATGCCCCCCCCCCCTCCATTCTGCTTCTACTGAACTGCTACCTTTTTTGACAAGAGTTATTTTAATCTGAAGATCTGTCCAAAAAAAAAGCACATTTACCTTATCATTGTACTAAAAAGACCAGAAACACAGATACACTGAGATGCTTACAATAAAAACTAAAGAACCCACACATACTTTGCTAAAACCAAAGTAAAGAAAAAAAAAAAACTATTCATCAATAAGTTTGTAGCGTGATATTTATTAACTGATTTCTTTTAAAATAAATTTTTCAATCTAGAATACATATGATTAATATCCCTCATTGAATTAAGTAGTAAGTAAGTAAAGTCGTCGGGGCGGCCTAAAGTCGGTATCAGCCAGTCAGCGAGGGAGTCTATCCCCTTTTCACTAGCGCTAGACCAAGGAGATTATTTTTAGCATCTGAGGTGAAGCGCCACACCTTCCATCAGCTCCTTACTTTACCGCACAAATCCCTGTGCTACTCATACGCTGAGTTGGCGGGGACCGGTATCGAACTAGGAACCTTGTGGTTTCTAGCCGAACGCTCTACCGACTGAGCTAACCCAGCCCCTAGAATTAAGTACACGAACACAAAAAGGGATTATATTGATAAACAAATATTTCTCTGAATTTTTGAGATGAAGCTTGATAATTTGGATTATTTGGACTATTGTCCTCATCTTTATTGTTATCTATACAACGTTTCGGTTTTGGCCTTCTTCAAGTATTTCTTGTCGGACTCAGTTTGAAGAGAAGGTTCCTGAGTCCGACAAGAAATACCTGAAGAAGGCCAGAGGGCACATCAGCCGAAAGTCTAAATAATCCAAAAGAAATATCTGTTGAACCAAATAAATGCTTTTTTTCCCCCCCTCATCATTTTGACTACAGACTTATTGATGTACCCATGTAAAATGAATATTTCATTTCTATGTAATTTAATGTTAGTAAAAGTGCCAATGTGAGAAAGATGTTAAAAGTGTAGTTATTTACTAGGTTTTGTTTAGTTTGGCACATGGTCAAAAATACTAAAGAGTTTATTCAGACATTTAGCTTAATTATCTGGTTTATTTAATCAGCTTAGACTGTTGCATATAAACAATCTAAAGCAAAAAGTACTAAATAGATAAATAACAACTTTGTTTTACACATTGGATGGATAAATAAAAAAAAGGTTTAGTTAAAACTATAACCACTTAAGATGTTTCTCATTTCATTCTTTAAATATTTCACTCAAGGCAAAATGATAATTAGATGATAATTTAGTGAAAGCCAAATTCTTTATTTCTTCAAGTGAGATGATTTCACTCTAACTGACAGTTATTGTTAAATCCTGTTTTGAAGAACCACTCACAAATTGGTAAGTAAGTGCACTTTTTATACTAAGCAACCTCAATTTTGGGGGGAGAAAAAGCACCGGAAACTTTTAGACCTATTTTATACATACAGAGAAAAAGAAAGAAATACAAATAGCTTTTCTTTCAATTAAAGGAAGGGAAATAAAACCAAAAACAATAAATAGAATACAAGTTAAACTAAAACAAATTTTAAATACAAAAATTTGTGTTTTAATATTATGAAGTTAGACAATATTTGTCATATTTCTATCAGCTTTCTTTTGATTCAATCACAATTAACACAAATAAAATTAAGTAAATCTATCCACAGCTATCCAATTATTCTTTTTTTTTTACATTTTAGCTTTATGGTAATTAATAAATAAGTAAAAGTAAAGTCAACAGGGTGACCTAAAGTCAGTATCAGCCAGACAGCGAAAGAGTCTATCCCCTTTCCAATAGGGCTAGAGTTTAAACGAAAATAAAAATAATATTAATTACAAAAGAAAAAATTCAATCTAAATTTGAACAGACACTTCTCTTTTTTTACATTTTAGCTTTATGGTAATTAATAAATAAGTAAAAGTAAAGTAAAGTCAACGGGGTGGCCTAAAGTCAGTATCAGCCAGACAGCGAAGGAGTCTATCCCCTTTCCAATAGGGCTAGAGTTTAAATGAAAATAAAAATAACATTAATTACAAAAGATAAAATTCAATCTAAATTTGAACAGACACTTCTCTTTTTTTACATTTTAGCTTTATGGTAATTAATAAATAAGTAAAGTAAAGTCAACAGGGTGGCCTAAAGTCAGTATCAGCCAGACAGCGAAAGAGTCTATCCCCTTTCCAATAGGGCTAGAGTTTAAACGAAAATAAAAATAATATTAATTACAAAAGAAAAAATTCAATCTAAATTTGAATGGACACTTCTCGCACCCCCTGGTCAGGAACTCCTGCGCTAGACCAAGGAGATAGTTTTGGCATCTATGATGGAGCGCCACACCTACCATCAGGCTCCTCACTTTACCACACAGATCCCAGTGCTATTCATACGTTGAGTTGACACATGAACATTTCTTTTTTTTCCTTCTTTTTTTTATTGTGAAATAATTAAAAGGAACCAAGTCGAGAATCATCACAAATTCATCATACAATACAAATAAACATTGTAGTGACTCAAGTCAGAATGCTCTTTTCTAATCAAAACTATTTCAAAACATTCAATATTTGAATTAACCTACAAAACATTTTTTAATATTTTTGAGATCTATAGTGAAATTGCTAATTAGGACAGAGCCTATTCTAGTAGTGACCAACCCAAGCAGATTTAACAGGTTTGAATTCAGAGTTTTCTTTCTCCTAGGCTGGTTGCCTAACCAAGAGCCCAGTCTGTCCTACTATTTACCCATAGCTAGAGGGAGAGTAGTTGGATTCATGCCTTTCCCAAGGGTATTAGCGCTATGTGACCTGTAGCTTTGTCCAGGATTTGAACTCAGGTCGACAAGTCCATTTCCTACGACTAACCATTAGACCACATGCCTCCCTCCAACCAAGATCATTATATAAATGTTTGTTACAAAGCTATGTTTAATAAATTTACCTTGCAAGATATTGCTAATGGGTTTTACTCATTGGGTGCTCAATCAATTCAGCCTTGTGCCAAACGTGACTTTGTCTAATGAATATCTAAGTGAAATAGCTTTATTTGGGCATCTCTCTCTGTGCAGGTTAGTATACAAAGAGATTGCTGTAAAAAGGTGGATCTATAAACTATTGACTTTAGAAGGTGAGGAGGGGGTAGGGAATTGTTATGCGCATTCAAGTTGAGACGGATAATTTCTTGTTTTATTCACAATAGAAAAAAAAAATTTTTTTTTGCATCTACCAAGTGGTAGTAGACATGTTGTGCAAAACAAATGATACAACCTCTCCCCACCCAAATCCATTTTAATTCCGGGCTGTAAGACAACAAAACAGGAAAAATGCCAAAAGAGTAAATACTATAGGCAATTTGGGATATTTACTAAGCTTGTCTTTAGTCTGTCATAAGGCCACAAAAACGGGGTACTCAGTAAAGATTGAACTCACCACAGTAAGCTTACTAATTATCCCAAGTATTCAATATTTAGCAATTTACAAAGTTTATCTTAGCATATAGCCATTTATGTGGAGCACCCAGTGAGGATTGAACTCGTCACAGTAAGTTTACTAATCATTAATAAAGTATTCAATATTTACCTATTTATTAAGCTTATCTTAGCATATGGTCACAAATGTGGAGCACCTAGTAAGGATTGAACTCCTTTAGTAAGATTTTAATTTTTCAAATTCAACAGTTGATGAACCAATGATTTATAACACACATACACACACACGTTCAGTTTTTCAATAATCTAATTTTCTGATTTCTTTAGGAGACTGGCTTGCTAATCACTATTCATTGAGACCTCAAAACTCATAGGTATTCATCGAGCTTAGCCGAGTCTGGAACAAGGTCTTAAATGTAGAGGTCTCAATAAGGATCAAACTCAAAACGATAATAATAGTCCAGCAACTTCACAGCAAGGTGTTATTTTGTATCTTGAATTGCATGAAGGCTTACAAAAAATTTAACTCTCAAAACAAACAAAAAATCATATATAAGACTTATTTAAAATCAGGACAAATACTACCTTTGAGTGACCAGGTTTTATTTGATAATATCAAGAGAGACATAATAAAAATAAACATATTGTGCTAACTTGGATAAACAAAGAAATAGGAGAATAAAGTCTTTATTATTGTACTATACAATTGCAATATTACTTCTTCTATACAAGCTGTCTTACAAAATGTGTTGAATTAATTTTGACAAATCAATCAAGTACATTTTTATTCGATACACATAATTCTCATTCATCATTCCAAAATCAAATTATGATCAATGGTTTTACCATCTTTCAATTTTTTTTTTCTAATGTGCAATTGTTTTTGGCAATAATCGTCTATATAGAACTTTAATTCTTCTTCATTTTTATATTAAAAAGTTGAAGAACTCAATTTGGAACACAAATGCATTATGGGTCAGTTTTACAACAATTTGACCTTTCCTGGGTTCCTTTAATAAACCAATATTTATGATTATCATTCCTCACTGACTAATCTTTTTCAGATCATAATAGTCTAATTAGAGGGAGATCAAAGTCTCTCAGTTTATTACATAGGAAAAATCAAGGACTCTACTACACACACATGATCAATATTATTCAAATGTATCTTTTGTTTCAGATGTTAATGGTGGATACATATATTCAAGATTCTGGCAATTTTGAGACATTATCTTAAAGTGAGCCTCAAAACCACTAAAGCTGCTTGCAGAATTCAAGAAGCAGAAAAATGAAACAATATCTGACTATACTATACTAGCAGGAGTACCCAGTCCGTGACCAGAGTAAAATGATTTTAAAAACACCAGTGAGTGAGAGAGGAAGGAGTAAGAGAGGAAAATAATTTCCAACCAAATAAATTTTTTAAGATTGGACCAGAAATATGGAAAAATTCCGAGCTGAACAGATTAGGGTGTGAATTTGTCAATGTCCACTAAAATTAGCTAAATTGCTGGGAATGCTACTATGAGCAGCATCCTAGCAAAGATTAATATTAACAGGAGCAGCTGCTATGCGGTACGTTCCACAAATAAATTGATTTTTGTTTAATCAATTAATTATATCACTTAATAAATAAAAATCAATAACGAAATTGTTTCTTGATTATAAACATATTAAGGTGTATGCGAGATTTCAAATCTGAATGACATCTCTTTTCGGAGTTATAAGATGACAACACATACCACAACATTACTTTATATATAGATATAGATGTGGTAACTGGTCTCTTGAAATAAATGACAGAAGTGGATGATCCTCATTTACCAATCATAATACTTTAAAATGCATATAAGAGAGAACATAACCACTAAGATTTGAAAAGTTTCAAAAGAAAGATACTATATGTAGAGTACTAGAAGCAACTACCCAGCATTGCCTAGGTAAAGGGGTAGGGGAACTATGGTGTGTTGATTTGTTTACTTTTGAGATTTATAAATGCTGGACATTTTCTAAGTAGAATTTCAATGCTATTTCTATGCATATTTTTTAATCTTTAAATATCTTCCTGAATATAAATCAAATTTTCATCATTTTTGTACAAAAAGCAGAACCGGTGATATTCAATGTGTATAATATATATATATACTTTGTTTTATTTTAGTAGTTTCATCCAGACATACACTCATACATATATACATACATACACAACTGCCCTTTATATGTGAAAGATAGATAGATTACATGAGCTTCAAAAATCATACAAAATCTCTTGAGGTTTCCCATGAACTCTCAGTTAAAGCAAAATTATTTTTGATATATCCTAATAAAAGGAAAAAAGTTAGACATTTCAAATAACTCATTATTATCAGATCTTCAGAGTTAACCGCTGGGTTTATTGCCTGGTGCCTGAGGCACCCAAAAAGGGGAATGTCAGTGGGAACCATGCATTTTTTTACACTAGCCATTGCATGAGCTTCAGTTTGTGCATGGCTTCCCACATTAAAAAGACCTTGTGTCACATCCTACCCTGGTAGGAGGTCAGGAAAATACCTAGTCATTATGAAATCTTGCAATATAAACCAGGTTAAAGATTCCAAGAATTTCAAACAACCTTTTATATTGTCTAAACTAAAAGGTGTTCAAATATATGTTGTACACACAATTTGTTTGTTTTGCTTTACGGCATATCAACCATGGCGGGTCATTTAATGCCGGCAATGTTTTGAAAGATTCATAGGGATAGTTTGATAGCAAATTTTTTAAACTAATTTTTTTTAGGATATCATAGACAGAATCAATGGCATTTGGCAACTATTGTTGTCAGTTTCTGACCATCAGAACAAGTTTGGGATTAGTGTTAACTGCGTTATTCAGACTATTGTCCTCATCTTCATTGTTATCTGTACAACGTTTTGGCCGATATGCCCTCCGACCTTCTTCAGGTATTTCCTGTCGGACTCGGGAACCTTCTTTTCGTAATCGGGAACCTTGTCGTAATCTAGATTGCAGGTTCAATCCTGATCAAGGGCAGCAGTAACATAGAATAATAATTAACAGCTTAATGCCGCTACCCTAGCTATGGTTAGCGGAATGAGAACAGGATACCCCTGTGGATTGAATAAAGGGTTAGGTTCAAAGTTCCAGGATGGCTCCCGATTACGACAAGAAGGTTCCAAGTCCGAAAAGAACCGAGTCCGACAACAAATACCTGAAGAAGGCCGGATGGCATATCGGCCGAAACGTTGTACAGATAACAATAAAGATGAGGACAATAGTCCGAATAATGCAGATAACACCAATCAACAAGCCTCATCTCAAACATTCAGAGAAAAAGTCTTGGGATAATAATGATATATAAGTCAAGAAACTGACAGTCAACAATTACTGAAAAGCAATTCAACTAATATCTTAAAAAGTTTCTTTTGATAATATCCTTACACTGCAAAAGGTTTGAAAGGAAAACAGTGGATTTTCATGTTATAGCAAATAAACTTAACTATATCTCACTAACTTCAATGGGGCAGAAGTTATAGTGCAGGCAATAATGACATAATATATTGACTATCTTATTACTTCTGTCCTACTCTGTACATAAATAGTACTTTTTAAAGTTAGTTATTAAGTTAGTAGAGTGGCCTATTGTGGGTATCTGCCAGACCAAGGAGATTGTTTTTACATGAGGTGGAGCACCACACCTACTATCAGCTCCCACTTTACAGTACAGATCGAAGCCATGTTACTCAGGATCTAAACTGGCAAGGGCTGGCATAGAACCTGGAATGTTGTGGTTCCTAAGTGGATGCTCTACAGAGTTAAACCAGACCTTTACAAATCATCAGAAAAAAAAGTTTACAAATATATTTCGTGAAAAATGAGGTCATTTTTTTTTTGATGTTAATATTTTTTTTTAAATTTAAAGAGACCTATTATGATTCAAACTTATTTGTTTATATTTCATAAAAAGAACAATGACATTAAACTTTGATCAAAACATAGTATTCAAACTAATTTTTTTAGAATAATCCTTTAAATTTTCTCTCATTTTATAGTTATCTACACAACGTTTTGTCCAATGTGCCATCTGGTCGAAATGTTGTGTAGAGAAGAATAGTCTGAATAATCCTTCAGATTTTGATATTTCAGTTACATTTTTTCAATAGTTACCTATTACATTTTAAAATAATTATACAAAATCCCAACAAGCAACAGAGTTTCAATTTGAAAGTATTTTTAATAAAGCAACATTGAGTAGTTTATATATATATATATATATATATATATATATATATATATATATACACACACACACACAATAAAGAAGATGATTTACTGGAGAATAGAATATCGAGTTAATCGCAATATTGACAGTCAATACAAATATTAACCAAATAAGTCAGTGTTATAAAGAATACAAAGTGCTCAATACATTAGTAGAGCAGATAAAGGTATATATATATATATATATATATATATATATATATATATATATGAATTTTTTTTTTTGCACATTCTCTCCTGATGAGCCCATGCATTTGTAAACATCTTTTGTTTTTTTTTTTCAATATATCATATTCACACTATCGGATTAATTTCCATTTTATTTCACATTTTTATTTAACCTACTTATGTTTCATCAAAAAAGGATCATCAGGGTTAATTTTCATAAATTAATCAAGAAATTGATTAATTAAAGACAATTGCCGAAGTGAATAATGCTATATATATATATAATTTTGAATGAATAAAATCAAAATATGAAAATAATCCTACCTTAGCAAGTTTGGATTCTCTTCGATATCCAACAGGCTTCTTATTATTCTCTTCAAGACGAGCACCTATTTCACATTGATAAGGTGGTGATGGAGGCGTTCCATTGACATTTGATAAAACAGTCAGTGTAAAATGATCAAGATCTTTACATTTGCTTGAACTGATAGACAGCAGGGTTTCTACAGCATCTCGTTCCTCAGCATTGCTGTCCTTTGGAGAAAGTCCCATTGTGCGATCCTAAAGGTGGAAAAAAAAGAAATAAAATTACACATTTAAATATAGAGTAAAGAAAAATAAAAGATTTTGTTTCATTTTATATAAACATGGTATTTAAAAAAATTTTTTTTTTACTGTACTTTAAATATAAAGTATAATAAAAAATCAGTTTTTATTGTTTTATTTTTCAAACTATAAAAAGTATTTTTAAATTGAAGGGAAATCTTTAAAAATTAGTTGTATTTTCCTACTTGGTTTTAATTACAATTAGACAGACATACTGTGGTTTGGTTTGTTTTTTGTTTAGTTTTGTGGCATATCAACCTCAGTGGGTCATTTAATGCAAAGTTTTGAAATAAATTCAATCTTAATGGATATTCATATTTTTTATAAACACATTTTTCTATTTAACCCATAGATAGGACCCTAACAGGTACTCCCAGTCGACCAGGGAGCAATGGTGATGAAGGGGTGCTCCACATTTCCCAGACCTCCAGAACTGGAACATCACCATCAGATAGAGTTTAACGTCATTCCCAGAACATGAAGACCACCTGCCACCGCCTTCTAGCACCCATATGATAAAAACGATTGGGGCTTGCCATAAGGACGATAGGGTTGGGACAATCATATAGGTGCTAGGGCTTGACGTGACCAGCTGATTGATCGGAGGGGGCCTCTCCGACTGCCCTTCTAGACTAGGTAAGCACCTAAGTGGAGTGTTGCATGTCATGGACTGCACAGCCACCAGGCTTCCGTCCTTAAGTATCATGGGTCGCCACCCACGGCCTCATTGGGATAGGGTTTCTTTCCCTCTGCAGTCGGTATATTAATGAAAATATGAAAAAAATCTAACCATATTAACCATAGTGATTGTTTTGGTATTATTAACTGATTTTTTCTGCTCTGATTTGAAATGTTTTCAACAATTTAAATCAGCAGAAATCCTAATAAAAGTCAGGAGAATAATAATGCATGAGAATTACGAGAAAAGTTTAAAATGTTCTGAAAATTTTCACTTGGGAATTTTTTTATTCAAAATGATTGTTTTGAAAATTCTTATTGATGCCCTGAATACTTATTTTTCGAAACTGAAAGTTAAAAATGCAATTCCAAATGAAAAAATGTAAAGAATTTAGATTTGTATAACTTCTCATTATTTTCTTTTCTTTTTAATATAACTCTTCCTTCAAGAAATGAAGGTGGTATGTGTGCAACATTTTTCCCAAAAATAAAGAATTTTTTAAAAATATTTAATTCCAAGCCGATTTTAATTGTTTGAAAATAATCAATACTTTTGCGGTCAATATGTAGACAATTTAATTTTTTTCACCTTATATTAGAAAAAAAAAAAAAAAAAAAAAAAAAAACTTTCTGCAATAACCAAACTAAGAATGTAGAAAAAGAAATGCAATAAAATTAGGTCGTAGTTGACAAATATTTTTTAAAAATTGAAGTGGGAATTTGAAAAGAGCTACGAGAGAAATACACAACAATTAAATAAAAATAACTCCACAACAGTTGCTTTAAAAAAAACGACCTTTTGTTTATCAAAAATAATATCTGAATCAGAAAAACATCAAATTATCTTTAGTGATTTCTCTACCACAAATGGAAAACATATTTTAAATATTTTTCACCAATAATTAAAAAAACTGATTTAAATAACATTTACACAAACATTCAAACAAAAAGTTCAAAACAAAAACATTTTTCTTTATTGTGCACAGAGATTATAGTGAGACTGGATCATCCAGCAAACCTCCATGATTTTTCTTTCTTTCTTTTTCTAAGATTCATTAATGGCTGAAAACATTCCTTCTCTCATCATTAAAAATGTTAAATATCTATTACATTTTTACTTTCATTGATCTAATTCAGAAAACTATTTTTCGTTTTTAATTATAGGATAAACTCCTATAAATCCAATATTTAAGGGAGAAAGAAGTGTGTGTGTATGTGTGTGTGGTGACCGTATTTATTTAATAGCAAATATGTGTCTGTAGGTGGGGGTCCTAAAAGGTAACTTAGGTAATCCACCCCAAAATTCCAAATTTTGCCGCTCATTTCTTTTTTTAAAATTTGTTTTCATTTCTTTTAAGTTTTGAGCAACAGAATTTTTAAAATTGAATTTTCATACTATTTTTCATGCATGTAAAATATTTTGAATGATGAAGAACCAACATTTTTTTAAACATCAAGGTAGGGCATTTTAACGATTTTTTTTTCTAGGGGGAGACAGAGGGAGAGAGCGCCATGTTTGAATTTCTATCTAAAAAATTTAAAAAATGAAATAAGAAAAATTCATTAAATATTTTCATTTTTTTTTAAATATTATTTCGTGATATTTTTCCAGAAAAAAAAATTAAATTAAGTGAACAGATTTTAAAATTATTCGTGGTAGGTGATTTTTGGTGCGATAAGAGTTAATGTTTCTTCCTTTCACTTTATATTGTAGCTTTATCAGAAATTTTATTTCGAGAAAAAAATGTTTTTTTAATTATATATCGATCCCCAAATTCAAATTATTAAAAGAAGAAAAAAAAAACGGAGCTCCACATGTTATTGAAACACACGCAAAAAACACAGTAGCGATCGATTTTTAAGTAATAAATCTTCTTTTTTTTTAAATTGAAGTATTGAATTCAGTCAAAAAAATTTACTTTTGAATTTTGTAAACCAGAAAAAATTGTTTTTTTTTAGTTTTTTGGGTTTTTTTTACAAAAGAATAAAATAATACAGCTAAAAAATGTTCAAACTGCGCAAATTTGAAACAAGACTTAAACCAGATTTTAAAAACCCTGTACTTAATTAATTCTTTATCAAATGAGTATTAATATATATTTATATATTTAATTTGTCAAAAACAGTCATGGGTTGTGTGATAATGTGTGAGAAGGCCTCTCAGCTGTAGTAGGTGGATCACGCACGATGTCATCATCACCACACTTAGAGTTACATTCAAGATTTCATTTAACATTACAATTTTATTACATAGACTCTTTTCAGCAGTTAATTTACATTTTGGAATTGAACAGCAGGAAAATAAACTCATAATTCAGGTGAGAGAAAGAAGGACAAAAAAAGGGGGATAAAACAGGTCGGAAACTACAACAAATATGCGTATGTAATGATAATAGTTTTAAAGTACGGATAACCCAGTCAGGCTTTTCACTTCCTGATCACGTGTCCAAACAAGGCGAACACGCACCGAACGAGTGATCATCGTGACCTCATTTGAAGCCACGCCCCTATATGATGTCAATCATCAGCACGTCACACTCAGTGTTACTATGAAACTTTAAAGAAAATTGGAGCTCCCTATTTTTTTTTTTTTTTTTACCGCGCCTTATATTGTAATTTAAAATATTTTTGTATAGGTGGGTGAAAAAATAGTGTCTTATTTTGGTCATTTAAATATGAAAAATTACAAGTTTATACATGAAATATATTTGAGGATATAGAAAATAATCTTTCTCTTTCGAATGCTTATAAAAAGGAATAAAAGATCAGAGAGGTTTTTTTGCGCGTGCACGCGCGTGTGTGTGTGTGTGGGGGGGCGTTGTGCAATAAATAAATAAAAATCACGAGTTTAGTCAATTTTCCCCCTTATACTAACAAAACCAATACTTGAAGGGTTTTTGAGAGAAGACTCTAAACGAGAAACATTTCCTTTCATTAATATTGTCGGTCAATTTTTTTTTTTTTTTTTTAGTTAGTCGATGCATTTAATTGATTTGATGAAATAAATTCTACGTGCTTTGTCTCAGTTGATTATCTGACTTTCGGTAAAATAAACAAAAGGAAAGAAAAAACAAAAAACTAGAATTTAGTTGAAATGTTTTGTTTACTAAAAGGGCAAATTTTAAAAATAATCCTTTTAAACATTTTAGGAATTTCAATTACTTAAGTATTCTTAAATTGACCAGTGTGAATTTTTTTAAATTCACCAAAGCAAAAAGCTTTGCTTATGTTTTCAATATCAACGCGAATATTTTCTTACAAATTGTTTTAGTGTGAACATATCTAAGTCATTTTTCAAAATGCAATCAAATTTATTTTTGCAACAACCTAGTATTTAAAATATGTTTTTAAAACGTAACTATTTGAGGAAGAATCACAATCCAAAAAAATAAAATAAAGGTCTTCCCTTCTAACACAAGCATCCTTGACCTTGCTCATTAGCATATCACAGCCACACCCAGCAACAAATCACGTACACACCGGATTTTTTTATAATTTTCGGCACGTATCACATGGATAAGTATTTAAAAAATGCATTTGAAGTTTTATAAAAGATAAATTTATGAAAAAAATGTTTCGTTTCTTACTGTTACCTAAAAGAAGTTAATGACTTTGAAAAGTATTATGAAGCACAGATCGAAAGAAAAAGGTTTGATTTTAATTTTCAACCCACGAGCATTCCTTAAGAAAATAATTTAATAAATAAATAAATAAAACAAAATTATAGCAAAACAAAAAAAACAAAACTAAGAAAATTAATTAAAAATTAAGAAAAAAATTAATTAAAAGTTAAGAAAAAAAAATAAAACGAAATTATTTAATAACTTAAAGCAAAACAAAGAAAACAAAAAAAAAAAATTTAAAAGGTTTTCTTGTTTCTTCCTCGTTAGTGCACACACCCTTTCGACTGTTCCCTCAACAACAACAAAAAAATATAGATTGTAATTTATTTCTTGATATAGAACGATTAAAAAATAAAGTAATTAAAAATGTAAAATCGACATTTGATCAATAATGCAAACTACGTAAAAATAAAACGATTTTATAAAAAATTGTGCAAATTGCCGCCTTTAGTTTAAAAAGAAAAGATGTAAAGAAAAACAGAGTGAAGAGTGAACGAATAAAACAAAACGGAGCATTGAAAATTGTAACAATGAAAGAAGCGTGTCACTAAATGAAAAAGGAAATTAATTTATTTACTAAGTATACAATGAACTAACTGAAGAAATTTATAAAATAAAGGAAGTTATATAAAAAATAAATGAAGAAATCTAAAAAATAAAAAAATGTCGCCAATTTAGCAAAGTGTTTTTTTCATATTCTTTAAATGAATGAACGAAGTTTTAATGCAATTCGTTTAGATATAGTTAATATTGAATAAAAATAAAGAGATGATTATCAATTTATAATTTAAAAATAGGAAATTTAATAACTTCACGAATCGATGAAATAAAAAATAAGATTGTATTTGAGCTTAAGTAACACTTAATCTATTTTCTCTCCTGTTCTTTCATTAAGTCATTCATTCTAATAAAAAAAAAAGTAAATAATAAATAGGACGAATTCACTTTGTAGATAAAAAATAAACACGATATTTGTATTTTTAATGGCAGATTTTTTTATCAGTAAATAAATCATATATAATTAATTATGAAATTAGTTTTTTTTTATCACATCAAAATTCTTCTAAAGAAAATTTTTATTCAAAAATAAAAATTATATTATTGCTAAATTTTACTTTTTTGGTAGATTTCTACAGAAATATCAAAACCTTGGTGAACTGACTAAAATTTGGCAATTTTTTTCCCCAGTAAATGTATGAACAGAAGTAAATCTAAGTCAGTATTGACTATTTTATTTCATGTTTAAAAACATTAGCAAGTTAAAATTTTAAATATTTCAAGTTTAGTTTTGTAATTTCATGTTAAAAATAAAATTGAATACGGAATTTGATGATGTTGATGATGATGATTAAAGGGTTGAAACAGCTGACATAACTTAAATGTTTCTTCTTCATCGTAATTAAGTTAAAAAGTGGTGGCAACAATAATAACAATAATAAAATGGAAGAAATACTTAACAAAAATTTAATAAGTTCCTGAGAGAGAAAATTAGGAAAAATTTATTCTTTTAGAGAAAAGAAATCTTTTTTTTAAACTAAATATTGTTTGAATAAAAACAAAGTTTGCATTTATTTATTTTTAAATAAATGCATCTATATTTTAAAAATTGCTTTATTAGACTTTAAATTTTTGAAAGATTATAAGATATAAAAGAAAAAGAATGACTTAGTTTCAGGGTTAATCAAGTAAAATAGATAATTTAAAAAAAATTGATTAAATAATAAATAATAAATAAAATTCAGAAAATCTGGTAAAGACATTTTTGAATTAAGTAATTTTACAAGTATACATTTTTTTCCGCGAAATTCACAAAACATATCTTAATCAATAAAAAAAATATAATTGATCACTTTTTATTCCAGAAAGAAAAAAATACTTAAAATGAATTGGTATTAATTACAAATTAATTTTAATCAGAAGCTACAAAAAATAATAACAACAGATTCTTATACAACAAAAAATATGAGACTAGATATAAACAAAGAAAAAGTTACTATTTGATTTTGTTGCTTTTTTGAAAATTCAAAAGAAAATTGTAATTTACTTACAGCCAAGTTTGGTGGAGTGGCTGGAGGCGAAGGTGGACAGCAGTTGTCCATTCCGTGCATATTTTTTTTTTTTTTTCAAAAGTTTTCAATCCGTAAAATTTCTCCAAGAAA
Organism: Doryteuthis pealeii; assembly: GCA_023376005.1. Lineage (NCBI taxonomy): Eukaryota > Metazoa > Mollusca > Cephalopoda > Myopsida > Loliginidae > Doryteuthis > Doryteuthis pealeii. The sequence goes on from CM042149.1 coordinate 14,810,116, forward strand.
ATGGGGGAAAAAAGAATAGAGAAACGTAAAAACGAGGAATGACTTCTTAACGCACAGCGTGTCGATAGCGTCTCTGTTGTCGCTTTGACAAGAGTAGGAGGAAGCCGGCAGCGAGGACATAAGAGTAGGAGGTAAAGGTAGGAGTTAAGGATTGGTTGAGAGGTGGAGGAAGTAAAAACAACGGCTCGGGGTCGGAGAATGAGGTAGAAAGTAAGGATCTATCTAAAGAAGGAGGAGGAGGAGGTGTGATTTAATGGATAGATAGATAGAGAAATAGAACAGCGGGGGGGAAGAAAGAAAGAAGGAAAGAAATAAAGAGAGAGAGAGAGAGAGAGAGAGAGAGAGAGAGCGAAAAAAGACACAAAGAAAAGACAATGTGCAAGCAACAAGAGTCGCTTAAAAGAAAGTCGTGTTTATTTAATACAAGATACAAAATAAAACAGAATAGCACAGTCAACTGAGAGAAGAAAGTACTAGTGTAAGCGTAATTAATAAGTAGAGAAAGTTTAAGTCATCACTGTTATTAATAAACACTCAAAGCTAAAACATAAAAACAAACAAACAAACTTAGGATTGCCCAGAACTTTTTTCCTCGTACATTTTTAATTAGTCACGTACATAATCCCTACTTCCCAAGAAATTCTTAAAACCCGCCTGGACCTGTTTTTTTTATTTTATTTTTCTCTTTCTCCCTGTCGAAGTTTAAATAAGCATGCCGTGATTATTAGTAAAATAAATTAAAAAATTAAAATATAGAAATTATTACAAAATATATATTGCCAGTCAGAAAGATATTTCAACAGCTTGTAATTATTTTAACCATTACACAACGATGGGGTTTTACACAAAAATACAGAAATGCGGGGGATGTGTAGATTAAACGACCACCTGTCGAAAGTCTTTCTGTTGAGTTGATGGAAGGAAAATACACTTTTTCCCAACCCCGTCAACATATTATAGATTAAAAATAATAATATAATGAAAGTTTATTGTTTCAACTAAAAACACTTTCAATTTGGTATATAAAATCTGTCTATAGTCACATTTATTGATAAAAAATCCCCTCTAATTTAAATAAGACGAAAGACAGGAAAGAAAGAGACACAAAGGGGAGGAAAAACCTGAACTCTCCTTTGCAGGGAAAACACAATGAGCAACGTAGGCGTGTAAATGAATTGACCAATCAGAAATCGGGGCAGATTCAGCTCGACCAATCAGCGAAAATTTATCATGTGATCAGCTTGTGTTCAAGGCTAGATGTGCACGTGGGACTGCCATGAAAGAAGCATGGCATTAAAAAAACAAGTGTAAAACTACTACTGCTGCTAATTTACTTACATTCCGGTTGCACAATAATGAAACCACTCCGTTCGTAATTCTTTTTTTATTTATTACGTGTGTATTGTTATAATTATTATTGCCGAAGATAAAAAGTATGGTGACGATTAGAGTTTTACTAAATGAATTAGTCGAAACACTCGAACAGCGATGTAACTTTGACGTATTTTGCCTATGTGGCTTAGTGTTACTGTTAAAGCTAGCAGTTTACAAATATGAGGTTGTTTTTAATTGTTTTATCGGATTTTTTTGTTATATGGGGAAAAAGGTGGTTGAAGATTTGTTTTTCTTATCATCAATTTAGGAAATCCTTGCAAATAAGTTCTCAGTCGGTAGAGTGTCAGCTTAGGAATCACAAGGTTCCTGGTTCGATACCGGCCCTCGCCAACTCAGCGTTATGAGTAGCACACGGATCTGTGCGGTAAAGTGAGGAGCTGATGGTAGGTGTGGCGCTCCACCTGAGACGCTAAGAAAATCTCCTCGGTCTAGCGCTAGTGAAAAGAGGATAGACTCCCTCGCTGTCTGGCTAATACCGACTTTAGGCCACCCAGCGGACTTACATCAGTGCTTTCTTACCCACAAGAAAGGAAGGTGGTGCCAGAGTCGTTACTCGTAAGTGGTAGTAATACTTAGTAATAGTAGTAGTTACAATTTCAATTAGTGTGTTTGTTGGTTCCTTTATTTAATTTTTATTACTAACGACAACAGAAGTATTGATAATTTTCAACAAATGTTGATATTAAAGTAAAAATAATAATAGTAATGATATCGCATATTACGACCTGGTGGAGGGTGGGTAATGAATATTTTCAGACTGTTGATAGGATTGAACAAATTTTGCCGAACGTTCACAGAGATTTATTCGCACTCGTTTGTATAGAGCTCAATGGTTATGCAGAAAGCCTGTGTTGGCTTGACTTTAAGGCTTGTCACACGCACACACAGACACACACACATCACATAAAGCAATGGACCTATTGAGTAATAAAAAAAATAAGAAAGAATCTTCTTAGGAAGATCTGTATTTTATTATTTTTTATATAAAACACCTGTTGGTTTCCCGTTTTAACATCGATCCATGATTTCGATACTTCTCTTTAGGACGGAGTGAAAAATTCTAATGAGCATTTCATCATCCGTTATGTCGTGGATTTTTTTTTTGAATTAAAAATAGGTATGCAGTGATGCTGATAGCTTTTTGATTTAGTGCGTCCTGGGACGCAAATATGATGGGTCCCAACTAAAGTGTCTTAATAAATTATAGGGTTTAATTATGATCTGGGGAAACAACTAAAACAACTAAAGCCGTCTAACTCCTACCTTGTAACCTATCCTGTGTAATTCGTTTCTAAGAAACTTGAAATGTATTTACAGTTAGCTTGAAATGGTAAGGGAAGAAAAACGAAAAAAACTGGGACACATGGATAGGATTTTACTGCGTCCTTTTAGATTTTTATGCGCCAGGGACGCAGGACGCGTACCTATCAGCATCTCTGTGTATGGCCAAAATTTCGGTACGACAGCAACCCCTGCTTTCTTTAAACTTCTATTTTTTTAAAATTGAATTGTAAATTATCACCTAGTTAATTCTTTTTTCCTTAAACTTGCATGTAAAAAAAAGTCCTATGAATTATAACAAATGATTTTTAAAAAACCCGGCAAAAATGCACCATTTTGACAGATACAATTTTAATTAATAAAATTCTTCCGTTTTAAAGATTGTAAAACAAATAACTTTTACATGTGATTAAAAAAACAAACCTTCCTCTTCATAAAGTAAAGTAAATTCGTCGGGATGGCCTAAAATCGGTAACAGCGAGTGAGTACTATCCCCTTTTCACAAGCGCCAGACCAAGGAGATTGTTTTTGTGTTTGATGTGGAGCGCCACACCTACCATCCTCACTTTACCGCACAGGTCCCTGTGCTACTCATACGCTGTTAGTGAGGGCCGGTATCGGGCAGGAACCTTGTGGACACTCTACCGACTGAGCAAAAACGGAAATTTACGTTTAATTTTCTTTCATTCTTTACGAGTTTTATTGAATTTTAAATCGTGTGGCGGGAAGAAGAAAAAATGCGCGAAATTTTTGTCATTATTAAAAAAATGACGTTCGGCGAGAATGCTGACTACACAAATTATCACTCAATTACAAGTTGGACAGGAAATTGCTTTATTTTGTAAGTTAGAATATTTTAAGGGTATTGCTCTAAATAAAAAATATCACTATGATGTGTAGTTTTTGCTGAGTTATGGACCGGTTTAATTCAGTCGGTAGGGCATCCGCCTGGGAAGAACAAGGTTCCTGGTTCGATACGGGCCTTCGTCAACTCAGCGTATGAGTAGCACAGGGGACTGTGCGGTAAAATGAGGAGCCAATGGTAGGTGTGACGCTCACCTACGACGCAAAAACAACCTCTTTGGTCTAGCGTTTGTGAAAGGTGGATAGACACCCTCGCTGTCTGGCTCATGCTGACTTTAGGCCACCCCGACGGGCCGGGGGGTCCTATGCTCAGCATCCACGCAGAGTTGATCAATGTAGGTCTCTGTTGGGCGGTCCCATGTGCTGGTTTCCATAGGAATACGTCACTTATGAGTTCATCCCCGCTTCTCCAGCGATGTCCAGCATGTCTTGTTCGTCTCTCTCGATGGTTTGTGTGATAGGTGACCGTATAGCTACTTTCTTGTAGAATGTTGCTTCCATGATTTAAGATCACGCGCAGCATTCTTGTGCAATTCCCATAGCTTATTTTAGGTACTTCGTTAAGGCCCAAGTGATTCGGCCATACAGTAGCACTGATATAATTACGGCTTGGAAGAATTGTTTTAAAAAGAAAAGAATCATCTCCACACTCGACGGCAAGCCATTAAAATCAGTGGAACAATTCACGTACCTAGGTAGCAATATCTCATCCACAGAAAGCGATGTTAATGTTAATTAAAGAAATTAATAATTTTGATTGTCGGTGACTACGGGTTAAAGATAAGACTGGCCGCTATACAGATGAGGCGTGAGTAAATGTTATATACCCTACCTATACCCTGTGGAGGCGCGGTGTAAGTCGTAGGAAATGGACTCGTCGACGCGAGTTCAAATCCTAGACAAGGCTGTTTGCATTTCACATAGCGCTAATATCCTTGGAAAAGGTATGCATCCAATCCTTACTCCAAGCTATGTGTAAATAGAAGGGCACATTGGACTGTTTAACCATGGCTAGGTAACCAGTCTAGGAGAAGGAAACCTCTTAATTCAAACCTGTTAAACTCCGCTTAAGATATTGACCTTGTGTCGCATCCTGCTCGTGCGGAGGAGTTTGTTAAATATATATACACTCTACTTATAAACATTTATGGCTATGTCCTAATCCTTATAACCACGGAAGTATTATGCTGACCCAGGGCTTGTGTCCGGTGGTTTCGGCCTCTGGACCAGGAAGGAATTAAATTAACACCGTGATCTTGCTCCCTTGGTTAAAAGTGGACAGGGCTGGGTTTATTGCCCAGTGCCCTAGGCGCCCCAGTAGGGGAATGCCGAGGGGATCTACGCATTGTTTGTGCTTGCCATCACATGAGCTTCGGTTCGTAAGTAACCCCCACCCGCCCTGTCGGCTGGGGCGTTAGAATGCACCGACTGCACCTCTACAGAGGGGTAAGACTCCCCCAATGGGGCCGCCTGTTGGCCGTGGGTGGCGACCCGTGATGCTTAAGGGTAGAGCCCAGGTGGATGAGCAGTTCATGACTTGTAATACTCCACTTTGGCCCTATCTTGGGCTAGACGGGCGGTCGGAGAGGCCCACTCCGATCAATCGACTGGTCACGTCAAGCCCTAGCACCTATATGATTTCCCCAACTCTATTGCACACATGGCAAGCCCCAACCCCTTTTTATCATATGGGTGCTAGAAGGCGGTGGCTGCGGGTCTACATGTCCTGGGAATGACGTTAAACTCTATCTGATGGTGAGGTTCCAGTTTTGGAGGTTTGGGGAATGTGGAGCACCCCTTCATCACCATTGCTCCCTGGTCCACTCTGACCCGGAGTGGTAGTACCTATTAGGGTCCCAACTATGGGTTAAATAGAAAAATGTATTTATAAAAAAATTGTATTATCCATTAAGAATTGATTTATTTCAAAACTTTATCGGCATTAAATGACCCACTGAGGTTGATATGCCACAAAACAAACCAAACCAAACCAAACCAAGTAACCCCCACAAAAATGGACCCTTGTGTCTGACCTGCATAGTGGGATGCGGGAAAATATCACTATCACTTGCAGTGTAACAGGACCTCTTCACGCTGCTGGCGAGTATTGTATTTTGTTTATGTTATTAAGATTCGATTTCATTTCCAGCCTCCGTCCGCCCTGCCGGTGGGGCGTTAGAATATACCGACTCCACCTCTGCAAAGGGGTAAGACTAATGGGGCCACCTGTTGGCCATGGGTGGCGACCCGTGATGGAACCCAGGTGGCTGAGTAGTCTATAAAATGCAACACCCCACTTAGGCCCTTACTTAGGTTAGACAGCTGGTTACGTCAAGCCCCAGCACCCTCCTATATAATTGCCCCAATGTCAAGCCTCAACCTTTTTATCATATGGGTGCTAGAAGGCAGTGGCTGAGAGTCTTCATGTCCTGGGAATGATGTTAAACTTTATCTGAGGTGGTTCCAGTTTTGGAGGTCTGGGGAATGTGAAGCGCCCCTTTATCAACATTGCTCCCTGGTCCACTCTGACCCGGGCGGTAGTACCTATTAAGGTCTCATGTGTGGGTTAAATAGAAAAATGTGTTCATAAGAAAATTGAGTATCTATTAAGAATAAATTTATTTCAAAACTTTGTCGGCATTAAATGACCCACCGAGGTTGATATGCCGTAAAACAAAACAAATCAAACCAATCCAGCCTCCGTTTGGTTATATCTCGTTTAGTAACCTTTGTTAGGTTACAACAGTAAAGTCCATGAAGTTAAAAAAAAAAAAAAAAAAAAAAAAAAACAGAAGAAAAAAATGACTTGTTGGCTTAAACTCATAACAAACAACTTTATACTGAAAGCATTAAAGAGACAACGTCATTATACGTCATTATACGAACGACAATACGTATTAGTTAATTAATTCGCTAATGACTTCGAATTAGCTCTTTAGCTTCTGTTGCTCATCATATAAAATAAGGAGCGCAAAGAGAAAGCGAAAGGCAGTCAAATGATCTCATAAAGACATGGTGTTCTGTTTACAAAAACGTACCAATGCACAGAGAGGTAATGTTTATATGAGACTAGAGTACTCATGACTTTAAAAAATGGCATATATATACAAGGTGTGTCAAAAGAGTATCGAGATTTTTTGTACTTTTTTGACAAACCTTGTATTCTGAAAAAATAACGTTCCATTCATTCTTAATTTCTATCTTGGTAAATACAGCTTTAAAATTAGTACTTTTTGACAAACCTTGTATTCTGAAAAAAAAAATTAATGAATGGAATGTTATTTTTTTTCAGAATACAATGTGTGTCAAAAAGTACAAAAATCTCGATATTCTTTGACACACCTTGTATGTCTATATTTACTAACCACTCCGCACAAGCAGGATATGACATAAGGTCAATTTCTAAAAAGGAGTTTAACCGGGTTGAATTCAAATGTTTCCTTCTTCTAGACTGGTTACCTAACCAAGGTTAAAGAGCCCAGTCTGTCCTACTATTTACCCATAGATGGTTGGAGGGTAGTTGGATGTATACTTTTCTCAAGGGTATTAGTGTTATGTGAAATGCAAACGCCCCATATATATATATGGTGATTGCCACTTCTCCACATAATTAGGCCATTTCTACAAGTAGTTTGGTTGTGAGCAAGCAGACGGCCCAAGGATCCAGATTTGTTTTTATGTACCCTATCACATGTGAATCTCTTCCGTCTTCCTCACGCATGCAATGATATGTGACTGAGCAGCCCAGCCCTCGATGGACAAGCCCTGTCACACAGGTCGGTCAAATGTAGGAGTTGTGTCTGTGACGTCAGTTATGTGCCGCCTACGTATAGGCCAATTCAGGATGGGGTGCTCGATCCACCTTACATCAAACCCCTTACAACTACCATCGGCCTGCCCTTTCAATAGAAAGTGTAGCCAGCCCCCACTTCTGTTAATTGGTCCTCATCGCTATAACTGTCTTCCACAAGGGCCTCAATGTCTACCCCATATAAAGAAAGATTGTCATGATTCCAGTTTGTTATTTGTGGTTTTCCAATCGCTCAGAATCAAGAATTGTCCGGACATTCCAGGTGGCTATTGTTAGCCTGATTTTTGTTGCAATATTTTCTTATTTTCGCCCTGCTAATAGGAACAGCCGTCAAACCGCATGTTGCTGGTCAGCTTGATAGGTGAACAGGTATTTGTTTAGGCCTACTTTTCTATACACTTCCCAGATGTCTGGGAGAACAGTGCTACTCAGGGGGCTGCTCAATCACTCACGACATCACCGAGGTCCGTTGCTGTTTAATGAACAATGCAGTGCTGTTAAATGGGTCACGAGCATCGCCATGTGTATGTTCACAGGTCACCAAACCTGTGTGCATCCAGGCCATCAAACCTGCACACATCACCATTCCTCTATCACCGAGGGACTTGTAGAAATATCTGCACATGTTGACATGTTGTGCGCTTGTGCAACACGCACCGCATGCTCCCCTTCCTTAAAGTCTAGTATCAGTGACAAGCCGAGGCAAGATGACTGTAAGACTTTGAAGAACGCAGGTGAATGATCTAATGAGATCTACGTGTCCACCACTTCGGAAATTTTTTTTTCTAAGTTCTGACTTAGTATAAGTCCACAGGGACCGTTACATATATATATATATATATATATATCAACCCCTCCGCATGAGCAGGATGTGATACAAGGTCAGTTTCTAAAGCGAAGTTTAATAGGTTTGAATTCCTTCTCCTAGACTGGTTACGTAGCCAAGGTTAAAGAGCCCAGTCTGTTTTACTATCTACCCATAGCTAGTGGAAGGATTGAATGTATTCCTTTTCCAAGGGTATTAGCGCTATATGAAATGTAAACAACCTAGTCCAGGATTTGAACTCGGGTCGACCAATCCATTTACCACGACTCTAACCATTACACCACGCGCCTCCATAAAAAAATGAAGTTTGAAGTGTGTGCTTTATTTCTACTTCAATCTTTCAAGTGAAATATCCCCAATAGTCCAGATATCTAATACCCCCACACACACACACTTAGGTTTTGATTAAATGTCAAATGTCTGTCTTGTTTCCTTTCCTCGACTATTTATAAATTGTCCCTGACCACAAGAAAGTTTTGAAATAAAATAACTAATTCATTATAAAATTCATTCATTGATAAATCAACAATGAAAATTTCATTAAAATCGGATAATTCACTGATTTCTGGTAAAAAAAAATTTCAATCGGGGGGTCGGAGTTTATTTTGTAAAATACGGATTTTGCGGCAACTTTGGCAGTGCCTATAATATTAGTCCTTACTATTATTAGAAGGGATCGGGGTTGAACCTGTCAAAATTAGGGTGACCCAGAAAAAACAGAACCCACAAATTTTGTAATAAAACTATTAATTTTAACTATGGGGGGTTAGGGTTTAGGGTTAGGATTGGGGTTTAGGGTTAGTTTAATGGGAAAATAAATAAATAATTTTGGTTCTGTTTTTTCTGGGTCAATCTAATTTTGACACCTTTGTGCAAGTTCAGCCGGGACCGGTTTAGTTCAGTCGGCAGAGCACCTGCCTTAGAATCACAAGGTTCCGAGCTCGATACCGGTCCCTGCCAACTCAGCGTATGAGTAGCATAATCTTATCTGTGCGGTAAAGTTGGGAGCTGACGGTAGTTGTAGCGCTCCACCTCAGCCAAAAGCAATCTCCCTGGTCTAGCACTAGCGAAAAGGGGATAGACTCATCGCTATCCAGCTGATACTGAAAAAAAGGTCACTCTGCCACCTTTTTTTTATTATTAGGCTTGAACATGCACATTTTTATTATTGTTACTCCTTGCGAGTTTTCCCACCAGCTCTGAAGGTTTTTCAGTGGAATCTGAGTGACAACAAGAAAGTCTCCTCGGGTCTACAGGACTCTTCTAAGTAAAAGAGCCATTATCCTCTTTGTTCCTGTGTCTCAATTGAGAGCTTACCAGAATATCGAAATCCGTTTGTTGTCAGAATTAGAAAAGAAATTCAGTGGCAGATATGTAGTTTTCATTGCCCAAAAAAAGGATTTTGCCTAAACCCAATAGGAAAATCAAAGACAAACAAAAGCAGAAAAGGCCTATGAACCGAACTCTGACTGATAAATTATTTATTTATTGATTGATCTACTAGGAAAAAAGATGACGAGGTTAGGGTTAGAATTAGTGTTAGGGTTTAGTGTCAGTTTAATGGGAAAATAAATAAATAATTTATCAGTCAAGAGTGGTTCTATATAGAAAAAACCCGGAAATTTGGTAAAGAGTTAAAAAGATCTCCCTCACACATTCCGGAGACTTCAGCTGATCAGAGTTGACAACAAACCCGAAAATTCACTGTGTTTGAAACACAATGTAATGTATATACTAGCTGTGATCTAATCTAGCGTATAAGGGAGATAAATGCGTATAAATTGAGTAAAAACGGAGTAAATATTTGCGTGTAAATAAGTAAAAATCTATGGTAGCCTATACTGTGTATTTCATCTGTACGGGTCATTAGGACAGAGAACTTTTTTAAATACGTATGATGATGTGTAAATAAATCACTAAATAGGCCTGAGCCTATTCTAGTAGTAACCACCCCCAAGCGGAGATTTAAGAGGTTTGAATTCAGAGGTTCCTTCTCCGGGACCTAACCAAGGTTAAAGAGCCAAGCCTGCCCTACTATTTTACCCGTAGTTGAAGGGAGAATAGTTGGATTCATACCTTTCCCAAGCGCATTAGCTCATGAAGTTGATGAAGCCATTCTGGAGGATTTATGTTTCCCTGCTGAAACTGTGAGCAAATAAATCAGGATCAAGGCAGATTGCTCTAAGCTGATCAAGGTCAACTTGGACAAAAACAGGCAAACCAATATTGAACACAAGCTGGAATTATTCCGAGGAGTGTACAAAAGACTCAGACAAAGATTGTCTTTGAATGTCCTGATTATGTTCTGTAAATGTGGAATACATTCTATAAAATATCCCGGCCAATTTTAGTAGTGCTGTGGTCTAGATGATTTCTATTCTTCATCTAATCTCCAGTTCATCTCAAGGTTCCTGGTTCGATACCGACCCTCGCCAACTAAGCGCATGAGTAGTACAGAGATCTGTACGCTAAAGTGAGAAGCTGATTGTAGGTGTGGCGCTCCGCCCCAGACGCTAAAATAATATCTCCTTGGTATAGCACAAGTGAAAAGAGGATAGACCCTCGCTGCCAGGCTGATACAGACTTCAGGCCACCCCGACGAATACTTTTTATTTTTTTAAGGGTCCAAATATGATTATGAGTATTATTGTCATGTTCCACAGCTTTTTTCAGTTCTCTGGCAAAGACAAGACCGAAACGTTGTGTATATGAGAATAAAGATGAGAACAATAGTTCGAAAAATCCAAATAATATACATTATCAAGCCTTACCTAAAAATAGTATTCTTATTCATTTTCATTTTTTAAATGAAGTTTTTGGTAATTGTTATTACCATCAATTCTGAGTAATATTCTCTTATATGATTTATTTTTAGTTACATTCTTGTTGCAGCTGAGTAGGCCGCCATGAAAGTGAGGAATGATGTCATCCATTTATAAGCACGTGAATGTACCGGAAACGGATATAAGATAAAGGAAGTGTATGCGCGGGATATATAAAACTCCAAGTAATATTGTCTCCATGTGCAATTAGGCTAAGAATCTAAGACTCAGCGTTGTTTCTTTTGATGGTGAGTGGAAGACGGATTATATTGGTTTCCCATGTGAACTGAGAAACATGACAAGCACGGATCAGAATAATAATAATAATAATAATAATAATAATAATAATAATAATAATAATAATAATAAAAGTGATACCACATGGAACGATCCCAAAAGGATTGGAAAAGGGCTTGGAAAGTTTGGAAATCAGAGGAAGGATTGAAACCATTCAGAACACTGCACTGCTGGAGACCTGAGGAGACTTGCTGTCACTCAGACTCCAGTGAAATACCATCAGCTGATGCTGATGTGAAAACTCAAAAGGAGTAAATAATAATAATAATAATAATAATAATAATAATAGAGACGATAGAGATAGGCTATATGTATCAAGAAAGGAAGGTGGAAGAGGCCACAACCAAAGGACTAGAAGAATGCACAAAAAAAGAGCAAAGAAAGATTACTTATGGCAGCCAACAACAGCAGATGTAATGTTTGGGCAAACAGAAAGACAACTAAAACAAGAAAATAAAAATGGGAAGAAAAAATTATATGGACACTTCAAACGACAAATTGAGGAGGTTGCACATGAAAAAACTTGGACATGGTTAAGAAAAGGAAACCTCAAGAGAGAAACTGAATCGCTAATAATTGCTGAACAAAGTAATGCCATAAGAACAAATTATATTAAAACAAAAATTGATAAGATACAAAAAAACAGTAAATGTAGATTGTGTGGTGACAGAGAAGAGACCATAAACCATGTATTAAGCGAATGTAGCAAACTAGCATAATGAGAATACAAAGCTAGGAACGACTGAGCTGGAAAATTGATCTACTGGGAATTATGCAAAAAAACTAAATTTTGATCTTACAACAAAATAGTATATGCATAAACCAGAATCTGTTCTTGAGAATGAAACGCATATAATTCTCTGGGACTTCGAGATAAAGACGATCACCCTATCCCAGCCAGGAGACCAGACCTAGTCTTGATAAACAAAAAAAAAAAAAAAAAAAAAAAAGAACGTATATACTCCCTCGCTGTCTGGCTGATACCAACTTTAGGCTGTGCCGCCGACTTTACTAACAAAAAAACCAAACCCCCCCAAAAAAAAAACCCCAAAACAAACCGAACTGTAAGTCAAATTCAATGAGGAGAGTCCCCGTGGCGTAGTGGCTAACGTGCTGGACTGCAACATTGTAGTAAGCGAGTTCGAACTACAGTCGCGCTATTACGTTCAATTTTGGACTAATAGGCTTGGGAAAGGTATGAACCATCTCATCCCTTCACCTATGGGATATATAGTATCTCTTCGGTTCGTCTACAAGGATGGCTTTCGCATTGAATAACCCACGAAGTTTGATATGCCATTAAACAAAGAAACCAAACAAAACCAATCAAATTCAATACTAATGCAGAGATGCTGACACACAAAAATCTAAAAGGACACAGTAAAATCATATCCATGCGTCCCAATGTTTTTCTTTTTTCTTCCCTCACCATTTTCAAGCTAACTGTTAATACATTTCAATAGTTTCTTATAAATGATTTACACAGGATAAGTTACAAGGTAGGAGTTAGCCGGCTTTCATTGGGACCCATAGATTTTCCGGGGACTCATTCAAACAAATATGTGCGACCCGGGATGTCTAAATTAATGAGCTATCAGCATCACTGCTAACAATAGCACGCCGTACTTTTAGAACACGTGACGTCGTCTGCTAAGCCTCACGTTCCAAGTCGTCGGCTCCGCTGCTCGTTAGATCACGAGACTTGGAACGAGGCCAGACAGAGTTGAAAAAAGCCGTGACTAGGAGCTGTAACGATGCCAGCCGGAACTGTTGTTGTACTTCCAGTACGTGTACGTGTCTGGATGTATTCAGCTAACAAAAGCGATCTATACATCAATTAACGGCGAATAAAACAGCGAATTAATGCTTTTTCCACAGGAAGAACGACGCGGTGCTTTCTGGGGGAAATAAAGAAAACTTACAATTTCCTAAAAACGTTAATTCAAATTAAGAATATCTACATTAAGTAAAGTAAAGACAGCGGAGTGGTCTATTGTCTGTATCAACCAGACAGCGAGGGAGTCTATCCCCTTTTATCTTTCTTCTAGACCAAGGGTCACCAAACTACAGCCCGCAGACCGGATCCGGCCTGTGAAGGCATTTTATTATGCCCGCCGACAGTACTAGAATTTGTTATTCTCAGAGCTTTAGTTCTGGCTAGCAAGTATTGAACACAATAATAATATGGCCCGCGCTCGTTATTTTTTCAATTATCCGGCCCACCGTGAAAAAAGTTTGGTGATCCCTGTTCTAGATCAAGTAGATAGTTTTTGCGCCTAATGTGGAGTGTCACACCTACTGTCAGCTACCTACGTTACTGTACATATCCAAGCTGTGCTACTCTTGAGCTGAGTTGGTGAGGGCTGGTATCGAATCCGGAAACTTGTGGTTCCAAGGTGGATGCTCTACCGATTGATCTAAAAGGGACATTTCGATTTTCAATAAAACTCGGTGTCGAAGAAAGAAAATCATTGTATGCAAAGTTAAGTAATAAGACTAGGGTCTACCAAAATGTCGTGAACTTTTCATTTTAAAAACGAATTAAAATTAATCAAATCGATTATTTAAGGTCGAATTTTTGTCTAAGTCGAAAAGTAGTAACATAATGAGCATCAGTAAAAAAACGGGCAAAATATTACACATGTAATTTATTTTTTATACATTTTCAACTATTTTTTCGGTCAATTTTGATCAAATATATTGTAAACATGGCCGCCGAAGGTGACGTAAAATCCGTATTTTACAAAATAAATCCCCCACCCCTACCTCGATTGAAAAAAAATTGCCAAAAATCAGGGAATTGTCCGATTTTAATTAAATTTTCAGTATTGATTCATCAATGAATGAATTTTATAATGCATCAGTTATTTTATTTTGTTAAATTCATTTTGTAAAATAAGGACTTTTCGGCAACTTTGCCAGTGCCTAAATAAGACTGTACAATTTATTTTTTAATTATTGACTTAATATAAAAAATCAATTTTATCTCCTTCATAACAATTCCTTTGTTGAGTAAAGTCCCCGTGGTATAGTAACCCTGTCGGTGGGGCTTTAGAATACACTGACTGCACCTATGCAGAGGGGTAAACCACACCACAATGGTGCCAACTGTTGGCCGTGGGTGGCGATCCGTGATACTTAAGGACGGATTCCTGGTGGATGAGCAGTCCATAACACGCAACACTCCACTTAGGCTAAACGGGCGGTCGGAGATCAATCGGCTGGTCACGTCAAACCCTAGCACCTATATGATTGCCCCAAACTCTATTGTCCTTGTGGCAAGCCGTAACCCCTTTTATCATATATATGCTAGAAGATGGTGGCTGAGGGTCTTCATGTCCTGGGAATAACGTTAAATTCTATCTGATGGTGAGGTTCCAGTTCTGGAGGTCTGGGGAATGTGGTGTACTCCTTCATCATCATTGCTCTCTGGTCCACTCTGACCTGGAGGGGTAGTGCCTGCTAGTGTCCCATCTATGGGTTAAATAAAACAAAATAAGTTTAAAAAAAAGGAGTATCCATTAAGAACGAATTGATTTAAAAACTTAGTCGAGATTAAATAACCCACCGAGGTTGATATGCCATAAAACAAACCAAACCAAACCCAAACCATGGCATAGTCGCTAACCTGTTGGATTATGACATCGCTGTAAGCGAATTCGAGCTCCAGTCGCGCTATCACGTTCACTTTCCGACTCATACGCTTGATAAAAGAATGAACACTTTCAGGCTAAACTTGCAAATCGATCAGAAAATTAAAACATATTACAGGGTGACACAGAAAAAAAAACAGAACCCAAATTATTTATTTATTTTCCCATTAAACTAACCCTAAACCCAAACCTTAACCCTAACCCTAAACCCCCTAGTTAAAATTAACAGTTTTATTACAAAATTTGTGGGTTCTGTTTTTTCTGGGTCACTCTAATTTTCCGACCGAATTGCAAGTTTAGCCCCCTTTCATCCCTTAATAGACAGAGATGATTTAGCATTTTACAATGTAGTTCTCAATTAAATTTATATTACCAGCACAAGGAAAGCAGATCGTGGAAATAAACAAACAAACAAACAGACAGACAGACAGACAGGCAGGCAGACAAACTAAAGAAATAGAGCAGAAAAATATGTCACTGACATAGATAATAAGCATTCATTGATGAAATTCCATAATTGTTTGTAAACATTTATGTAACCATTGATATAAACCAGTATTTTTCAACGGGGGTCATATAGGTCCCTTGGGGGTTATAAATTCTTTTTTTTTTGGGGGGGGGGTTACACAAGGCTAAATTTGAAAAAAATTGTAATTAAGAATTATTGTTTAAGATAAAATATTAAGCTTATAATTCAGTTAAAATGTTAAATAAATCGAAGCTATTTTAATTTTTTTTAGATATTTTAAATATCTAAATATTTAATATTTTAGATATTTGAACATTCATTTATCGTATTTTAAAAATCTGATCTATACTAAGTATTAAGTTAACGAACGGAGCGCGAGGGAGAAGGGGAATTAAAAAAACTCAAGTTGGCATTGAGGGCCACAAAAAAACTCTCATTGAGATGAAGGGGGTCACAGCCAAAAAGAGGTTGAGAAACACACTTGAGAGAATTGGACTGGTTAAATAACATGAAGAGTTATCCCTAATGGATTAATGAAGATGTGAAATGCGAAAATATAACAAACGCGGGTAAAAATACACGTGTAGTAACAAACAGAATTTGGCGCGAATATAAACTGGGCAAAAGTAGGTGGAGCTTAAATATTGCCTGAATTTTATTTAATCACGGCTGAACTTGCACAACGGTCGGAAAATTAAAACGGAAAGTTTTTTGGAGGTCCCCCATGACAGTTTAACTATTGTCTATGAATGAACTTTTTGCGAATTGGGTTACGGTTTAGGGGTTTGGGGATTAAGGTTTTTTTATTACGTATTGCTTAAAAAAACAACAATAAAAAACCCAAATTACTATACATTTAATGTTGAAAAATATTTTTTAAACCCCAAGTTTAATTGAAATTATACACTGCAATACTAACACAAACAACCGAGACTAATGTGTCTACCATTGGGCTCAACAATTAATTTCAATGGTTAATTAAATGTATAGTAATTTTGTTTTTGGGCTGAACAGAGGTGTCAAAATTAGGGTGACCCAGAAAAAACAGAACCCACAAATTTTGTAATAAAACTGTTAATTTTAACTAGGGGGGGGTAGGGGTAGGTGTAGGGTTAGGGTTAGGGTTGAGGTTTAGGGTTAGTTTAATGGGAAAATGAATAAATAATTTAGATTCTGTTTTTTCTGGGTCACCCTGTATACCGGCGACCCAGAAAAAACAGAACCCACAAATTTTGTAATAAAACTGTTAATTTTAAATAGGGGTTTAGGGTTAGTGTTAGGGTTAGGGTTAGGGTTAGGATGGGGTTAGGGTTTAAGTTTAGTTTAATGGGAAAATAAATAAATAATTTGGGTTCTGTTTTTTCTGGGTCACCTTAATTTTGACACCTTTGTGCAAGTTCAGCCTGTTTTTGTTTTTTGTTTTTTTAGCAATACGTAATTAAAAACAACCTTAATCCCCAAACCCTAAACCGTAAAAAAAAGTTAATTCATAGACTGTAGTTAAACTGTCATGGGGGACCTCCAAAAAACTTTCCGTTTTAATTTTCCGACCGTTGTGCAAGTTCAGCCTTAATCACACCATGAGAAAACGTAATATTACAGGACTCACGCGTACATAAATTGTAACAAACACTGATTTAAACATTATTAAGAATGTCAACAAGATATGTTTTGGACTATAAAAAGATTACTTTTCATTTTTTTTGAACGAAAAAAACAAAACAACAAAATTCACTTGACCAAAACAGAGCAGCAAATTATCCTCTTATGGTAAGTAAATAACAGTAAAGTCGTCGGGGCGGCCTAAAGTCGGTATCAGCAAGACAGCGAAGGAGTCTATCCCCTTTTCACTAGCGCTAGACCAAGGAGATTGTTTTTGCGCCTGAAATGGAGCGCCACTCCTACCATCAGCTCCTTTCTTTGCCGCGCAGATCCCTGTGCTACTCATACGCTTAGTTCACGAGGGCCGGTATCGAACCCGTAACCTTGTGGTTCTTAGCCGGTCACTCTGAGCTAAAGCTTTCCATAGTAGTCATCAGTTATCAATTCTAACTTGGTTTGGCACAAGGCCAGAAGTAAGAGCACACAATATGAATTGGACTCGCTAACAATGGTCTGCTGCTCTGACTCCATAACTATTTCACCAGTGGTTCCCAAAGTGAGTTGTACCTCTCCCCCCACCCTGGGGACGGTGGACAGATCTAGGGGCGGTGAAGCAAAAAGGGGTGACAGGGTGGCATTAGGAGCAGTTAATAAATAACTTGCTTTTACAAAATCTAAATGACAAAATACATGTTATAAATACTTAGGTAAATGAATAGAGTTCATATCGATTAAAACGGACATAAGAATTATAAACGAATACATAATTTTGTTACGTATTCCAAAATCAGAGTCAAAAGTCTGGGACCATATGACCTTTAGGCACCCATTTTTGACCTCGATTCAGAAGGATATGTTTTTCATTTACATCATCAATATCCGGTTGTTTGTTAACAAGCGATTTTTAGAGTTTTTTTATATTATAAAACTAACCCC
This sequence comes from Doryteuthis pealeii, assembly GCA_023376005.1. Classification (NCBI taxonomy): domain Eukaryota; kingdom Metazoa; phylum Mollusca; class Cephalopoda; order Myopsida; family Loliginidae; genus Doryteuthis; species Doryteuthis pealeii. The sequence continues at coordinate 14,828,072 of CM042149.1, forward strand.
TACCCCTAACCCTAATCCCTAACCCTAACCCCTAACAAACAACTGGATATGGAAGGTGCAAATAAAAAACATGTCCTTCTGAATCGAGATAAAAAAGGGGTGCCTAAAAGTCATATGGTCCAAAGTCTGTTGAGAAACTGATATCCCTGCACCAATCACATCCACCGCATTAACAATAATTGTGAAGATAATGTTACTGTGTTTACTGTTAACATCTCGATTTACCCTTCCGTATTGCTGACACTACTAAATTGGTTTAATAAATTAAGTTATATTTGTGAAATACATCTTTGTGTTTAATCTTGTTGTTTTCTGTTTTGAAATATACAAAAAAGTAAGTATTCACATGTGTGTATGAGGGTGGAGTTAGGAATCCTCTGGGAGGCCAAGAGGGTGCTTGCAGGAAAAAGTTTGGGAAACACTGCATTGCACCACTTTAGGCCCTTAATCTCCTCTATTAATAGAAGAGCAACCTGTCGGCTGGGGCAATAGAATATACCGACTGCACCTCTGCAGAGGGTAAAATCCCTCCAATGGGTCCACCAGTTAGCCGTGGGTGGCGACACATGATGCTTAAAGACGGAATCCTGGTGACTGAGCAGTTAATGACTTGTAATATTCCACTTTGGTCCTTGCTTAAGCTAGAAAGGCGGTCGGAGAGGCTCCCTTCGATCAATCGGATGGTTACATTATAGCAACCCTTTATTAGAACTTCACCATTAGATGCAGTTTAGCATCGTACCCAGGGCACTAAAACCCTTAGTTACTGCCTTCTAAATATATGATAAAAAAGGTTTGGGGGTTTGCCATGAGGGCAATAGGGTCGGTACAATCATATATGTGCTAGGGTTTGGTGTGGTAGAGGAAGACATTGCATTTGATGTCGCCGTCTTGGTTAATATTACAAAGCGATGTTTTACCGTATTAGTCGGTGGCCGAAGTAGCAAAAGAGACCCCCTTGTTAGCCGATGTCAAAGGGAGGAAGGGGAACCTGTGGGGTGGCAAGAGATTTTGTGTTTTAGGTTAAAAAAGGTACTGGTTATTCTTGGTGCGTCTTCCTATACTTCTAATACAGATCGAAAAAAGACAAAACAAAAATTATGTGGGGATTAATAAAAAATAAAATTAAACCAAATAAAAGTAAATAAAACAAATAAAATAAAATAAAATTGAATATGAAAAATAAATAGACACAAAAAATAACAATCTCCCAGAAAGCCTCAAACCGGAAGAACCCTCTTGGCGCCAAAAAGGAATATCTGCCTCTTTTACCCCTAGGCTTTGAAGGAGACACACTTATTGACTTGCTCGGAAAAATATTTTCCAACCCAAGAAATTGTGTGAATCAACGAATAAAAGTCTTACCCTAAAGTTATCCTTAACTTTGTTCCTTTCAGCTTACCAACGCACACGAAGGAAGAACCAGCTACACAAACCACGAGTGAGTTTAAAACCATATAAAACTGACAATCAACAAAATCCCATAGTTACAATGTAACGTTATTCTGTGGTCACTAAAAATGTATGAAAGAAGGAAAGTTACAACTTAGTTGTTTGTGTACGATTAAACGTCCTGGTTGGTTTCTGAACATAAACAAAAGTAACTTTTTAAAAAAATTGAAAGTAAAATAAATAATTATTTATCTGAATGTTTGAGATGAGGCTTGATGATTATTATTATCTGCGTTATTCGGACTATTTTCCTCATCTTTATTGTTATCTGTACAACGTTCGGCCGATATACTCTCCGTCCTTTTTCAGGTATTTCTTGTCTGAGAAGGTTCCCGAGTCCGACAACAAATACCTGAAGAAGGCCGGAGGGCTTATCGGCCGAAACGTTGTAGAGATAACAATAAAGATGAGGACAATAGTCCGAATAACGCAGATGATACTAGAATAAATAATGTTTTAATTTATTTAATAATGAAATAAATATTTTTTTTTAATAAAAATAATGTCTGAAATTATTCAATTGATATAGATTTTTGAAATTTTGAATAAATAAAGGGTTTTTGTTTTTGTGATATTTAGTAAGTTTCTATTTACTGACATATTTTGTTAAACACTGATAAATAACTTGACTAATAAATAATAATGAAGACTGATAAATAATAATCTAGACCAAGGGTCACAAGCTAGCCCGCGGACCGGGTCCGACCCGCGAAGCCATTTTATCTGGCCCGCCGGAGGTACTTGAATTTGTTTGTTAAAACGTACGGAACGCAAGACGTAAGACGCAAGACGTTCTGATACCATTTAAATTTAAATATTATGTTAAGCTAACTAAATCTTCATGGACTTGACTGTTGTAGGTAGGTTAGAAAATTTTGTGCGTGTGAGCATTTCACTTATTACTTACGAGATCTTGAATTTTCACTTGTTACGACTTATTACAATAATAATGTGGCCCGCGCTCGTTTTTTTTTTCTTCAATTATGCGGCTCACCGTAAAAAAAAAGATCACCGATCTAGACTAATAAATAATAATTAGTAGTACTAGTAAGTTTAAGTTATTATTTTACTTTGGTGAAAATATTCCGAGGAAATTATTTATTCAATAATAAAATATAAGTAATATCTTATGTTCATTTAATAGTACAAATAGTTTTAAAAGGAAAATAATATTTTAATGAAGTAAAATTTATTGAAATAATAACTTATTTTGTTGTTGTGGTGGTCCAGTGGTTTCGGCCCTGGATCTTAGTACAAGTTAATAGCGTTGATCCCAGCCCCCCAGGCAACACCTGCCCCCTCGATTTAAAGGGACAAGGTTGGGTTTTTTGCCCAGTGCCTGAGGCGCCCCCTTGAGGGGGAATGCCGAAGGGATCAACGCATTTTTTGCTCCCGCCACCCATGAGTCTTGGCTTGTGGGTGGTCCCACAATAGGGCCTTGTGCCTAACCGGTACACGTGGGGTACGTGCTAAATATCATGTTGTTACTTGTTATACATAAAATTATTTGGTAATTATGAACTAGTAAATTTAGTAAATTAGGGTGTACAGGGTGACCCAGAAAAGAAACCACCCCTAATTATTTATTTATTTTCCCATTAAACTAACCCTAAACTCTAAACCTCAACCCTAACCCTAAACCCCAATCCTAACCCTAAACCGCCCTAGTTAAAATTAACAGTTTTATTACAAAATTTGTGGGTTCTGTTTTTTCTGGGACACCCTAATTTACTAAACAAAAGTTGATAATTACCGTTTATTTTTTGTTGTTGTGGTTTTTTTGGATTTTTTTTTTTGGGGGGGGGGGGTTACATAAAGGGAAAATTCTGATTCATACAAAAAACCGTCTCTGTCTAAATATAAAAACGAAAGTGAAAAATAGTTGTTTATATTTATAGCCGTTTAGTAAATACTGTTTACTACTCAGGTTTTATGTCACAGTTTGTTCATTTTAACGTGACGGGCTAAATGCAATCAGACTGAGTTGGCCTCATTTAATTTTGTTTATATACTATCATTATGGAGCGCAAGGTTTATATGAGTCAACATGTTAACTTATAGTTATTTACTAAGCTTAGCTTAGATGTGGCACAAGGCCAGAGGTATGGGGCGCCCAGTGAGAATCGAACTCACAAACAATGGTCTGTAGATCTAGCTTGCAAACCATTACACCACGTAAGGTGCCCAAACATGTTAACTTATAAAGTTGTAACAAGCTATATATATAATATATACATTAAAAATAGTAAATTAAAATCATTAGAAATTGTATAGCAGTGTGGTGATTAATATAAATAAAAATTTTAAACAATTAGAAACAAAATTAAATTGAATAATAAATAAATAAAAAGACACAAAAAATAACAATCTCCCAGAAGGCCTGAGACTGGAAGAGCCCACGGTGCATGAGCAGAAAAAAACCCGAATTCTTCATGCCAAAAAGATTTCTCTGCCCTTTTACCCCAGGATTTGGAAGAAGAAACACCTATTGACTTGCTTGGGAAAATGTTTCCCCTCAAAAGAATAGTGTGAATCAACAAATAAAAGTCGTACCCTAAAGTTATCCTTATCTTTGTCCCTTTCATTTCTTTTCCTAAATTCCCTTTCAGCCTACCAGTCCACAAGAAGGAAGAACCAACTATATTGGGATTTAGACACAACTACGAGCGAGCTTAAACCACATAGAACTAACTACTAACGAAACACTACAGTAGAAATGGAATGATTAAATATTGAAAGATTCTACAGTCGAGCATTGAACTATATAAGTTACCTCCTCCTATAATAGTTTAGACGGGCGGTCAGAGAGCCCCCCTCCGATCAATCGACTGGTCACGTCAAGCCCTAGCACATATATGATTGCCCCAACCCTATTGCCCTTATGACAAGCCCTAACCCTTTTTTTATCATATGGGTGCTAGAAGACGGTGGCTGAGGGTCTTCAAGTCCTGGGAATAACGTTAAACTGTATCTGATGGTGAGGTTCCAGTTCTGGAGGTCTGGGGAATGTGGAGCACCCCTTCATCACCATTGCACCCTGGTCCACTCTGACCCGGAGTGGTAGTACCTGTTAGGCTCCCATATATGGGTTAAATGGATTAAAAATGAGTTTAAAAAGAATGAATTAAGCAAAAACGTTTTGGGCATAAAATGACCCAATGGGTTGATATGCCGTAAAGTCCAACCAACAACCCAACCCAACCAACCAACCAGCCAACCAACCATATCGGAAAACCGATAATAGAATTAACTTCCCTGCTGCTAGAGGGAGAATCGCCAACATACGATGTTGGCGGCAAAACCAAACCCCACCACTTATCTGAAGGCTGTCGACCGGACGAGTCACTTTAATAAGGGCTTCCATCCACCGCCCACTTCAAAGGGCAGTTAACCAGGCGAGTCATTCAAAAAAAGCACTCCCCAACTTTTACTTATCCTAAGAACTTATCAGACGAGAACCGACCAAGACGGACGCGTTTTTAACAGCATTCCAAAACCACAGCGAGTAGAATCCCTTTTCTAGCGCTCTTCACCAATGAACTGTTAATTTCACCAAGAGAGACGTCTCAACAACACCCCAAACGACGGCTAGTAGAAATCCTTTCACCAACGAACTGTTAATTTCATCTCTCAAGATAAGTCTCGTAGCAAAGCCATCAAATTTGCAGCATTTTGTATCTTTTGTTTAATACATGTGTATAATTTCCATTGTGTTGTTTGTCTTCTTTCATCCGAATAATTGCCAACTACCGGGAGAATAAGAGCTCCCTACGAATCCCGTAATTCCTCTTAACCAATCCCCGATGCTATAAAAAGAGCCTTGTCTTCAGGATTTTGTATTCGCACTTGATACACACAGCAACGTTAAAAAAATTTTTTCTCAAAGAAATCGAAAATCCTTATCTTTGAATGAGGGAATGAAAGCAACGGCTCTCTTCAGACAAACAGTATTGTTGAGTAGAGATGGACTGTTCCATTAAATAATAGAAGCTTATACAGACAAGCATTGACCTACAGAAGTTACCTCCTCCAAGGATATAAAAGCTATACATATCTCTTATTATAATGGAGATTGTGTGTTTTTCTGTCTGTAACCGAAACTATATTACTATACAAATCACAATTCCTTTTGTTATTTACATCACATTCTCCATGATTTTATTTTTATTTAAACCTCGATTATTAATAAAATTGTATTACATCATTAAGACTGTTGACCATATCTACATACTAATAACATGCAATTGTATTTGAATATACAACAAAAGAGCGGTTTACAGTATGAATGGGAAGGCTAATTTGCATATTGATTTTAAAAATTTGATTTTAATAAATATATGCTTAGTATTATTGATTTCTAATTGTTTTTTTTTTCTTATTGAATATGAGCAACAATCCAGGGATAAATCTTGAAAGAAATTCATTAACAAGAAGAAATAACTGTAATTTTATTCTTTACTTCCTATTTTAACTAAATAGTTAAATTTGGAAAATTTACCAATGAAAGACGGGAGTAATGGAAAATGATGGAAGAGTTAGTTTCAAAGTTGTTCTATTTTTCGATTATACCCCCTCTGTTCCAAATCTTTTTATCTGCATTCTTATTCATTTTCATTAGCCTTTCTAATTTAATATGATATTTTATTATATTAAAACTGAAATACTTGCACCCGGAAAGTGCATATATTTGCTAGTATATATAATTGCCAAAGAATGTTCAAAAGCACTTGCATCCAAAAATAAAAGAAGACTAAGAGGATTCTTACAACAACTATACCAACAACACAGAGATTTGTCAAAGTTAATATTATTTCTACAATCCATTAAGCGCTACTTCTGTGTTGCCGTCATATTATCCATGTCTTTATATGGCAAAACTATTATCGTGTCATTGATATATTCCGACACATACGTATATATCGGCGATGAGGTCGTATCGCTAAAACGAGTTTACAGAGATTTTTTTATTTTTTTTATTTTTTTTTTAAAAAAGTAAGCAGCTAGATGGAATTATTTCGAAAATCGATACATGGACATTCGCACTTAACACTACATGACAAAAAAGATCTTGTGTCACATCCATAACCTCCTTGCAGAAGTAGAATACAGAATGTGTTCTGTCTTCATCGAAGGCAACCCTTACTCTCCCACACACTTAGCTTCTCCGTTTAACCCAATCCCTGATGTTTACCTTCATCGAAGGTAACCCTTTTCCTACGAGGCCATATCTGTCAATACAAGGCCATGAACTCTGACTCATGGGTCGAAACCGCAGATATACATACAAAGACAATCCTTAAAACTACTAATTCAAAATTAACTGTCATTAGATTTTGACGCTTAATTTGAGACTTTCTCCAGTTCTCTCCGAGTTGTCGTTAGATCGAGACGCATCTAACACGACTTTCCAAAGAGAGACTTCATGGCCCTTAATCTTTTTTTTTTTCACCTCAAGGTTGCTGAAGAACATTAAACTTGTTTTTTTTTAAATACCTTTGTAAGATTTAAAGTGATATATACTTGAAGATACAAACTCCGACAAAGGTTGATAGACAAACATTTAATATGGTACAGCACATGGATAAACATAGTACATAATACATAGAGGTACATAAACAACATACAAAAGTAGAAGGGAAAAACATAAAAGTACAGACATAAGACTAAGAATAGTCCATGCTGTATTACAGTGTTAGTCCGGCGTTGAGGGCTGAGCCCCAATGAGGAGTGGGTAGACCAGAGTCTAACCCATGTGTCTCGTAGGTCGAGCGACACAGGAAAAAAAGAGGAAGAGACGTTCAAACCAGCCGCTTAAATATAAACGGCCCTAGCGGTGACCAGCGAACTAAACGGGCAGACAACTCTCCAGGCCAAATACGAAAGTAACACCACACCTTTTCCTGTTATTTTTCTTAAATGTGCGTAGTTCAGTCACTAAAACGTCCGCCTTTGAACCACAAGGTTCCTGGTTCGATACCGGCTCTCGCCAACCCAGTGCATGAGTAGCACAGGGATATGTGTGGTAAAGTGAGGAGCTGATGATAGGTGTGGCGCTCCACCTCAGACGCAAAACAATTTCCTTGGTCTAGCGCTAGTGAGGAAGAGATAGACTCCCTCGCTGTCTGGCTGATACCGACTAATTTTTATTTGTTAATAATACCTAACCTTTACGTTATAATTACCGACTCGTGTTTATTATTATTATTATTATTATTATTATTATTATTATTATTATTATTATTATTATTTTCACACCAGCATTAGCTGATTGTATTTCCCTGGAGTCTGAGTGACAACAAGTCTCCCCAGGTCTCCAGGACTCTTCTGAGTATTCTGGCAGATTGCAGCAGTGCAGTATTCTGGATGGTCTCAATTCCCCCTCTGATTTCCAGATTTTCCAAAGTTTTTTGGGACCGTTCCAAGAGCACCAACTACAATTGGTATCACTTTGACTTTCATACTCCATAGTTTTTTTCAGTTCTCTGGCAAGGTCCAGTATTTGTCCATCTTTTCGTTTTCCTTCATCTTCACCCTGTAATCTACTGGAACTGCAAAATCCACCAGTTGACAAGTAATTTCTTTTTTTGTTAATCAACACTAATTCTGGTCTTCTTGCTGGGATAAGGTGATCAGTTTTTATCTCAAAGTCCCAGAGAATTTTATGCGTTTCATTCTCAAGAATAGATTCTGGTTTATGCATATACTATTTTGTTATACGGTCAAAGTATAATTTTTCCATATTTCCCAGTGGATCACCTTCCCAACCCAGTCATGCCTAGTTTTGTATTCCCGTTGTGCTAGTTTGCTACATTCGCTTAGTACATGGTTTACAGTCTCATCTCTGTCACCGCATAGTCTACATTTACTATTTTGTCGAGTCTTATCAATTTTTGCTTTGATATAGTTTGTCATTATTATTATTATTATTATTATTTTGAGTTTTTCGCACCAGCATTAGCTAATGGTATTTCACTGGAGGCTGAGTGACATCAAGTCTCCTCAGGTCTCCAGGACTCTTCTGAGTATTCTAGCAGATTGCAGCAATGCAGTATTCTGGATGGTCTCAATTCTTCCTCTAATTTCCAGATTCTCCAGTCTTTTTTCCAAACTTTTTGGGACCGTTCAAGTGCACCAACTACAATTGGTATCACTTTGACTTTGGTATTCGATAGCTTTTTCAGTTCTCTGGCAAGGTCCAGGTATTTGTCCATCTTTTCGTTTTCCTTCAGTTTCACCCTGCGATCTGCTGGAACTGCAAAGTCCACCAGTTGACACGTTCTCTTTTTTTTCTTTTTTTTTTTTTTAGTTAATCAACTCTAGGTCTGGTCTCGTGACTGGGATAGGGTGATCCCAGAGAATTTTATGCGTTTCATTCTCAAGAACAGATTCTGGTTTATGCATATACCATTTTGTTATATGATCAAAATTTTATTATTTCATTGTTTCGTGTTCTTTCACCACCGTTTGGCTAAGCTACGACCCGATTCCTTAGCACAAGTGGGAAAGCAGACTACCTTTTTTGTTGTTGTTGTTGTTGCAAAGAAGTAGGTTTTAAGTACAGTAAATGACCAAAGCCTGTGTATCAAACTAAACAGGACTTAATAAGTAACAACACTTATTATAACATTGTTAGTGACCCGGTCAAGCACGTGAAAGTTTGCGAAATCCACGCATGGATTTAAAATGAATTTATAACGTCAGTAATAACAAAACTGAATTATATCTTAAAGGACATCGCTTGCCCTCAAAAATAGAAAATGACGCATTTATTTTTCTCCCTCTTAAATTTGTCCCTTATCTTTTACTAAACGCATTTAAGCGGATTAATGGATTAAGCTTTGTCAGAAAGGATAATCGTCATTTCTATTGTATTACTAGACGAGCTGTGAACCTGTTAGGTCCCCGTTGTAACAGCACATTATGATGACATTGATGCTTCTATCTAGGAAGAAGTAAAATGGCAAGTTATTGTAACGACTGTCCATGATGATATTGATGCTTCAATCTAGGAAGGGGGGAAGTTGCCCTTTATGGTTAACAACTGTCCATGATGACATTGATGCTTCTATCTAGGAAGTATTCTAACAAATGTCCATGATGATATTGATGCTTCTATTTAGAAAGGAGTGAATTTGCCTTTTATGGTTAACGACTGTCCATGATGATATTGATGCTTCTATTTAGAAAGGAGTGGAGTTTTATTTTATGGTTAACGACTGTATGATGATATTGATGCTTCTATTTAAAAAGGAGTGGAGTTTCATTTTATGGTTAACGACTGTCCATATGATGATATTGATGCTTCTATCTAGAAAGGAGTGAATTTGCCTTTTATGGTTAACGACTGTCCATGATGATATTGATGCTTCTATTTAGAAAGGAGTGGAGTTTCATGCGACTGTCCATGATGATATTGATGCTTCTATCTAGAAAGGAGTGAATTTGCCTTTTATGGTTAACGACTGTCCATGATGATATTGATGCTTCTATTAGAAAGGAGTGGAGTTTCATTTTATGGTTAACGACTGTCATGATGATATTTGCTGTCTATCTAGGAAGGAGGGAAGTTACCTTTTATGGTTAACAACTGTCCATGATGACATTGATGCTTCTCTTAGGAAGTATTCTAACAAATGTCCATGATGATATTGATGCTTCTATTTAGAAAGGAGTGAAGTTTCATTTTATGGTTAACGACTGTCCATGATGATATTGATGCCTCTATTTAGAAAGCAGTGGAGTTTCGTTTTATGATTAACGACTGTCCATGATGATATTGATGCTTATATCTCGGAAGGAGTGAAGTTGCCTTTTATGGTTAACGACTATCCGTGATGATATTGATGCTTCTATCTAGAAAGGAGTGAATTTGCCTTTTTATGGTTAACGTCTGTCCATGATGATATTGATGCTTCTATCTCGGAAGGAGTGAAGTTGCATTTTATGGTTAACAACTGTCCATGATGATATTGATGCTTCTGTTTAGGAAATATTCTGACAAATGTTCATGATGATATTTACGATTCTCTTTATTTTTATTTCTCTTTATCTTTTATTTATTTTTTACTGGATGAATTAGACCTTCCTGGTCAATTTAAACTAAAATGTTCTGGGCTCATCTTGGAGAGGGAGTTGGGTAAAAAATTAAATTCTGATTATCAGCGTAGTTAAATCCTCAAGGCGGACAGACCCCTCTGATCAATCGGTTGGCCACGTCAAGCGTCAAGCCTTAGCACGTATACGATTGTCCTGACAATATCCCTCTTATGGCAACTCTCAACCCTTTTTATCATATGTGCTAAAGGCGGTGGCTGAGGGTCTAAGTGTCCTGGGTATGACGTCAAACTGCCCTATAGTGAAACTCTGGGGAGTGTGGAGTACCGCTTTATCGCCATTACTCCCAGGTCCACTCTGGTAGTAGGGTCCCACGTATGGGTTAAATAGATTAAAAAATGAGGTTAGAATGTGTTTATAAAGAATGAATAAAACAAAATGACTTTGGCATTAAATAACCCAATGGTTGACATGCCGTAAAATTCAACCAACCAACAAGCCAACCTATTCCTAAAGGTATGGAACAGTACTACACTAAATACTATTGTCATTTTTTCAGTTTCAAATTAAGAAAGAAACTCGTTAAAACGAAAACTATACTGATTTTAATAAACCTTTCAAAAGTATAATTAAATCGCTAGGTACCACCAAAATAGGTCACGTGTTCAGTTTAGGCCATATTGAAGGAAGAAACGTAAATATTTTTGAAATTAAAAAAAAAATCTCTCAAAAAAGAAATGACGAACATAAAGAGTTGTTACAAAGAAAACAGTTAATTCAAAGATCAAATTATCAGATTGGGGGGAAAATTACTCACCGTTATCTTGAAAAATAAGTAAAACAGTCCGTTTTTTTTTACAACAGGGTCAATTTCTTTATTGATATTTTTTAACAGAATTCTGTATTAATGGTTTTTTTACTAAAAGCTCTCGCATCGACACTTATAAAAATATTCTGTTATAATTATTCAGACTCTTATTCTTTATAGAAAACAGTCAAAATCGTTATTGTCGGTCTTTTTTTTTTCATATTTCATAAAATAAAATAGGGGGAGGGTGACCTCATGAAATATTTCCTCTAATATATTTTAGGAAAAAACTATTTTCAGACATATTTTTCATCCAAAGGTAAGCAATTATGGAAATGTTCGTGAACATCGGACCATTAATTGATTTTTCATAGAATTTTTTTTAAACCAGTAGTCATAACTTGTTTTTGGCTACGTTAAATTTCAATTGATTTAATGGTGCAAAAATGTAAACATTGTTTTTCGTTCATAATATTCATTATTTCCGTGAGCTGAATAAAAATTTAAAAAATCATCAGGAGTTTGTTTAATGTTCCTTCTTTCAAATGGACAAAAATGTTCAAGATAATTTAAACCTTTATGCAAGTTTCATTGTGTTAGATATAGTGGGGGTGAATTTTACAGGGCAAATTGGTGGTAGAAGAAAAAAATTCAAATGCAGGTTCCCACAACTTCCACACACGATAATACGGAAATGTGGTTCCCGTAGAAAACAAAAGAAAAAACAATTTAGATATAAGAATCAACTTTATATACAATATATACAATTTGAATGGTCAATGTTCTTTAAGTGGTGTTGAGAACTGTATATGGTTGTAGGTAATTGTGTGTGCGAGATGCTATGTTTTGTTCATGTTTTTGACTGGTAGAATATATAAATAATTAAAAAATAAGATTTAAATGATAACAGCATGGAATTTTTTTGTATTTAATTTTGTAAATAGTAGACATTAATTTTATCGTTCAACGTTATTTTCTTGTATTGTATTGTAATTATTATCTTGTATTATACTCATATGAATACAGATAGTTATTGAAGGGACGTATTTTATATTTGTTGTAATATTCTTTTAATTCATTTTAGTTCATTGACACAACTTGCAAGCACATGAAATGAATGCACATATTTAACAGCAAGGATTTTTTTTATTAACCTTATAAGAGAAAACTTACAATTTTTTTTCTTGTTTTTTGTTTTTTTTTCTTTTAAGAAGATCGGAATAATTAGGAATTCCTTTTCGATCATAAAAGTTTCCGTGTGAACGATGTCCTCTTTACGTAACTTTTCGACACGCCCAAACACAAAGAAAGAAGGTGAAAAAAGCAGGTGGATGATTGTCCTTTTCAGGAATGAACCTCATGGGAGGATCATTCTCACGAAATCGTTACATTGTGTTATGGATCCGATAATAGAAAATCACGCGCGGTTGACATTTTAAAGGCAGGTGTATAAAATGTGATATCGTAGGTCTGGAGATAAGTTAAAAATAGCCTTATTGTTTACTAGAAGCGGCTACCAGGCATCGCCTGGGTAGAGGGGGATTTTTAAAAGTTAGTCTCGCATGTCCATGGGGAATCCTGTGGGGATCCAACTGCTGATTCAGTAATAATTTATAACTGAATCATGAGTTGGACCCTCGCAGGATGCCCCATTAAAATCACGTAAAAAAAAAAAGAAAAAGATTTTGTGTTGATCTAGCCACTTTAAAAGAAAAATTAATGTCTACTATTTACAAAATTAAATGCAAAATAATTCCATGCTGTTATTTAAATCTTATTTTTTAATTATTTCGCGAATATAAATAACATCTCTATTATTTTTGCTCAAAAACCAAGCCCTGGTGATATTTAATGTGCATATATATTTACTTTGTCGTTAATTGTTTTATTTTCGAACTTTCCTCCGGACATATACATACACACAACTGCCCTTTATATATATATTTACCAACCCCTCCGCACGAGCAGGATGGACACAAGGTCAATTTCTTAAGCGGAATTTAACAGG
>CM042149.1:14848893-14856393 GCA_023376005.1 Doryteuthis pealeii
TCTCTCTCTCTCTCTCTCTCTCTCTCTCTCTCTCTCTCTCTCTCTCACACACACACACACACACACACACATATTTTCTCACTATCATCTTCTCTTTCTTTTTGTTTCAAGATTTACACAATTCTGTTGATCAGCAGAAATGAGTGACTCAATTTACTGATGAATGATTTAAGTGAATCTGGTTAAATCGTTCCTCTCGATTCAAGTAACTAATATCACCAAATGGGAAACTTAGTCCTTGTAACTTCTTTAATAGATTCATTTCCGTTATGAATAATCTCTTACACACAGACAAGTTGATGCCATTGAGCTTACTGTATATTTTCCTCAGGCGTCAATTGTTGGCGTTTACGCTCAAGTAAATAGTCATGATATCGAGCTCCAAATTTCAAGGTGAACTGGGCATTCCAACCCAGAGGCATTGGCGTATGAGAACTCTTTGGTTAATGGAGACAGAGAGGTAGAAAATTCCCACGTCTAAAAACACAATTACAAATTTCTATCATGATAATGATAATAGTACTTTGAGATACAGACAGATCACCAAATCCTGGCCAGGAGAGCACACCTAGTGTTAATTAACAAGAAGAAAACTTACCATATCGTGGATTTTGCCGTCCCGTTGGAAGTAAGAGTAAATGAAAAACGAAAAGGTAGACAAATACTTGAACCTTGCCAGAGAATAAAGAAAATTGTGGAACATGAAGGTAAAAGTCGTACCAATTATAAATGGCGCCCTTGGAATGGTCTCCAAGGGTCTGAAAAAGAATCCGGGTTAATGAGAGATTAGAGGAAGAATTGAGACCATCCAAACTACGAAATTGTTAATTGGCTAGAGTCTTGGAAACCTGAGGAGACTTGCTGTCGCTCAGCAGCTCAGCGAATCACCGGCCAAGGTGGGTGTAAAAACACTAATAGAACGAAATAATAATAATAATAATAATAATAATAATAATAATAATAATAAAACTAGCGGGACCTGTTGATATACCACAGTATGGTAATCTAATTATTACAACGTTTGATATGTTTACTAATGGGCTATTGCAAAATACTTCAATATGTAAAAAGTATCTTGATTTCTCTCACTCTTTTTTCTTTCTTTCCTTCTTTTAATCTTTTCATTATGTTCGATTTAAACAGAATAGCATTATCGCTTCCATGCGCTTATCCACTCTCTTTATCTTTCTCCTACTCCCTTTCTTTATTTCTTTCTTTCTTTCTTATTGTATTTTTTCTGTGTAACATGTATTTTTACTTCCCTTTCTTTCTTTCTAATAAAAACGGAATGGTCCATTATGTAGCTGAGGTGACGACACTCATAAGAAATAAGAATTCGGATAAGCAACACCAGATAATCAGGATTTACATTTTTGCATTTCATCTTATTTTTAACCAGAGGGTGTTGCAAGATGATAACGGTCGTACAATTAAAGAACAAGAGTATTAATTTATAGATTTATAATAAAAAGTACGAGTATTGATATATGGATTTACAATAAAAACGTAAGAAGTAAAAACAAAAAAAAACCTTAAAAACGAAGATTTAAAGGTATTTCAAGTGTTTATAGTTTATAAGACCCTATTTAGCTCAGTCGGGTTCGATACCGACTCTCGCCAACTCAGCGCACGAGTAGCACAGCTTGGGTCTGTACGGTCAAGTGATAAGCTGGTGGTAGAAGCGGCGCTTCACCGCAGATGCAAAAACAATCTATCAGGTCTGGGGGATAGCCCCTTGGCTGTCTGGCTGATACCGAAAATATACCACTGGGGCTAATAGCGATAAAAGAATACTCCACATTCCCCAGAGTTACAGATTTGAAACTTCACCACTAGATACAGTTTAAGGTTATATCCAAGACATTAAGACCTTCAGCCACCGCCTTTTAGCACATGAAAAAAAGAGTTTGCAGACTGCCATAAGGGCAATGGGGTTGGGACAATTATGTAGTTGCTGGGGCTTAACATAGCCAGCCGATTGATAGTAGGGAGCCTCTCCGACCGCCCTTTTACCTAAGTAATAGCCAAAGTGGGGTGTTGCACGTCGTGTTGCACGTCGTGTTGCTCAACCACCAGGATTCCGTCCTTAAGCACCATGGGTTGCGACACGTGGCCAATAGGTGAGCCAATTGGGGGGATTTTACCCCTCTGCAGAGGTATAGTTGGCGTATTCTATAACCCCACCGTCAGGGCGGCCAATCCATTATGAGAAAGTGGTAGATGGAAAACACAGAATATAAACGATAAAATGCCTGTTTCTGTTCAGAATGCTTTTGCAGTTGACTTCACCCATGCTCAGGTCACTCGTGCTGAACAAACTGGTTTGTTTAATTTCCCTATTATCAACACGGTTAGTTTTGGGCATAATTCGATTCGTTTTAATGCACTTAATTCTTGGAACACAGTTCAGTCGGTATTGTTTGATGAAGAAAAGGAGGAAAAGGTGAAGCTTGTTTCGGTAAATGATTTTGTCCTTAAAAAACTTTTGAAAAAGCATTTTATTGCCTCTTATAAACAACAGATTTGCATTTAGATTCTCACACGGCTAATTTGTCTCATGATATATATCTATATGTTTGTGTTGTCTGGTGTGTCTTGTATCATTTCCTGTGAGCGTCGAAGGGTGGTCATGTCCATGGGCTTAGCTTCACGCTATTAGGCATGGCCTCCCTTTAATAGTAGTTTAACAAAAATAAAGTTTTTCTTTTACTTATTCTTTATAACTTGTACCTACTATTGATAAATAAATTTCTTATTTCTTATTTTCTTAAAAGGAAATCGGATTTACGCTACATATGATTCGAGAAGTATTGCATATTTTCAATAAGTATTTCATCCCCTGTTGATTTTCAGAGTTTGCCACCTTACAAAAATAATAACGGTCTATAATTTTCAGGGTAGGACCGTCTTGAAAGTGAGAGATAAGGTAATGGAGTTGCCTAGTCAGTCTCCGGACCTTAATCCTTTGGAAAATCTGTGGAGGGAGCTGAAGCTTCTAGTTGCCGAACGACAACCTACAAATCTTAAGGATTTGAAGAGGATCTGCAAAGAGGAGTGGGCCAAAATTCCCCACGGGATCTTTAAAAACTTGGTAAACCAACTACAGGAAACGTCTGGCAGCTGTGCTTGCCAACAAGGGTTTCTTCACCAAGTACTGGGTTATGTTTTGCTATGGGGAGAAATATCTATTTTACAATGATAAAAAAATAGATAAATAAATAAATATTCAAAAATAAATATAATGTGATTTTCTAGAATTAAAAAAAAAATTATTTCTCTCACTTTCAAGACCCTGAAAATTATACACTTCCTATTTTTGTACAGTGGCAAACTCAGAAAATCAGCAGGGGATGAAATACTTATTTCCCACTATATATATATATATATATATATATATGTGTGTGTAATAACGTGCGTGGACAGACCTTGTCCCATGTAAGAAAATATCCTTTTTCCGACTCACTTTCGAGCATGCGCAATACTGAAACTCACATCCTGTAACTTAGTGGTTAATTAGGTAAAAGGATTGAGTAAGAAAAAAAAGTGGGAAAAGGGAAATTATATCAGCTGCTTGGTGGAAT
The DNA here is from genome assembly GCA_023376005.1 of Doryteuthis pealeii. Taxonomy (NCBI): domain Eukaryota; kingdom Metazoa; phylum Mollusca; class Cephalopoda; order Myopsida; family Loliginidae; genus Doryteuthis; species Doryteuthis pealeii. The sequence continues at coordinate 14,852,475 of CM042149.1, forward strand.
AGATGTTACAGTTGAAGTCATATGTTTCATACACGATAACTAAATACATTTTAACTAGGCTCTTGTTTTTTGTTGTTTTTTTAAAAAGATTTTTTGACATCTATACGGCAGTTGTGTATATGTATGTCCGGGGGAAATTACGAAAATAAAACAGTTAAAGAGAAAGTAAATACATATATACAAATTCAATGTTACTGAGTCTAGCTTTTTATGCAACGATTATGAAGATTAAATTTATATTCGCGAAGACATTTAAAAATTAAAATAGCAATAAAATTCTAATTAAAAAAGTCCGTGAATTCAGTTAAACAAATCGATATGGAAGCACGAAACAATCTTTTTTTTTTTCAGGCCGGATTAACATCAGGTTTTTTTTTACGTGGGGATTTTTATGGGGCATCCAGCGAGGATTAAACTCACTATTCAGAAGTAACGGATCTGCAAGACTAGGTGGCTAACCATTATACCACTTTGGATTTTTTTTTCTCTACCCAAATGACGTCGGGTAGTCGCTTCTAGTTTAATCTAAATAAAGATTCCCTATCTTAGGTCAGTTAGGATCACTACTTTATTTTAAAAATGTGATAGGTCGGTGTCGAGTAGAAATGTACAGTTCTATTAAATAATAAAAGCTTCTGTCGGTAAGCATTGAAATACGGAAGTTTCGTCCTCCTATGCATTAGAAGCCGGGGAATTTGTATTAATGCTTGATACTGAATAAAGAAACTGAGTCACAATACTACTACTTCGTTGTTATTACTTTACAGGTGTTGGAAATTTATTAGGGGACAGGCACCAGCGGCCCTCTGGATATCACATGGAGTCAATTATAAGAGCAATTCACCAACATCACTCCTTCTCTTTCTTCTTTCGACCTTGGTAGGTACAAGGTAGGGCTGCTAGAATTCAACAAGCTCAGTACGGCTCAACCCTCTACTTCTCAGCCCCCACACTTAGCTTCTCTTACGTCAGTCGTCCCACGAGGGGATTAGGCAAAGACAACCAGCGTGCATCGCATACCCATGATGGTTGATAAATGTCTGTTTCTTACACCCACAGGAGTATAGCTAAACTTCTAATATACTTTACTACTACTTGTTAAAATTCGGATTAGGTACACAGAACTTTGTTACCAAGAGGAATTGATATTCACAGACAATTTCCTCTAGCAGGCAATATTTCTTCAACCTAACAGCCCTAATTTTCCCCACTGCCCACTACTGACCTTGTCCGACCTAAATTGAAATGTTTGAACTTTCCAAACAGTACTCTATTTCTCGGAATATTTAAAATGAGGCTTGATAATTAGTATTATTTGGATTATTCGGACTATTGTCCTCATCTTCCCGATTACGACAAGAAGGTTCCCAAGTCCGACAAGAAATACCTGAATGAGGCCGGAGGGCACATCGACCGAAACGTTGTACAGATAACAATAAAGATGAGGACAATAGTCCGAATAATCCAAATAATACTAACGACCCTTCACGTTTTGAAATTGTAACACTTATATGTTTGTATATATATGCCTATTTTGTACATTAAATGATTTTTAGTAGTAAATATATTGGTCATCGTAGCTTGTCTTTCAAACCCTAATGTCCATCTTACCTCTGCTACCGTTGTAATTGTATTTTATCCCCTCCATTTATTAGGGGTTTAAATTCCTTTTATTAATTTTCAAACAGTCTGAATATTAATAGAGATAATGATTTATTTCAGCTGTTATTTCTTTAACCAGAAGTTTACATACGCTTAGTTAGTATTTGGTTGTATTTCTTTGTTTAACTTTCAAAGTAGCATTCCACAAACTTTTCATGCTAGAATTCTAACAGTACGGTTTTTTTTTTTTTAAATGAAGCTGTTATGATAATCTCGTAAATTCCCACCAACACACAAAACCTTCAGTACACACAATTAATAAAGACGACAACAAGGTATCAAGTCTTTCGGCGTCACGCATGCGAAGCCTTTAGGAGAACTCCTACCCCACGTCCACTCGTCTGTTTTTTAAATGTCTCGCTGCTATCTTATGCAAATAAGTCTGTAGCATAAAAATGGCAGTTTTGCGAACGGGTCTCAGAAAGTATTTATTTACCGCTTACCCCACTTGTACGGGTCAGGCACAAAGTCCCTATTAACGTGGGACCACCCACAAGCCGAAGCTCATGGAATGGCAGGTGAAAAATTGCGTCGATCCCGTCGGCATTCCCCCTCAAGGGGGGCGCCTCAGGCACTGGGCAATAAACCCAGCCCTGCCCCTTTAAATCAAGGGGGCAGGTGTTGCCTGGGGGGATGGCCCCCTGGGATCGACGCTATTATTATAACATCACCGGTCCAGCGGCCGAAGCTCGCCGGACCCCCAGTCGAAACCGGGTGAGGAAAGTATATCGACATGCGAAACAGTGAACGCGATTGACTTCCGGTAAGTCAATGTCACTTCTATTACAGGAATATTGTCGTATTCCACCAGATATAGTTGATATCGTACTTTTGGACGGTTTTAAAAGACATATTAGAACTTACCTGTGAGTTAATCCATTCTGAACGTCAACGCACGTCTCCGGGCTTTCAGTTTCTCTAGAGGAGAGTGGAAACCATTTGCTTGGATTCCTTCTTTCTTATCGGGAGGGGGGGGGGGGCGCATTTGATTGGAGGTTCTGCTGGCTCTTCATAATATAAAACGCCTCAACGCCCGCCACATGGTTTGTTTGCAATTGATATCTCGTTACCTGACCACAAGTTGGTACCCGACCGATACCAGATGGGTCATCCAGTTGAAGGTGTATGATGTTGTAAGACCCGAAACACCTAATAATCATGGGATAACATCACTAACGATGTGGTCAGGGGTACATTTAGGGTGTATTTCTTGATATGCTATTATTCTAATATTACCCATTCTTAAAATAAAGTAAGTAAAAAGTCGTCGGGGCGGCCTAATGTCGGTATCAGCCAGACAGCGAGGGAGTCTATCCCCTTTTCCCTAACGCTAGACCAAGGAGATTATTTTAGCGTCTGAGGTGGAGCGCCACACCTACCACCAGCTCCTTACTTTACCGCACAGATCCCTGTGCTACTCATAACGCTGAGTTGGCGAAGGCCGGTATTGAACTAGGAACCTTGTGGTTTCTAGCCAAACGCTCTACCGACTGAGCTAGTGGTCCTAATTGATCTAAGATGGTGAATCTTTACTTGAATAAAGTTAATATTCGCCATTTTGAATAGATGGATAAAGAAATGTTGAAAAATGTATTCATTGCATTGGTGAGACCTCATTTGGAATTTGCTAATGTGGTCTGGAGTCCAAGACTAATCAAGGACATAAAACTCATCGAGGAAGTTCAAAGGAGGGCTATTAAGGTTGTGAATGAATTAAAGAACCTTTCATATGAAGAAAGACTTAGGAAAACTGATTCAGTAAGTTTGGTTTATCGACGAATCAGAGGAGAAATGATTGAAGTCTATAAATATACACATGGATTTTATTCAACGAACTTTAATCTCTTGAGTGTTGCTCAAAAAATCAATACCAGGGGTCATAAATTAAAACTTTCAAAAACATTTTGAAAAACAAATGTAAGGCAAAATTATTTAAGTAACAGGGTAGTATATTCATGGAATAAACTAACATCAACAGTAGTGAATGCTCCATCTTTGAATTCCTTTAAGTTAAGGTTGGATAATCTGTGGAAAGAATATAAATATTCAGTAGAAATAAGATAAATGTTTTAAATAAGGAACAGTTGACAGGTCTCAGACCAAATATACTAACTGAAAAAGATATTATTATTATTATTTCACTCCATTCGAGTTTTTCACACCTGCCGTAGCCGGTGGTTCACTGGAGGCTGAGTGACAGCAAGTCTCCTCAGGTCTCCTTGACTCTTCTGAGTATTCTAGCCGATCTCAGCAATGC
>CM042149.1:14861393-14959417 GCA_023376005.1 Doryteuthis pealeii
ACAGGTGCCCCATTGGGGGAATCTTACCCCTCTGCAGAGGTGCAGTCGGTGCATTCTAACACCCCAGCCGACAGGGCGGGGATAATTATGTTTTCTTTGTGTGAGGACTCATGCTCAACAACACAGGTAATGAATATTATTATGTATCTATCTGTCGATCTTTCGTAAAAATGAAAGTAATTTTTTTTTCAAATATCAGTAATTGTTAATGAAATACGACGGATGTCACAAAAGTTCCAGGTTGATCGCATTCTTCGATGTGAGGGGAATGGTCGACTGCAAATTCTTGCCACAGGGCCAGACCGTCAACCAGCATGTCTACAAAGAGATACTGTGGCGTTTGCTTCGTTCAGTGCGCAAGAAGAGGCGAGAGATATGACAGGACAACTCGTGGGCGCTTCCCCATGACGACGCACCTGCCCACATTGCCCTGAATATCCGAGAGTTCCTGGCCCAGAAGAACATCACTGTGCTGGAGCAACCTCACTACGGGCTCGACTTGTCTCCATCTGATTTTTTCCTCTTTCCCAATTTCAAGGGGGTCATCAAGGGAAACCGGGCATATAAAGAAGATGTGCGACATCAAAAAGGCCGTTACGACAGAGCTACGGAGAATCCCGGCATGCACGCAAGCGTGGCAGAAAAGAATAGGAAAGAGCATTAGACTCCAGGGGGATTACTTTGAAGGGGATAACTTTGGATTTGAAATTTTTTTGTGACACCAGTCCTGGAACTTTTCAGACATACCTCGTATGAATGCAAACTGTTCGCTCCAATCTTTATTCAAAATTATATTATTTGTGAAATCATAATATCTGTGTTTAAGAAGAAACTTGCTTAAGCTCTGTCCGATATATCGGACCCGGGGGGGGGGGGAATTTCCACTTAAAATCCAGGTTTTTCTACTCAGTCAATCTGATGTCTAGTCCCCGACTGGTCCATCTAGAACTGCTATCTGACCTGCTAAATTCTCCCGACTCGACTCAGCACATACTCTCCGTCAACTGACTCTTTTGGTCCCGCGACCACCTACGCTAATTGTATCCCCCTGCTGAGGGGTTAGTCTTTTAGTGTTTTATATTCGTCTCCATTATATCCGCAATTCGGATGAGTAAAAAATGATGTTCAGTGGGAACAGTAACACTACAAACAGAATGAATCTCCTATAGAGGGGTAATGTACCACTATGCTCTCCTAGTCGGAATGGAGAGATGTGTTAAAACTTTTGTTTACTTTACTCTCTCCTTGTCGGAATGGCTGAGATGATGACATGTCAATTCTTCGTTACGTCTTGCACTTATTTCTGAATGGAGAGATGATGTGTCCATGTTGCTTAACTTTACTTCTAATGGAGTGAATGATATATGGATAAAGAAATATTTAATATACTTATCTCTGCACCGGTACTACATCGGAGAGGGTGGAATCCTTGTTGCTGGGCAGCTGTTCAGTTGTTGGTAGTTTTATGGTGTCATAGAGTCTGGACTCGAACTTGGGGCTGAGAGTTATCTTGCCTCATGCCATTTGGAGTTCTTTTTAGTAATAATACTCATTAGTATTCTATTTGCCCCAGACTGTCGAGAGCAAGAAATTCATATCTTCCTCCGTTAACGCATTCTCTCAGACTCAATTTACACTCTGACATCTCAACTCTCCTTTATCCCCTTCGCCACGTACTATTCGTCGTCCAATTAAACCACGTCATGTGTCCATGCCAAATCATCACTTAAACTTTTCCGTTCTAATCCACATCAGGCCACTCTCACGGCTCCACGTCACACCCATTACGTAACAGTAAGAGTCCCACAAAAAAGGGGGTGTCTTGGCTATGACACAAAATTGAATCGGGTGGGGAGGCTCCAGTTCGGGAACTCTGGGTGTGAGTGGACTATCCTTTCATTGCCATTACTTCCAGGTTCGCAAACAGATGTTTCTTTACAAAACCGATAATCCTGACGTTTCCAAAGTTCATCGTAACCACTTCGTAACCTTGATAAAGCATTGTATAACCACAAACAAACTCGATACACAAACATGCCAATGTACAACACAACAAAACAACAAAAAAAAAAAAAAATAACAATGAAAATAAAATGAAAATGAAATAAACTAAAATTTACACCACAAATTATAAGTTAGTTGGTTGATTGGTTGGTTTGATATCCCGTTATGTCACCCCTTGGATTATTTTATGCCGAAGACGTTTTGTTTTATTCATTCATGTTGGGTATTCATTTTTAACACATTTTAAAACATTCTTTTTATCTATTCAACTCGTAAATGAGCTAGACGGGCGGCTGCTGAGGTCTCCTCCAATCAATCAGCTGGTTACGTCAAGCCCTAGCACCTATTTGATTGTCCCGGTCCTATTGCTCTTATAGTAATCCCCAACCCTTTTTATTATAAAGAACATCTACAATTAGGCATAATCGGACAAGTGTAGGCTGTGTGGAGAGAGAATGATCCAAATAGTAAAATCATAACTGACGTCACGATAAAGTTGGTTGCTTAGTTTGATCTTAAGTATCTCAACCCTTGTTGGGTTATTTTATGCCGAAGACGTTTTGTTTTATTCATTCTTGTTGGGTATTTTTAAACACATTTTTAAACTCATTTTTTATATATTTAAACCATAGGTGGGACACTTAAAGGGTATTACCACTCCAGATCAGACTAGACTTGGGAGTGGTAGCGATGTAGGATACTCAACACTCCCAGAACTATAGAATTGAAATTTCACCACTAGATGCAGTTTAACGCCATGCCCAGGACACTAAGAGCCTCAGCTACCGCCTTCTAGCACGAATAATAAAAAGGTTTAGGGTTTTACCATAAGAGCAACTGGGTCGGTACAATCATATAGAATCAGCAGATTGGTCAGAGGGGGTGGGGCCTCTTCGACCGCCCGTCTAGCCTAAGTAAGGGCCAAAGTGGAAAGTTGCGTGTTATGGACTGCTCAGATACGAAGATTATGTTCTTAAGCATCACGGGTCATCACACACGTTCAACAGGTGGTCCATGGGGGGGGGGGCTGTTGTAGAGGTGCAGCCAGTGTATTCTACTGCTCCAGATGACAGGACGAACACAAGGAAATTGATTGAGCAGTATTTGCAAAAAAAATTTGGTTATTTTCTATAACTCCAACATAAACAAAGGGGAACCACTCTGGACTGATAAATTATTTATTTATTTATTGATCTATTAGGAAAAAAAAGACGGGGTTAGGATTAGGGTTAGGAATTACGGTTAGGGTTTAGGGTTAGGGTTATGGTTTAGGGTTAGCTTAATGGGAAAATAAATAAATAATTTATCGGTCAAGAGTGGTTCCCCTTTTTTATGTTGGAGTTATAAGAAATAACCAAAAAGTTTTTAAAATGCATGATAACGAGTTCAATTTAAAGCATTTTCAGCCAGAAAAAAAATAGGCAATTTTTTATCTTAAAATGAAAATTTGAGAAGAAAATTGTTTGAAACTTTAAAAATATGCTATTAGAATATGAGGCCAGCTAAGCATTTTTTATGAAGTAAGAATAAGGAATATAAAGGGAAAAGAGAAACAGCAGAAGGAATAAAACTACAAAATGAAGAAAGTATGAGAATACACGAAAAAAAAAAAAAAAAAAAAAAAGAAAAAAGAATCTACAAGTACGAGGGTGAGTCAAATTCAGAACAAATTTTCTTCTTCTGGTTTATTCTTTTCTTACTTTTTCTTTCATCTGTGTGTGTGATGGTGTCCGCTTCCAATATTCCCTATTACGAGGGTGAGTCAAAATGTGATGCCATTTTGTTTAGGACAGGTATAATTACCAACACAGGAACATGTATCACACATCAAAATGAAGCTGGCCACTGGAGTCATATTTTCCTCTCAAACCTTCTTTCATGGGTCCAAAGAGAGGCAAACATTATTCCAGTGACGAGGAAGGGAAATTTGTAGTGAAGAAGTGTCTCAAAGAACAGTAAACAGAATTTTACGGGGCAGGGATACATGCTGCTTCATTCGAAGGTTGAACATTGCTATTGACAGAAACGGTGACTATGTGGAGAAATAGGGATGTGATCCACCCACAAAAGACTAGCTTCATTTTGATGTATGATACATGTTCCTGTGTTGGTAATTATACCTGTCCTAAACCAAATGGCAAAACCCAGAAGAAGAAAACTTCTCGAAACCAAACCCTGCAGCAGAAATATCATCAAAGGAATAAACACCTGAACTGTCACCCTTGTAAAATAACACTCTGAACCATTCTTAAAATGAACAAGGGAGGAACTCAGACATATGGACTAAAGAAAAGGGAAATTAATGACAATGGACAAGGCATTACACCGGAGAGATGGCATAGTCTATAAGTGTCAAAAAAAAAAAAAAAGAAGAGACTCGCCAGTATTGAGGATTATGTATAACAATGCAAATTGAGTTTGAAAAAAATTGCATACCCAACAAGAATGAATAAAACAAAATGACCCAACAAGGGTTGATATGCCGTAAAATCCATGTGAAGATTTAAAAAATACGAAAAAAAAAACAAATAACAAAAACTCCCATGGGTCTTGACCGGAAGTACCCCTTTGTGCATGTCCGACAAAAAAGACTGACTCCCTACTCCAAAAAGGAGACCTCAGTCATTTGAACTGAGCTGAGTGCAGTCGTTTTAGCTAAGGGTATGTCCCCTCGCTACAGACGATTATGCCCGTTCAATAAAGCCTGAGTCATAAAATTACCTCTGGCCTTTGTCTCTTTCCTTTTCGTTCCTTAAATTCCATTTCAGCTTACCAGCCCACAAGAAGAAAGAACCAACTTTTATTGGGGATAAGATACCAGTACAAACGAACTTAACTATAGTCCCATATCCAACCAGCCAACCAACCAACCAACTTGACATTCAATTTACAATATAAATTTAATATAAATTTAACCCTGACTTTATTTCATTTTTTAATGGACTTTATTAATAAAATTTGGCTACTTGTACTCGCGCATAGTCAAATTGTCATTTTGTTATTTGTTGAAAATCCAATCTAACGGCTTAACTGCTGAGTTTGTTTTAAGCTTCTTTTATTCAGCGCAGAACTCTCCAATAGAAAAGAGTGAAAAGAGATACAAAGACAAGTAAAAAGACTGAAATGAATGAAAGAAAAATAATAATAATAATTAAAAAAATCAATGGATGAAAGGGAAGAAGATAGAAAGAAATGAATAACGAAAAGAGCGGGCAAAAAAAAAAAAAAAAAAAAAAACAAAAACAAAACAAACAAAAAAAAAATTAAAAAGAGTCCGAAAAAGAAAACGAATAAAAATAAAAGAAAGAAAGAAAGAAAGAAAGAAAGAAATGGAAGGATGGAAAGGAAAAACTTGAAAAAGAAAGAAAGAAACGGGAAAGGATAGAGACATACATTGATATGTGAAGAAGAAGAAGAAGAAAGAAGAAGAAGAAGAAGAAGAAGAATGGTAGGAGCAAGAAAAGAAAGAAAAGGCAGAAGAAAGAAAGAATGCAAACTGGTAAAACAGTAAAAGAAAAAAGAGAAAAAGAGAAAGAGAGAAAAAAAGAAAAGAAAAAAGAAAAACACCTGGAAAAGAAAGAAAGAAAGAAAGAGAGAAAGAAAAATAGAAAGAATTTAATCTGGTAAGAATAGTAAAAGAAAAAAGAGAAAAAAGAAAAGAAAAAATAACTTGAAAAGAAAGAAAGAAAGAAGAAGATAAGAAAGAAGAAAGAAGAAAGAAAGAAAGAAAAAGAATGAAAGAAAAATTCAAAACTGGTAAGAATAGTAAAAGAAAAAGAGAAAAAAGAAAAAAAAATAACTTGGAAAAAGAAAGAAGAAAGAAAGATAGAAGAGAAGAAAGAAAGAAAGAAAGAAAGAAAGAAAAAAGAATGAAAGAAAGATTCAAACTGGTAAGATAGTAAAAAAAGAGAAAAAAGAAAAGAAAATATTGGAAAAGAAAGAAAGAAAGAAGAAAGAAAGAAAGAAAGAAGAAAAAAAGAATGAAAGAAAGAATTCAAACTGGTAAGAATAGTAAAAGAAAAAGAGGAAAAAGAAAGAAAAAAATAACTTGGAAAAAAGAAAGAAAAGAGAAAGAAAGAAGGTAGAAAGAAAAAAAAGAATGAAAGAAGAATTCAAACTGGTAAAATAGTAAAAGAAAAAAGAAAAAAGAAAAGAAAAAATAACTTGGAAAAAAGAAAGAAAGAAAGATAGAAAGAAGAAAGAAAAAAGAATGAAAGAAAGAATTCAAACTGGTAAGAATAGTAAAAGAAAAAAGAGAAAAAAGAAAGAAAAATACTTGGAAAAGAAAGAAAGAAAGAGAAAGAAAGAAAGAAAAAAAGAAAGAACGAAAGAAAGAATTCAAACTGGTAAGAAAGTAAAAGAAAAAAGAGAAAAAAAGAAAAAAAAATAACTTTGGAAAAGAAAGAAAGAAAGAAAGAAAGAAAGACGGCAGAAAGAAAAAAAGATGAAAGAAAGAATTCAAACTGGTAGAATAGTAAAAGAAAAAGAGAAAAAAAGAAAAGAAAATAACTTGGAAAAGAAAGAAAGAAGAAAGAAGAAAGACAGGCAGAAAAAAAAAAATAATGAAAGAAAGAATTCAAACTGGAAGAATGTAAAGAAAAGAGAAAAAGAAAAGAAAATAACTTGGAAAGAAAGAAGAAAGAAAGAAAGAAGAAAGAAAGAAAGAAAGACGAAAGAAAGAATTCAAACTGGTAAGAATAGAAAAGAAAAAAGAGAAAAAAGAAAGAAAAATAACTTGAAAGAAAGAAAGAAAGAAAGAAGAAAGACAGGGAAAGAAAAAAAAGAATGAAAGAAAGAATTCAAACTGTAAGAATAGTAAAAGAAAAAGAGAAAAAAGGAAAGAAAAATAATTGGAAAGGAAAAAGAAAGAAAGAAAGACAGCAGAAAAAAAAAATAATGAAGAAAGAATTCAAACTGGTAAGAAAAAAGAAAAAGAGAAAAAGAAAAAAAAAATAACTTGGAAAGAAAGAAAGAAAGAAGAAAGAAAGAAAGACAGCAGGCAGAAGAAAGAAAAAGAATGATAGAAAGAAAAGAATTCAAACTGGTAAGAATAGTAAGAAAAAAGAGAAAAAGAAAAGAAATAACTTGGAAAAGAAAGAAAGAAAAGAAAGAAAGATAGAAAGATAGACAGAAAGAAAAAAATAATGAAAGAAAGAATTCAAACTGGTAAGAATAGTAAAAAAAGAAAAAAGAAAAAAAAAATAACTTGGAAAAGAAAGAAAGAAGAAAGAAAGAAAGAAAGAAAGATAGAAAGATAGACAGAAAGAAAAAAAATAATGAAAGAAAGAATTCAAACTGGTAAGAATAGTATAAAGGAAAAAAGAGAAAAAAGAAAAGTAAAAAATAACTTGGAAAAGAAGAAAGAAAGAAAGAAAGAAAGAAAGCAGCAGAAAGAAAAAAAGAATGAAAGAAAGAATTCAAACTGTAAGAATAGTAAAAGAAAAAGAGAAAAAAGAAAGAAAAAAAAAATAACTTGGAAAAGAAAGAAAGAAAGAAAGAAAGAAAGAAAGAAAGAATGCAAATTGGTGAAGAAAGAAAAGAATTAGGCAAGTCTGGGAAAAAGAGAGAATAAAAGACGAAAGTTGCAAGACAATGAAAGTAAAACAAAGAACGAACGAGAAAAATAACAAAACAAAGAGATACAATGAAAAGTAAGAGAGAGAGAGAGAGAGAGAGAGAGAGAGAGAGAGAGAGAGAGAGAGAGAAAAATATTTCCCAAGAGGTGTGGGCGTCCCCTATACTTTTTTTTCACCGGCTGATCATACCAGTCATCAGCAGTAAAGCTGTTGAACGGAGGGAAAAAAAAGGGGCACGGCTATGTCGTCACTCGGTGGGTGTGTGCATATTCACTTGTTGCTGGTAGCGAGACATTGATTACTTCGGTCCAGCTTGTCTGGTGGAGTGATAAACAAAAGTGAGTCAATTACAAATAGAATTAGAAAAATGCGTGTGTGTTAGATCGAGGCAAAGTGAAGAAGAAGAAGAAGGAAAGAATGATATGTTAGAAAATGGTCGGCTAATGTCAATAAGACAAGAGGAGGAGGGGGAAGAGAAGGAGGAGGAGGGTGGAATAGAAATAGACAGTGAACTGCGATTATTTTAAGTTAAAAATAGCTTCGCCTGGTGATTTACCTGTTCGAGACCATTCCGCCCGACTACTACATGTATAAGATAAATAGATTTGGAGTATAGATAAAATAGATAGATAGATAGATAGATAGATAGATGATAGAAGACAGGCTGCCATAGATAGTTTGATAGATAGATGTAACAGGCTGGCATATATAGATAAATAGATAGACAGATAGTGTCAAACAGACTGGCATAGATAGATAGATAGATAGATGTGAACAGGCTGTCATATACAGATAAATAGATAGACAGATAGTGTCAACAGACTGGCATAGATAGATAGATAGATAGATAGATAGATAGATTGAACAGGTGGCATAGATAGATAAATAGACAGACAGATAGTGTCAACAGACTGGCACAGATAGATAGATAGATAGATAGATAGATAGATAGATGTGAACAGGTTGGCATAGATAGATAGATAGACAGATAGTGTCAACAGACTGGCACAGATAGATAGATAGATAGATAGATAGATAGATAGATGTGAACAGGCTGGCATAGATAGATAGATGATAGATAGATGTGAACAGGCTGGCATAGATAGATAAATAGATAGACAGATAGTGTCAACAGACTGGCATAGATAGATAGATAGATAGATAGATAGATAGATAGATAAACAGGCTGTAGATAGATAGATAGATAATTAGATAGATAGATGTGAACGGCTGGCGTAGATAGATAGATAGATATATAGATGTGAACAGGCTGGCATAGATAGATAAATAGATAGACAGATAGTGTCAACAGACTGGCATAGATAGATAGATAGATAGGTAGATAGATAGATAGATAGATAGATAGATAGATGTGAACAGACTGAGATAGATAAGACAGACAGACAAATAAATAGATAAATAGATAGATAGAAAGATAGATGTTAACAGACTGTGATAGATATATAATTAGAGTGATATGAAGAATGATCAAAAACTATCGAGACTGAATTTTTAAATTCATTTTTATCTATTTTTTGTGTGTATTTTAAATTTTAAATGAAGACATCTGCTCAGTAGATGAACTTTTGAATAAGTGATGATGTCTAGACAAAGGTCTAGAAGAGCCAGTAGCAATTCCTGACGCTTTTTGATCAGCAGTTTTTGGCAAAACAAACTATTGTGCAAGTGCAGCTCTCTCCATGCATTTTTTTTCTTGTTAACTAAACTAAAAATTCGTCGCAAAGTTAAAATTTGATTTATTAAAATTTAATAAAAAATACTAAATTAAAGTTTTGAAATAAAATAACTGATGCATTATAAAATTCATTAATTGATACTGAAAATTTCATTAAAATCGGATAATTACCTGATTTTTGGTAAAAAATTTTTCATCCCAAATGTTACGTAAAAATTGTAAACAAGCGCCTAAACCATTGAAAAACAGCCAAAATGGCGTCGGCGAACAAAATTGACCAAAGCAAATACTTTTAAATCTTTTAAAAATAAACTGCATATGTAATGATATTTTTCTGTTTTAATGATGGTTATTATGGTACTACTTATCGATTTAGACAAAGTTTAACCTTAAATAATAGATTTAATTATTCTTAATTCGCTTTTAAAACTCGTAGTATCCGATTTTTTTTTGCTACTCCCTATATTAAATCATATGAAGAGAGGGCTTCAGAGGTGCTTCAACCAATGGGAAACTCACTGGATTGGGTTGGTTGGGTTTTACGGCATGTCAACCCTTCAGTTATTGGGTCATGCCGTAGACATTTTGTTTTATTCATTTTTATTGGCTATTCAATTTTTTAAACTAAATTTTTAACTCGTTTTTTTAAAACACCCTTTAATCTAACCCATAGACGAGACCCTAACAGGTACTGCCACTCCGGGTCAGAGTAGACCTGGGAATAATGACGATGAATGGATGATCCACACTCCCCAAAGCTCCAGAAATTGGAATTTCACCACTAGATGTAGTTTAAAGTCATACCCAGGACACTAACAGCCTCAGCCAACGTCTTCTAGCAGATATATTATAAAAAGGGTTAGGGGTTTGCCATAAGGGCACTAGCGTTTGGACATTCATTTATATATTTACCAACCCCACCGTACGAGCAGGAGGCGACACAAGGTCAATTTCTTGAGCGGAGTTTAACAGGTTTGAATTCAGAGTTTTCCTTCTCTTAGACAGGTTGCCTTACCAAGGCTGAAGAGCCCAGTCTACCTTACTATTTACCCATAGCTAAAGGGAGTATAGTTAGATTCATACCTTTCCCAAAGGTATTAGCGCTATCTGAAATGCAAACAGCTTTAGACTCGGGTCGACGAGTCCATTTCCTACGACTCTAACCATGATGCCACGCGCCTCCAAACATGTAGGTGCTAAGGCTTGACTTGACCAGCCGATTGATCGGAGGGGGGTTCTTCGACCGCCCGTCTGGCCTAAGTGAGGACGAAAGTGGAGTGTTGCATGTCATGGACTGCTTGGCCAGCAGGAGAAAACTCACGAGAATAAATGTATTGAATATTGTGAAAGCTATTTCCAAGTTTTATTCATTGTTCATTTCTACCTTACGGCCGGGTTAGCTCAGTCGGTAGAGCGTTCGCCTAGAAACCACAAGGTTCCTAGTTCGATACCGGCCCTCGCCAACCCAGCCTGTGAGTAGCACAGGGATCTGTGCGGTAAAGTAAGGAGCTGATGGTAGGTGTGGCGCCCCACCTCAGACATAGAAACAATCTCCTTGATCTAGCGCTAGTGAAAAGGGGATAGACTCCCTCGCTGATTGGCTGATACCGACTTTAGGCCAGCCCGACGACTTTAATTTTTACTTTATTTCTATCTTCTTGATAAATACAGTTTACCTTTTCTTTTTTAAATTTTTAATTCACCTCGCATTGAACAGCTCAAGATAGATAGATAGATAGGTTTACTTTGTTACTGCTTAATAGTTAATGTTTATGTTATGTTTTTACATACAGATAAAATACGGAACGTTGAATGAAAATGCAAGACCAGGTTGTTGGAAAATTAAAAAGATTTTATTTAACAGTCTAGAGAATGCTTCTACCCTAAAAGTGACTTAACTAGCTCACACGTGTTGTAAGCTGCGTCTACTTAGTACGAACCTCAATCCAAAAGTGTCATAGCGGAAACCCCACTTCCGGGTCCTCATCAACCCCCTACTGATCAAGGGGAGCAACTCTATCTTCGTTAGGTCTGAACCTAACAGTTCATATATGGGGTGACGAGAGGTTTTATGGTTTAGGTTAAAAAAAGGTGGCTGTGGTTATTCCTGGTGCGTGTTCCTAGGGTTTGCTTTTAACCCCATCTTATTTGGTGGTCGCGCTGAAAAGGAATTCAAAGAAAGAAGGAAGAGACAAAGACAAAAGGACGTTTTATGATTTTGGCTTTATTCTCGGGTCATAGCCACCACATGGTAAGGAAATTCCTTCCTGACCAGTAGTCGTGTCTCACTCCAGATAAGGCATAAGTCCGAATGACCGATCGATTCTCTTGGGGTGCTGGAAATGGGTCCTTTTTCCCGCACATGCTCGAAGTGTTCTTCCGGTGTGATAGCTTATGGGAGTTTATTATTTTTAATTTTAATTTTATTTTAATTTTATTTTAATCACCACAGATAGATAGATAGATAGATAGATAGATTAGGGTACCTTGTCACGGCTTAATGGTTAATGTTTACATAAGCTGACTATTAATAATGTACACATGGTAGATTAACTTAAAGATAAACTTAAAAAAAAAATTTTTAAAGAGCCACCAGAATTAAATAAGCTTTTTCAATTCTTTTTAAAAATTCAACTTATTCGACGTAGAATAATCGGTGTACCACGTATAAAAATTAACGAGAAAAAATGGGGCGAGCAGAGAGAAAAAGGCGGGTTATGACTTCAAGGAACGAGAGATACAACGATATGAAATGCAACAGGTTTTAATACAAATATGCACATTAAAATGATACAACAAAGAGTAGAAAGTTCATAGTTTTGGTCGGACAAGCGACCCGAGGTTTAGTAAGAGTTCTTTTAGAGATAGCGGCACCTGTTCGTGAGGTATTGCCGAATATTAGTTTAGTTCTCAGCTCCGCAAGGTCTTAGCCGTAGTTATTAGTTTAGTTGAGTTTGGGTTTTTGGTTACAGCACCGTTCAAGGTAAGCCGTAATTAATTGGTTATGGGTTTGTTTGTGTTGCAAAAAGTTTATTCCTGCTAACAGCCTTTCGAAGGGATGAAGCTTGAAGGTTGCATTTATCTCGTCGGCTCCCTTAGTTGTTATCCTGGTGATTAAAGGTAATTGCTATCAGTCTTCATGGGTCAAAAGATAGCAATCTCTCAAAGTCCAGAAGCAGGTTATAGATGAAGTCCGTCTTGGGTATTATTCTATCCGTAGTCCCAGTTCATAGAAAAAGAGGTGCATAAGCACTTACCTTGTAGAAGAGTGGTGGGCCGAAGCCAGTAGTCGTCCTCAGAAGGGCCATAACTAAAAAGAGGAAGAATCATCAATGTTACGGGCTTTTATAAAGATCACCACGTGACTACAGAATGTTAGGGATGGCTGCTGCTGTGTCGGTGATATTCGACCACTGTCCCCTAGGGGCACAAGTGCCGGTGTTGTATGAAGATAATAACATAAAATTTCAATACACGTTGAGAGTTTCATGTCATTTCTAGGGACTTGGAGGTGCCCATTTCCTCTCCAAATAACATACAATAGGTTGTACTGGTTAACTTGCTACTACTTGCAGTAAAGGAGTCGTCGAGCTGGCCTAAAGTCGGTATCAGCCAATCAGCGAGAGAGTCTATCCCCTTTTCACTAGCGCTAGACCAAGGAGATTGTTTTTGCGTCTGCGGTGGTGTGCCACACCTACCATCAGCTCCTTACTTTACCGCACAGATCCCTGTGCTATTTATACGCTGAGTTGGCGAGAGCCGGTATCGAACTAAGAACCTTGTGGTTTTCCATCTGATAAGAGATAAAGGTTTTATATCAGGTCATTAGTACGAACCGAATTCACACTACCTCGACCGGAATTTGAACTCTGTACAAGGGACCTCCAATCTACCGTGTCAAAGTTACCATCCCTATGTTTAACACAATGAAACTTGAATGAAGGTTAATACTATCTTCAAAATAATCTTCATAATATTGACATTTTTTAGCAGAATTTTGTATTCATGCTTCTTTTACTAAAAAAAAAAATCCCGTATAGAAACTTATGAAATTCTTCTGATATAATTATTCAGACTCTTATCTTTATAGAAAAAAATTAAAAATCGTTTTTTTTTTTTCGGTTCATCTTTTCAGATTTCATAAAATAGAATAGGGGCAGAGAGACGTTGTAAAAAATATTTCCCCTAATATATTTTTAGAAAAAACTTATTTCAAACATAATTTTATCAAAAGGTAAGAAATTACCGAAATTTTGGTGAAAATTTAACTGTTAGTTGATTTTTTATAGAATTTTTTTAAAAGCCGGTAGTCATAACTTGTTTTTGGCTACGTTAAATTTCAATTGATTTAATGGTTCAAAAATGTAAACATTGTCTTCGTTCTAATTTTCATTATTTCCGTAAGCTGAAAAAGGTTTTTTAAAATCAGTTTTTGTATTGTTTCTTCTTTTGAATGGACAAAAAATTTCAAGATAATATCAACCTTTATGCAAGTTTCATTGTGTTAAATATAGCGCGGGGATTTCACAGGGCAAATTGGAGGTCCCTAGAATTCACACTACCTCGATCGGAATTTGAACTTTATACAACCCGATTCTAATTCCTCTTGTCTAACTGCTCACCGACACAAGTTGAATACAAGCACACACACGCACGTATACACAAAATAATATATAGATACAATATATCAATACTCTTGTTCTTTAATCTTCCTACCGTTATCATCTGGTTAAAAATGAGAGCGTCCAAATAAATCTTCAAACATGAAATGCAAAAATGTAAATATTGATCATCTGGTGTCGCTTATCCGCAGAATTCTTATTTCTTATGAGTGCCGTCACCTCAGCTAAATAATGGACCATTCTGCTTTTATTATAAAGAAAGAAAGTTACAAAAAAGGCCATGCTACACAGGAAAACATATAATAAGAGAGAGAGAGAGAGAGAGAGAGAGAGAGAGAGAAGAGAGAGAGAGAGAGAGAGAGAGAGAGAGAGATGTGCACGCTGAAGCGATAACGCTAAGCTCTTTCAATCAAACATAATGAAAAGATGAAAAAGAAGGATAAAAGAAAAAAAAGAGTGCAAGAGAGTTAAATCAAGATTATTATACTTTTTACATATTGAACTATTTAGCAATAGCTCTTAAGTAAACATATCAAACGTTGTAATAACTATATCATCATACTATGGTATATCCACAGGTCACGCTAGTTATATAATAACACCAATATATGCACGCGTGTTGAGCACCTCACGTAGTGGAATGGTCAGCTATCTAGATTTGCAGAGCATTGTTGGTGAGTTCGATTCTCGATGGGCGCCCCATACTTCTGGCCTCGTGCCACATCTGTGCTAAACTTAGTAAATAACTATATGCACACGTGTATCGATTAGGCTATTTACTCACTTATGCGAACCCTAGTTTGGCACAAGGCCATGATACTTGGATACTTTTGAAATTCATAACACTAGTGAGTAGGCCAGCATGACGTGTTCGTTAATCCGACAGGCCACGTGCGTGTACGCGCAGCAGGTCGAGACAGGCTCCACGCGAGAAAAACACTCCCATAGTTGAATTAAAACATAGAGATATACAAATTCATGCACCTGCTGAAGCTACTTCTCTTTAATTCCTCAACACACACACATACACGCGCGCATATATATATATATATATATATATATATATATATATACCCTATATATTGAGAAACGCGTGGCGGATGTGCTTATATTTGAAACTACCGCATAACTTTTTTGCAACATCAATGTTTTCGTTTTGAATTCATATTATTTTCGTCTCCGCTCTTGATAAGTCCGGAGTAAAACAAGCTCTGAAGGTGATTTTTATAAATCGAAATATTGTTCAATATTAGCTATGAATATGATATAAAATGTTTTCACTTTAACAGCATATTGTTTTGTTTTCATATCCTTTTATCTATACTCATATATATATATATATATATATATATATATATATATATATATGTGTGTGTGTGTGTGTGTGTGTGTGTGTGTGTGTGTAGTTATTTCCTAGTTGAGTAACATGGTATTACAGAGTGACCCAGAAAAAACAGAACCCAAATTATTTATTCATTTTCCCATTAAACTAACCCTAACCCTAACCCTAAACCCTAACCCTAACTCTTGTTGGGCTTTAAAAAAATTAAAATCAAAATTAACAGTTTTATTACAAAATTTGTGTGTTCTATTTTTTCTGGGTCACCCTGTAATATTATGTTACTCAACTCAACCCGTAGGGTTAGGGTTAGGGTTTAGGGTTAGTTTAATGGGAGAATAAATAAATAATTTGGGTTCTGTTTTTTCTGGGTCACCCTGTAATATTATGTTACTCAACTAGGGGGGGTTAGGGTTAGGGTTTAGGGTTAGTTTAATGGAGAATAAATAAATAATTTGGGTTCTGTTTTTTCTGGGTCACCCTGTAATATTATGTTACTCAACTAGGGGGTAGGGTTAGGGTTAGGGTTTAGGGTTAGTTTAATGGGAAAATAAATAAATAATTTGGGTTCTGTTTTTTCTGGGTCACCCTGTAATATTATGTTACTCAACTAGGGGGTAAGGTTAGGGTTAGGGTCTAGGGTTAGTTTAATGGGAAAATAAATAAATAATTTGGGTTCTGTTTTTGGGGTCACCCTGTAATATCATGTTACTCAACTAGGGAGGGTTAGGGTTAGTTTAATGGGAAAATAAATAAATAATTTGGGTTCTGTTTTTTCTGGGTCACCCTGTAATATCATGTTACTCGACTAGGAAATAACCACATATATATATATATTAAAATAAGTATATTTTGGCAGCATGTTTTTCTTTTATGCATGTTTTGTTGAATTCGACGGACAATTCTTGTCTGGCGAGTTTCTTTTCTATCCTTTCTAATTGTCTGACCATCTATTTTATATCAGGGTGGAATTGGTGTATGAATCAACCAAAGGTTCTTACACAAGTACTTTCTGCACTACTTAGTGCCATCATCAGGTGTAGAACTGGTGAGATGTTTCCATTGTTTTTTTTAAACGAACAGTAGCAGTAGGAATAAGTAGAAGGAGAGACTCACAAGTTTATAAGAATGTTATGGGGAATGGTGGTAGGAGAATTGGCGGGAAATTATATATGTTTGTTTAAACAGAAACAATGTATCGAGCATTTGGATAATTAGAAATGACATTCAGCACAATTGCAGACTCCGCAAATCACATACATACATACATACATACATACATGTTGATTATGGAGGCGCGTGGTGTAATGGTTAGAGTCGTAGGAAATGGACTCGTCGACCCGAGTTCAATTCCTGGACGAAACTGTTTGCATTTCCCATGGCGCTAATAACCTTAGGAAATGTATTAATCCAATTCTCCCTCCAGCTTTGGGTTAATGAAATACAACGAAAATACAGACAAATACCTTGACCTTGCTAGATAACTGAAAAAACGGTGGAATATGAGGGTGAAAGTGATACCAGTAGTAGCTGGGGCACTTGGAACGGTCCACAAAAGCTTAGAAAAAATACTAGAGGAACTGGAAATGAGTAAGAATTAAAACTATCTAGACAACAGCATTGTTGAAATAAGCTGGAATACTTGGGAGAGTCCTGGAGACTGAGGAGACTTATTGTCACTCAAACTCCAGTGAAAAACCGCCAGCTAACGCTGTTGTGAATAACTAACTAACCCCCACCCCACCACCAACACCACCACCAACAACAACAATAGGTGAAGCTAAAAGAAAATGGACAAATGGACAAATACTTGGACCTTGCCAGAGAACTGAAAAAGTTATACCAATTGTAGTTGGTGCACTTGGAACGGTCCCAAAAGGAAAAGAGTTTGGAAAGTCCGGAAATAAGAGGAAGAATTGATACCATCCAGAACACTGCACTGCTGCAATCTGCCAGAATACTCAGAAGAGTCCTGGAGACCTGAGGAGACTTGCTGTCACCCAGACTCCAGTGAAAGACCATCAGCTAACAGTATTTACTCCTTTTGAGTTTTCACATCAGTGTTAGCCTAACACTGATATGAAAACTCAAAAGGAGTAAATAATTATAATAATAATAATCCCGTTTATTATTTTCCTGCGGTAGTTTTGTTACATATGCGAGTACCTGTACACATATTTGTATATTTACCTACATACATGCGTGTCGGTATATATATTCGTGTAACTGCCCTCAATCAATGATAGCGAGAAGTTTCTTTTTTTTTTCCAACCGACTCATATTTTCGATCAATTTATATTTCATAATACATCTATTTCCTCGCACATTTTTTTCTTTCAGTTTGTATTCCAAGATGTGCGTAATTTCTGTGGCTTGCAAAAAAAAAAAAAAAGAAAAAAAAAAGAAACAAACAAAAAGAAAGAAAGAAAAAAGAATGAAAAAGAGAAAAAGAAGAAAAAAATGCAATCCACCCACGGTTTGAGAATTAATTATTTCTAAATGAAAATTCGAAGAAGCTATTTATTGAAACCTTACAAGATCATTTCACTTCGATTATCAACATTTTTAAACCGATGGAAACAAATTTTTTTTCAATTTAAACAAATATTCCAGAATTGATGCCATCCCGTTTTGAGTTAATATAACTAGACGACCCGTAAACTTGTTGAGTTCCAATTGTAACAGTGGTCCTTGATTATATTAATGCTTCTATTTAGGAATGGCTTAGGGATACTAATTAGCATTTACCCTTTAGCATTATCTTCGTTATACATACATACATAAATACATACATACGCTATTTATACATTGTATACAATAGGTACCACCAATTTACCCTGTGAAATTTACCCCCACCCCTATATTTAACACAATGAAACATAAAAATTAATATTATCTTGAAAAAAAATTTTCCATTCGAAAGAAAAAACATTAAACCAACTCGTGATGATTTAAAAAATTTTTTTTCAGCTTATGGAAATAATGAAAATTATGATTGAAAAACAATGTTTTCATTTTTGCACTGTTAAATCAACTGAAATTTAACGTAGCTAAAAACAAGTTACGATAAGAGTTTTTTTTTTTTTTTAATTCTATGAAAAATCAATTGATAGTCTGATTTTCACGAAAATTTCCATAACTATTTACCTTTGGGTGTAAATATATCTTAAATAGTTTTTTTCTAAAATATATTAGGGGAAATATTTTTTTTACGTGGTCTACGCCCCCCCCCCCCACACACACACATTTTATTTCATGAGAAAAAAAATGAACTGTCAGAAAACTTTTTTACTTTTTTTGTATAAAGATAAAAGTCTGAATAACTATATCAAAAAAATGTTTATAACATACAACGCAGTAGGTTTTTTAGGAAAAATTAATAAATCGGAAATAAAAAAGTGCAAAAAAATGTCATAATATTATTATTTGAAAACTTTATGTTTTTGCTTTTTTAATTGATGTGTACTATATTCTATTAAATTGTCAGGAAAAAAATTTAAGTAATAAACTTTTAAGAGATTTTCAATCTTTTGTGTGCTTAAATAATTTTTTTTGTTTTTTAATGTTTAAAAATCTTTTTTTGTGTACAAATCGAATTTTTCACGGATATTTAAATATATGAATTTTAGAATTCAGGTGAACTAAAAATTTGTCCGATCCACGATATATTAATATTTTAAAAAGAATTTGTAATTTTTATTGTTGAATAGTAATGTGTGATTCTTAGAATATACGGAAGAGCAAAACTGACATATTTGTTTTTATACAAAGAGACGAGACGCTTCTCAGTATATTAGCTATTGTTTGTTTTTTAAGCGTAAAAAAATATTTTTTCAACTTTTTCTACCTATTAGAATAAAAAGTAAGTATATATTAATTATTTTATCAGTTTTTCTCTTTGAAAAAATATTCAAATTTTCATTCATTTCCTTTCATTTTCGATTTTAAAATTTATTACCAAAACAAACCACATACATTTTTTAAAGTCAATTTCACTGTGAAATTTTAATATTAACATTTTTCAAATTTCTATTCATTTTAATAGTAAATTTTTATATAAAAGTTTTTCAAGTTTTTATTAATTTTAATAGTAAATTTTGGCTAAACTTGCAAATCGGTTGGAAAATTAAAACATATTACAGGGTGACTCAGAAAAAAAACAGAACCCAAATTATTTATTTATTTTCCCTTATAACTTGTTTTTGGCTACGTTAAATTTAAATTGATTTAACGGTGCAAAAAAGAAAACATTGTTTTTTGTTCATAATTTTGTATTATTTTTCTAAGCTGAAAATTTAAAAAAAAATCATCAGGATTTAAAAAAATATTTCTTCTTTCGAATGCACAAAAAATATCATATTTTAAGATAAAAAAAAAGAATATTTTAAAAATTGTTGAAAACCAATAATCGGTTATTGAATATGCACAAGAAAAAAAAATTATGTCCGTATTGGACAGCTATACATTTAAATGTATAATCGTCAAAGGGAAATTATATGTAATTCTTCTGTCCAGATTTCGGCCTGAAAATTACCCTTTCGCATGTCAAGTCGATAGGTTTATTTATTTTTTTAAGATAACGATGTAATTTTTCCCAGTCGGATTATTTGATCTTTGATTTGATTGTTTTTTTTTTGTAACAACTCTGTAGGGTTGTTACTTTTTTTTGCGAGATTTTTAAAAAACAAAGTTAAAAAAATAGTTACTTTCGTTTATGAAATATAGCTTAAAATGATCACGTGACTGGAAAATATACATGCCTAGTATACAAATAAGCGTTTGTGTGTACTATACATGTATGCATGCATGTATGCATACATGTATATACAAAACATGAGAATTTTATATATCATATAAATATAATTTTCTACCATCAAAGTTTGTGTCTATTTTTCGTTCACAACACACACACACACACACACACACACACACACACACACCACACACACACATATATATATATATATATATATATATAATATATATATATATATATATAATATACAGAGAGAGAGAGAGAGAGAGAGAGAGAGAGAGGGGGGATAGATTTTTTCCACTTATTTTCGGAATTAATTGAATTATAACAGTGTACTGATTTTGGCATAGTATGACACAAGGCCAGAGCATCCAGTGAGGGTCGAATTCAGTAAATTACTAAAAATAAGTCTGATTACGTCACAAGATGACAAGAGTCGTCTCTTAGTGAGGCTCGAACTCAGTTGAGTAGAGTAATGGTTTTTTTCTGTTTAGATTTTTTAGAACAAGATAAAAAAAAAAGTCGACCACCCAGTGAGGATCTCACTCACTAGAGGATTGGTGGTGTGTGGCATTAATTTGCTAACCAGTGCACCAAGGCAAGGCAAGGCAACTGTTTTGAACTATAAACAAACGAAAAACGAAAACGTAAATAAACAACTTCTTTTTTTCTCGCTCGTTTATAGACACGGATATACGTGCAATTGAAGTTTGAATTCGAGTGCTGGAGGAGAAGGAGGAGGAGGAGGAGTAGTTCTCCCCCTCTCTCCGTGTCTCTTTTTCTCTCTCTGTCTCTTTCACACACACACACACACACACACACACACACACACACACACACACACACACACACCACACAGATGCGACACTAATCGCCTTTTTCGTCTATTACGTATGTGTACGTGTTTGTGACAAGCCCCCCGATCAGACGAACACACCTCAATCTTCTCTTACTCATGTTCACCCGGGTTTTAGCGCTAAACTCATTGCTGTTCCACGATGTGTTCACGTGCACAGCTCAAGCGCTGATTGGTCGAAAGCCGTGGGCACACATTTCCGATGCCAACGCGCTGCGTCACATAAAACAAAACATATTGAACCGGGTTGAGAGTGAATCAAAGGAGAAGGGCATAGAACTCGAACAGATTTCCTAGAAATAAAAAAAAAACAAACTAAAAACAAAAACAAAAACAAAAACAAAAGGACAAAATAAAAACAAAAAAAAAAACAAATAAAGAAACAGAAAGGAAAAAAAACAACAACATATAGTTATTTACTAAGCGTAGCTTAGATGTGGCACAAGACCAGAAGTATGGAGTACAAAGTGAGAATCGAACTCACTAACAATGGTCTGGTAATCTAGCTTGTTAACCATTACACTACATGAGGTGTAACAGAAGAAAAAAATATATGAGAATGATTCCCGTAAAAATTATATGATTATTATTTTATAAGTATTATTAGGATTATTAGAACTATTGTCCTCATCTTTATTATCTGTATAAAGTTTCGGCCGAGGTGCTCTCAGGCCTTCTTCATGTATTTCTTGTCGGACTCGGGAGCCTTCTCGAACTCGGGAACCTTCTTGACATAATCGGGAGCCATCACTGAACTTTGTACCCAACCCTTTATTCAATACACGGGGGTATCCTGTTCTCATTCCGCTAAACATAGCTGGAGTACAGGTGTTAAACTGTGTTAATTATTATTCTATGTTACTGTTGCCCTTGACCAGGATTGAACCAGCGGCCTATAGATAACTTTCACTTAGAACTGTTTTAAACAAACGCCTTTATCCACTGCACTATGTGTCCAATTGTACAGATAACAATAAAGATGAGGACAATAGTGCGAATAATCCTAATACTACTAATGATCAAACCTCATCTCAAAAATTCAGAGAAATAGTATTATTATTTTATTTTTTTATGTATCGATCGGCAATTCTGCCAAGGATCGAAGTGAAGTATCTGTGCTCTCTGACTATTTTCAGAGCATACCCCTCCCCCAACCAGAGCCGGTGCTAGGGTCTCATGCCCCAATCCATTATACGCCCCCAATCTATGATGTCAATTTTCATAAAGTAGTATTCATAGAAAATATGTAACCCGCCCTTCGTGACCCCCGAAGAAGACCTCCCTCCATCGATTGGCGTTTTCGAGAGCATTACGCACCGGATCTGCCACGATTTACATCAGAAATCTAAATATACTATCTGTTCCTCCTCATCGGGTATGTTCTCATCTTCGGGTGGGATGTCATTTACTTAGTGTGGGCAGGTAGTAAAATGTCGGGTCAGAGTGTAGTATATAAAAATCACGTTTATTTATTTATTTATTTTTAACTGTGATATGAAAATAGAAAGATGTACAGATAAAAACAGTTATTCATATTACTTCCTCAAAAGTAAATAATAATAATAAAAAATAATATAGAATATCTTATTAAAATGGAGATTGTGTGTTTATCTGTAACGAATACTATATCACTCCTCAAGTCACAATTCCCTTAGTTATTTAAGTCACATTCACTATATTATTTTTATATAAACCTCAATTATTAATCAAATTGTTCTACATTATTAATACTGTTGGCCATATCTACATACTAGGATATTTACCACGTACCTCACGTGTAAGGGTTAGGCACAAGGCCCTATTAATGTGGGACCACCCACGAACCTAGACTCATGGGTGGTGGGTGCAAAAAATGCGTTGATCCCGTCGGAATTCCACTTCAAGGGGGGCGCCTCAGATAATAAACCCAGTCCTGTCCCTTTAAATCGAGGCGGCAGGTGTTGCCTGGGGGAATGGCCCCCCTGGTATCAACGATGTTAACTTATAAGGTCTAGCGGCCGAAGCTCACTGGACCCCCGGTCGAAACCGGAGTTTGAGATATTTGCCTCTAATCCCACTTATGAGGGCGTGACACAAGGACATTCTTATGTGGGGCCATGGGTGGTAGGCACAAAAATGCGTTGATCCTGTCGGCATTCCCACTCAAGAGGGCGTCTCAGGTACTGGGCAAAAAACCCAGTCCTGCTCCTTTAAATAAAGTTGTTGCCTGGGGGAATGCCCCCTGGGGTCAACGATGCTAACTTATAAGGTCCAGCGGCCGAAGCTCACTGGAACACCCGTTCAAATCGGAGTTTGATATGTTAAACATATCTACATACTAATAATATGCAATTGTATTT
Organism: Doryteuthis pealeii; assembly: GCA_023376005.1. Lineage (NCBI taxonomy): Eukaryota > Metazoa > Mollusca > Cephalopoda > Myopsida > Loliginidae > Doryteuthis > Doryteuthis pealeii. The sequence continues at coordinate 14,884,582 of CM042149.1, forward strand.
ATATACTCAACAAAATAGTGGTTTACAGTGTGAACGGGAAGGCTAATCTGCATATTGATATTTAAAATTTGATTTTAATAAATATGTGCTTGGTATTATTGATTTATAATTGTTTGGTTTTATCGTAATGAATATGAGCAAAAATCTTGGGGATAAATCTTAAAAGAAATCCATTAACAAGAAGAAATAACTGTAATTTTATTATTTACTTCCTATTTTAACTAAATAGTTAAATTATGAAAAATTCGCAATGAAATACAGGAGTAAGTTTCATATAATATTTCATTACATTAAAACTTAAATACTTGCACCCGGTGTGTGTATATATTTGCTAGTTATTTTAATATTTTCCCATTTATACATCTACGATAACAGATACTATATTCTGATCCTAGTGTATATTCGTTCTCTAAAAGTAAAAAGTAAAGTCGTCGGGGTGGCCTAAAGTCGGTATCAGCTAGACAGCGGGGGGGGGGTCTATCCCCTTTTCCCTAAGGCTAGACCAAGGAGATTGATTTTGGCGTCTGGGACGAAGCACCACACCTACTATCAGCTCCTCACTTCCCTGTGCTACTCATGCGCTGAGTTGGTAAGGACCAGTATCGAACCTAGAACCTTGTGGTTCCTAGTCGGACGCTCTACCAACTGAGCTAAACCAGCCCTCTATTCGCCTCTAACTAGAAAGACAAATTCGACACAAGGTCGGTTAAACATTAGATATCCGGTCATCAGTGGCTTCGGCCGCTAGACCTCAAATCTTAAGAAAATTAACTGCATGTTCCCAGGAGGACCTCCCCTCCCCAGGCAACACCTGCGACCTCGGTTTAAAGGAGCAGGGCTAGGTTTATTACCCGGTGTCTGAGGCGTCTTAAAAGGGAAATGCCGATTGGAACTATGCATTTTTGTTCTGGCCATCGCATGGGCTTTGGTTTTTGCATGGCTTCCCACATTAAAAAGACCTTGTGTCGGTCACGGCCTGGTGGAAGGTTAGGAAAATATCCAAGTTCGTTTAGCATGCCGTACCCTATATATATTTACCAATCCCTCCGCACAAGCAGGATGCGATACAAGGTCAATTTCTTAAGCGGAGTTTAACAGATTTGAATTCAGGGTTTTTCTTTTCCAAGACTGGTTACCAAACCAAGGTTAAAGAGCCTAGTCTGCCCTACTATTTACTCACAACTGGAGGGAAAATAGTTGTATTCATACCTTTCCTAAGAGTATTAGCGTTTTGTGAAATGCAAACAGCCTCGTCTAGGATTTGAATTTCCTGTGACTCTTACACCACGTATCTTCATACTGTCTCATGTATATATTTACCAAACCCTCCACACGAGCAGGATGCGACACAAGGTCAATTTCTTAAGCGGAATTTAACAGGTTTGAATTCAGAGTTTTCCTTCTCCTAGACTGGTTACCTAGCCATGGTTAAAGATCCCAGTCTGCCCTGATAATTACCCATAGCTGGAGGGAGAGTAGAATTCATACCTTTCCCAAGGGTACTAGCGCTATGTGAAATGCCAACAGCTTCGTTCATGAATTGAACTCGCGTTGACGGGTCCATTTCCTACGACTCTAACGCGCCTCCACATACCGTCTCATATAGGTACGTGTAGGCCAAGATAAAAATTACTTAATTCCTGTGACTTGTGCCATGAAAACATCAGGTAACTATGAAGCTGCTTTATAGTGCAATGAGAAGATGCCCCTGTGGAGTTTTAAGGATGTTAATGTTTGTTTAAAGGTCGCTGGTTATTTCTGGTGCGTGTTCACATGTTTTCCTTTTAACCCCATTATATTTAGTGATCGAGCTGAAAAGGAATTAAAGTGTAAGATTCATGGTGATACACGAACATACAACTCCGACATGTGGTGTTGGACATAACATTTTATATAATAAACAGCACATTTATAAGACAAGATATAATAACAATAAAATACATGTACATAAACATACAACAGTAAAGATAAAAGGACTGGAGAGTCCATACATTAATAATCACTTACTAGTGATGAGGGACCGAAGACCCCAGGAGCGTTATATAGCGTTGGGGGCAGAAGCTCCCACCGAGAAGGGTGTGACAATGGTCTAACCCATGTGGTCGTTCCAGAAGATGTAGCTAAAAGAGGCAGAAGAGTTTGAACCAGGCGCTTAAATACCAGACTTCTCTGGTGGCCGCTACAGAAACCCAGCGGGAAGATAACTCTTCCAGGCAAAGGGAAGATAATCCCCACGAAAGGAATGAAAAGGAAAAAATAAAGACAAAATGTAGTTTTAGGATAAGTGCTTTATTCGTAGGATCATGGCTACCTCGTGGAGAGGAAATTCTTCCCTTCTAGTAATTGTGTCTAATCTCAGTTGAGGCCTGTTAAGTGGCAAGAGGGTTAACGTTTTAGGTTTAAAATATAGCTTGTTATTCCTGGTGCGTGTTCCTAGGGTTTGCTTTTAACCCCATCTTATTTGGTGGTCGTGCTGAAAATGAAAGAATTCAAGGAACGAAAAGAAAGAGACAAAAACAAAAGTTAGTTTTCTGATTTTGGATTTATTCTCGGGTCATAGCCACCGCGTGGTAAGGAAATGCTTTCCTGGCCAGTAATCGTGTCTCGCCCCAGATAAGGCACAAGTCCGAATGGCCGAGAGATTATCTTGGGGGCCGGAAGTGGGTCCTTTTCCTCACACATGCTCGGAGGGTTCTTCCGGTGTAAAGGCTTATGGGAGTTTGTTATTTTATTTATTTTATTTTATTTTAATACCCACAGATCCGAGTCCGAATGGCTGAGAGATTATCTTGGTGGTAGGCAGTGGGTCCTTTTTCCTGCACATGCCCAGAGAGTTTTTCTTGTCTAAGGGCTCATGGGAGATTGTTTTTATTCTATTTTATTTTTGTATTATAATTTTATAAATTTATAATTTTATTTTAGTCCCCACGCCTCCTGGATTGAATCTACAGGTTGCGTCTTTTTGTTTGTTTATTTGTTATTTGTTTTTTTCACTGGCGTCTCTCCCGGAAACACGCGGAAACGAGGCTGAGGAGAAACATGGTAGTTATGCTTTGATTATTGGCGGAAATCTCAACGAGCGACAGTTTTATTCTAAACAGGAAAATATAAGTGCTACACTCTCATCTTTGTATTATGATCTTTTTTTGCTGGGCCTCATATAATTTCCCAGGTTAAAATGTAGGCAATTAAATTCGGATAAAGAAGACAACAAACAAATGGAAAAAAAACAAAAAACAAAACAAAAATAAAAACAAAGACAAAAACAAAAACAAAAACAAAACAACATATAATCGGAAAGGTACAAATTGCAAACTTAATGGCGTTTGCGACTAGACTTATTTGTTGATATTCTTTGAAGTTTTGGGAGCGACTGAATTTAGACGTCTCTCTGTTATCGAATCAACATTATAAGTGACTTAGTCATGGAATTCTATTTAGGCGCCAATATCGTTTATTGGTGATTTCGGTCCCTGGTGACAAGAGCGGATAATTAATCCCTAATTTTTCCAACAATATAAGTGATGGGGAGACGAGCAAACAAATAAAACCACACTGTTTAGTGCATATATAAAGTAAAAGTAAAGTTGGCAGAGTAGCCTATTTTCGGTATCAACTGGTTGCGATGGAGTCTACTCCCTTTTCGCTAGCGCCAGAAATGCCAGAGCGGGTCGTCCAGCAAAGACTTTGTGCGGATACTAGATGAAAAGGGATATTTACCACGCATCCCACGTATGCGGGTGTGACACAAGATCTTTTTAATGTTGCACCACCCACGAGCCGAAACTCATGGAATGGTGGGTGCAAAAATGCGTAGATCCCATTGGCATTCCCCCTCAAGGGGGCGCTTCGGGCACTGGGCAATAAACCCAGCACTGCCCCTTTAAATCAAGGGAGCAGGTGTTGCCTGGGGGGAAGTCTCCTATGACCATGCCGTTAATTTAACACACTAGTCCAGTGGCCGAAGCTACCGGACCCCGCCTCAAAGAGTGAGTTAGAAGTGCGAATGATTTTATGGTACTGGATACTGGATGAAGGGAGCACGGAACATCGGCCTCTATGGGAACTCCGATAAAACCGAGTTCATGTGTTTTAAAAAAGAAGGGAGCATCTCTACACTCGACAGTAGAACATAACAAGTGCAGTAGAAACCTATTTTTCTGTTTCGTTTCGTTAATCTTATTTTCATATTTCGTTCCGTTTCATTTCTCGGCATTGCTGACACTCTTAGCCCCAACCCTATTGCCCTTATGGCAAGCCCCAACCTATTTTATCATATGGGTGCTAGAAGGCGGTTGCTGGGGTTCTCCAGGTCTTGGAAATGACGTTAAACTCTATCTGATGGTGAGATTCCAGTTATGAAGGTTTGTGAAATGTGGAGTACCCCTTCATCACCATTGCTCCCAGGTCCACTCTGACCCGGAGTGGTAGTACCTATGCGTTGAATAGAAAAAAATTGTTTATAAAAAATTGTTTTAAAAAAAACTTTCTACTAAACTCTCACTTATAACAAACTTGAACTTTACCCTATAGAATTAAACTGATTTCCAATCCACTTAGCAACAAAAAACTGCAAACAACCTACTGTTAAAATAAAATAAGAAACATCCTTGAAAAAAAAAAGACATAACACTAAATTTGACCATCTCTCACAACCTACCGCTTGGCATAAAATAACCCTGGATGGGTTGACATGCCATTAAAATCAATCAATCAATCTAAGTTTCTTAAGCTATTTTTATCATTATCATTATTGAATTTTGGATATTTTTAAGTATTTAAAAAAAATTTTTTTTTTTTTTACTAACGGTTGCTAAGTTGTTTCGGATCATTCGAGTCGTGATTGAGTGGTAAATAGCGTAGTACTTATTTTCTGCATTCTGAAACGACCTCTTAAAAATTTGTTGGTTTAAAAATGTATTAATAGGCAATTTCTCCTCTAAACAAAGGTTGTCCTGTCAGTGGGGTTTCAAATACGCTGACTGTATTCCTTGCAGAGGGGTAAGGCCCTCGCCAAAAAGGGGGTTATGACACTAAACTTTATCTGATAGTGAATTTTTAAGTCTGGTGATTTATAAAGTGTGAAGCATCCCTTCATTGCCATTATTCCCATGTGTTACCATCTGACTAGGAGTGGTAGTACCTGTTCGGGTTCGATCTTTGGATGAAAATGATCTGTTTAAAAAGTATTCGTAATCAATAGTATCGTATGCAAAAACCAAACAAACAAAACTGCTAGTATCAGTCATAATGAAATACCTAGAGTTACCCCCTTTGATGAGTAGGGGGCAGTTTCCTCCCATGACAGATGCGTTGTGGGAGCTAGGACCGGAAATGGGACTTCAGTCATAAAATACATGGTTTGGGACACGAGATAGCTGGTAGTACACAAGTTGAGCTCTCAAGTCACTGTTTTTGGGTAGAAGCATATCGCTGCACTTCGTTTAATAAAACCTTGTTAATATCCAACAACGGAGTCTTGCATTTTCATTAAGTGTTTCGAATAATTTTGTATGCAAAAATAACAAAAACAAACAAAAATGCTCTTAGAAACAACTACACAAAAACAATGAACGTTAACCCTTAACTTCTTGGCATAAAATAACCCAAGACGGGATGAAGTGCTGTTAAATCAATCATTTATTCATTCATTGTAAACAAAGGATACTTTACTTTGATATGTTCTTATATGCTGGTAGAATCTTATTTCCCACGATATCGTTGGTTTATTGTTTTGTTTTTAAAGTCACATATGTATTTAGAAATAGCTGTGAGCGTATTTCTTATTGGTGATCAATAGTTTATGGAAGGTCGTTGGTTGGTTAGTTAATTGGTTGGTTGGTTTGGTTGGTTGATTGGTTGGTTGGATTTTAGTGCATATCAACCCTTGGGTTATTTTGGGGTATTCAACATTTTTTAAACCTTAATTTTTAAAAACACATTTTAAAACTCATTTTTTCTATATAACTCATAGAAGGGAACCTAGCAGGTAATACTACTCCGGGTCAGAATGGACCTAGAAGTACTGGGGATGATTTCCCAGGTTGGGTCATTACTATGCTCAGATAGACAGGGAACACCTGAGGAAGGCCGGAAGATACAGCAACCGAAATCTTGTGGGTTTTTTTGTTTGTTTGTTTTCTCAAACTTGAATTTTACATCTGAAATAACTATTTTTTAAAAAATGGTTTTGATTTATATTCTAAATTCTAATTTTTTTAATTAGTAATTTTTTTTTATTTTTAAATTATTTTAAATTGAAAATTGTCTTATTCTCTCTATCCCTTTTAAAAAAAATCATTGGAGCTTTTTAGAACAATGAACCTGTCGTCTCAGAATAAATATGTTTTATTGTTTTTTTTTGTTTTTGTTTTAGTTTTGGCTGTTTATTTTGATATGTTTTACGTAACCAAGGCATAAATCTGAAAGGGGAAGGGAAGGGTGACAAAAGTGGTCGTGCATTTTTATGTTCTAGTTCATCTAGTTCCATTTACCGACCGATCCCTGGTAACAGAACAGTCATCCGTCACTTTTCATCGTACTTATTAAGTAATCTTTTCATTTTTAAATTATTCTGAATTGAATTTTTTTTTGTATTGTCTTATTCTCTCTCTCTCTATTTTTTTTAACCCATTGGAGCCAGTTTAGAACTATGAGTCCGTCGTCTCATAATAAATAAGTTTGTTATTTTTTTCTCACAAGTTTAGGTCGTTTATTTGTATATGTTTTACGTAACCTAGGCATAAAACCAGAAATTTAGTTGGGGTGGGTGAAGGGTGACAAAAGTGGTTGTGCATTTTTATGTTCTACTCTATCCCATTCCATCCACCGATCCCTGCTAACAGAACAGTCATCCGTCACTTTACATCGTACTTACACCAAAATACCCCAGGCACTCCATGTTATCCTACTAAAAATTCCAATCGTATGAGGGAGATCAGAAGTTTGAATAAAAGAAAAAAACAAAAGATGAAGAGTGGATGAAATGGGTGGGAGCGGAGAAACTGAAAAAAAACCCCAAAAAACAAAAAAAACAAAAATAAAATAAAATAAAATAAATTTAAAAAAAAATCAAGGCCTGGAACGTTAAGGTTTACCCCTTTTCCCTCTGCTAACAAGTTATGAAAAAAAATCGTCGGGGTGACTTAAAGTTGGTATCAGCCAGACAGCGAGGGTGTCTATCCCCCTATTCACTAGCGCTAGACAAAGGCAATTGCTTTGTAGCGCCTGAGGTGGAGCACCACAGCTACCATCAGCTGCTGACTTTACCGCACAGATCCCTGTGCTACTCATTTTGCTAAGTTGGCGTGGGCCGTTATCGAACCAGGAACCTTGAGGTTCCCAGCCGAACGCTCTACCGACTGAGCTAACGTGCCCTATAGTCCGTCATAACTTCCTATCGTTACGTCAAATTCTTATGGTGCGTTTTTCTTTATCCATCGAATTTCTTTATGGAAAAGTTTTCAGCTTTGATTGATACTTTTCAGATAGTTCGGTTAAATCGAACTTAATGGACCTAAATTCCACCATCATATGTCACCCCGCCGAAAGAAAAAAATACCAAAAATCAAGGAATTAACCGAATTTGATTAAATTTTCTGTGTTGATATATTAATCAATAAAAGATATAATGCCCCAGTTATTTTATTTAAAACTTTTACATTTTTTCAGGTCAGTTAACTTTGAATCACGGATCTTTGAGGCGTAACACAGATTCTCAAAGATACATGGTTCATTAATAAAAAAAATATCATATCTAAAATTCAATTATTCAGTTTGTAATTGGTGCACTTGGAACAATCCTCAAAGGTTTAGAAAAAAGACTAGAAGAATTGGAAATCAGAGAAAGAATCGATACAATCTAGACAACTGCATTGTTAAGATCAGCAAGAATAGTCAGAAGAGGCCTGGGGACAAGAGGATACTTGTTGTCACTCAGAATCCAAGAAAGGACCATCAGCTTACGCTTGTGTGAAAAACTCACAAGCAATTAAAAAAATATAATAATAATTCTTTGGGACTTTGAGATACTGACGGATCACCAAATCCCAGCTAGGAGACCAGACCTAGTATTAATTAACATTAATTAAGCAGATTAAGCAATACAAACGCCCCTTCTTTCTTCAGTGCTCTCTCTCTCTCTCTCTCTCTCTCTCTCTCTCTCTCTCTCTCTCTCTCTCTCTCCGAGTCTGCAACAACGGTAGCTCTGTCGACTCGCATTTGACCTGTCTAACTATTGACATCAATGGCAAACCCCTAACCCTTTTTATAATGTAGGTGCTAGAAGGCAGTGGCTGAGGGTCCAAGAGCATTAGCGCTATGTAAAAAATGCAAACAGTCTCGTCCAGGATTTGAACTCGTCTCGTCGTGTCCATTTCCTACGACAGTAACCATTACACTACGTGCCTAGATTTCTTATATATTTTATGCAATTTTATCTTTGCTTACAGAGTCTCAATGCCGTTGAGCTTGATCATTCATAACACCTAATAATATCCGTTTTGAATGCATAATATTCCGTTAGAACCACTAACCACGCTCTGCTAAAGTTTTTTTTTGGGGGGGGGCGATTAGCTCAGTCGGTAGAGCATTCAGCTAGAAACCACAAGGTTCCTAGTTCGATACCGGCCATCGCCAACTCAGCGTATGAGTAGCACAGGGATCTGTGCGGTAAAGTAAGGAGCTGATGGTAGGTGTGGCGCTCCAACTCAGACGCGAAAACAATATCTTTCGTCTAGCGCTAGTGAAAAGGAGATAGACTCCCTTGCTGATTGGCTGATACCGACTTTAGGCCGCCCCGACGACTTTACTTAGAAGCACTAAAATCCAGCTATCTTTGGTTTAGAAGAAAATTCATTAAAAAATTCGTAGACGTACACTTATTTGTGGGCGATACTGTATGCTGGGTTATTATACTAATACCATTATAAAAAAGTATAATTATTTTCCTTCCAGCTATGAATAAATAGTAGGATAGACTGGGCACTTTAACCCTGGTTAGACAACCAGTTTTGGAGAAAGAAAACTCTGAATTCAAACCTGTTAAATTCCTATAAGATATACAGGAGTGCATTTATTAGAAAAGCATAATTGATATTATGGAGACTACCTGGTCTAGATTCCAATAATATTGACAGAGATTGTGAACAGGTGGAGACATACATATACCGTAAATACATATTTTATGGTCTGCCAAAAATGTGGACTCGTTTTCATTTTAAAAACAAATTAAAATTAAAAAGGTTTTTATAATTTGCTTGAAGCATTGTGTTTATATTGGTTCAATGGTTGGTTTTAAAGGCTATCACAATGCAAGTGTAAAGAAAAATGAGATAACTATGATGTTGTTTGTTTACCTTTGATTTATTTTTAATATTTCAAGATAAAGATCTCTTCGTCAGAAAATTTCTGAAGGCCCGGAGCTGTTAGCTTGTTGCTAGGTTCTGTCTATTCTGTTGTATGACTGTTTTCCTTGAAATCCTCTGGTGCGTGTGTATATGTGTAAGTGTGTGTGTACGTACGTATGTATGTATGTATGTATTGTGTGTGTGTGTGTGTGTGTGTGTGTGTGTCCAAAAATGTCTTAGTATCATTCCAGGTTTGCCTAGCCTAGCCTTTTTTTTTTTGTTTTTTTTTCCGTTATGAAATTGACCATGTGTTACATCCTGCTCGTGCGGAGAGGTTGGTAGATATATATTATATATGTAATCAATTGGAATCAATGAAGGTTTTGATATTTTTTTGTTTATTAAATTCTGGACGCGAAATCAAAGGTTATTAAACCAAACATCAAATTATATAAGTAATTATAAGTAAATATAAGTAAATATTTTTAAAAGTCGGCTACACAAAAAACAATGACGTGTTTGGCACTAGTTTCATCTTGGCCACATTAAACTAATTAAATCTATTTATTACGTAATTGGTAACCATTAGTAGCTGGAACAGATATTATAGCAAAAAAAAGCTCATTTACCCGGAGAAACATACAGCGATTAATTTAGCTTACCATTTATTTATCTATCTATCTATCTATCTATCTATCTATCTATCTATCTATCTTGCAAGTCTATTCAATCTGTGTATCTATATATCTATATATGCTAGTCTGTTCATAACTCTCCCTCCTCCCCCTCTCTCTCTGTCTGTGTGTGTGTGTGTGTCTCACTCACACACACACATACACACATACACACACACACACACACATACACATACATTATCTATCTATTTATGCCGGTGTTCATATCTATCTATCTATCTATCTATCTATCTATCTATCTATCTTGCAAGTCTGTTCAATCTGTGTATCTATATATTATCTATGCTAGTCTGTTCATAACTCTCTCTCCCTCCTCTCTCTATCACTCTCTCTCTCTGTCTGTGTGTGTTGTCTCTCTCTCTTTTCTCTCTCTCTCTCTCTCTCTCTCTCTCACACACACACACACACACACACACACACACACAACACACACATTATATATCTATTTATGCCAGTGTTCATATCTATCTATCTATCTATCTTGCAAGTCTGTTCAATCTGTGTATCTATATATCTATCTATGCTAGTCTGTTCATAACTCTCTCTCTCCCTCCTCTCTCTATCACTCTCTCTCTCTCTCTGTCTCTCTCTGTCTCCCTCTCTCTCTCACACCACACACACACATTATATATTCTATTTATGCCAGTGTTCATATCTATCTATCATCTATCTATCTATCTATCTATCTTGCAAGTCTGTTCAATCTGTGTAATCTATATATCTATCTATGCTAGTCTGTTCATAACTCTCTCTCTCCCTCCTCTCCTATCACTCTCTCTCTCTCTGTCTCTCTCTTCTCTCTGTCTCTCTCTCACACACACACACATTATATATCTATTTATGCCAGTGTTCATATCTATCTATCTATCTATCTATCTATCTATCTATCTTGCAAGTCTGTTCAATCTGTGTATCTATATATCTATCTATGCTAGTCCTGTTCATAACTCTCTCTCTTCTCCCTCTCTCCATCTCTCTCTCTCTCTCTCTCTCTCACTGTGTGTCTCTGTGTGTGTGTCTCTGTCTCTGTTTCTCTCACACACACACATACACACATACATACACACACACATACACACACATTATCTATCTATCTATCTATCTATCTATCTCAGTCTGTTCCTATTCACCTTTCTCTTAATCTATTTCATGCTATATGTATTTCATGATGTTTATATCTATCTCTCTTTTACTGTATCTCATTTTATACCAGCCTATCTTTATCTTTTAGTCTATTTTCTTCTTTCTTTCTTTCTTTCTTCTTCTTTTCTTCTTCTCTCTTTGACTTCCGACTCCTTTTTTTTTTCGCTTTCTTTTATCATTTTCGCCGTTCATCCTATTTTTTCCCTTTTTCTTTCCTTTTTCATCTTCCTTCTCCCCCCCTCTTCTTTTACTTTAAAAAATATCCAGTTGAACATTTCCTCCTCCTCCTCTCCTCCTCCTCCTCTTTCATTCGTCCTTGTGTTTATTTAACCTCACCCAACTCTTTGACCTAAAGAAGTTGTGTTTGTATCACGAACTTCGTCCATTCTCGTTTCACCGGCTAGATTCGCTGCATCATTCAATATGGCCGCCGAAGGGCAGAAATTGAGACCATCAGTGGCGTCAGTTATTACGCCTTTATTTCTCACGATTTCCCAAGTTTCATTTATTTACTAAGTTTACATTAACGCATCACTTTTTATCTTTAAAGATTAATACTCTTAAGTATTCATTTTTGAAAAGTACCATGGCAAAATTACAGGAGACGAAACAAAAATCAGAGAGAGAGACAGACAGACAGACAGACAGCGAGAGAGAAAGAAAGAGACGGTGATTCAGGAGAGAGAGAGGGGGGGTAGTATGTTATTATTAGTAAATAAACCATGTTAATTACCAACAACCTGGTCTTGAATTTTCATTCAGTATTCTTGTATTTTATTTGTATATAAAAAGTATGAGAAGAGAGAGAGAGAGAGAGAGAGAGAGAGAGAGAGAGAGAGAGAGAGAGAGAGAGAGAGAGAGAGGAGAGGAGAGAGAGAGAGAGAGCGTGTGCGTGTTAGTGTTTAGGATAAGATCTAACGAAAAATATATAGAGTTGCTCCCTTGATCAGTAAGGGACTGTTGCCTCCCGTAACAGATGTATTGTGGAAGTTAGGACCGGAAATGGGACTTCGCGGGTGATATATGATTAGTACACAAGCTAGCTGGTCCGACAAAGTTGAACTTTTTAGTTACTGTTTGAAGGTTGAAGCATTTCTCTACACTGAGTGTAATCAAAACCTTATTAATTTCTAACAACCTGATCTTCATTTCCTTCAGTATTCCGTATTCTATTTGTATATAAAAAATGAGAAGAGAGAGAGAGAGAGAGAGAGAGAGAGAGAGAGAGAGAGAGAGAGAGAGAGAGAGAGAGAAGAGAGAGTGTGTGTGTGTATGTGTGTGTGTGTTAGGATAAGATCTAACGAAAAATATATAGAGTTCCTCCCTTGATTAGTAAGGGACTGTTGCCTCCCGTAACAGATGCATTGGGGAGTTAGGACCGGAAAGAGATAGATAGATAGATAGATACAGAGAGAGAGAGAGAGAGAGAGAGAGGGGCGTAAGATCTTTGAGTAAATCTATGTTTTACCTTTTGTTATATTTTTTTACACAATGTCGAAAATAAAACGTTCAGAATTAGGTGACCCCAAAATAGAATAAACAATTATTTTGGCTTGATTGATTTTAACGGCATGCCAATGCCTCTGGGGTTATTTTATCAGTTTTTTTTTTCGCAAAACAGATATTTTGAATTGTCAGAGTGAACCTGGGAGTAATGGCAATGAAGGGGTACTCCACATTCCCCTGGTACAGGGTTTTAAGTGGCACAGCGTTATTTTTGTATAATCAAGAGATTGTGTTAGGTTAAGACCTAACGAAAATAGAGTATTTCCCCTTGATCAGTAGGGGGATAATGGGAACGCGGAAGTGGGGTTTTCGCCATGACACTTTTGGATTGGGGTTTGTACTGAGTGGACGCACGTGCACAGCACGGTTGAGCTAGTTAAGTCGCTTTTAGGGCATAAGCATTTCTCTACCCTGTGTTAAATAAAACCTTGTTAATTTTCTAACAACCCGGTCTTGTATTATCATTCAGTGCTTTGTATTTTATTTGTATATAAAAACAGATAGGAAGATAACCTCTGTTCTGGTTGACTACTCACTTTACAAACTGAGTAAAATGCGACAAAAGATATAATCGACGTTTGACAATGATCCGCCCTTCCGCTTTTGTCACGACGCTAGACCTACGGTCCGGTCCTCTCTCAGCCCACATTGTGTTCAAAAACCCGGAAAGATAAGTTGGAGGTCTGATATCGTCTTATATCGTTTTGGTTGGTTTTGTTGTTTTGTTTTACGCTATATCATCCCGATTTAATGCCGAATAAAGACATTGAGATATTCGTTTTCTTACTGTACCTGCGGCGCTTAAATGATCATCTATGTAAGTATTGATAAAGCGCATCGTAGCTTAACTTTAGTGATCTAGCAGGAACCAGTGCTTTCAATGTGACTTGCCGGTAAACCTCTCTTGGGTCGAACAGAAAGTCGAAAGGCCGCATGAAATATAAGACTAACACACTGGTTAAATGGAATATGATTTTTAGTTACCGTATTTGACGGCATATAAGACGCACGGGCATATAAGACGCACCCCCATTACAGCAGGTCAGATTCAAGAAAACTTTTTGGCTTGACTTGCAAATGGTCGGAAAATTAAAACATATTACAGGGTGACCAAAAAAAAAAAACAGAACCCAAATTATTTATTTATTTTCCCATTAAACTAACCCTAAACCCCAACCCTAACCCTAAACCCTAACCCTAATCCTAAACCCCCTAGTTAAAATTAACAGTTCTATTACAAAATTTGTGGGTTCTGTTTTTTCTGGGTCACCCTGTATACAGGGTAACCAAGAAAAAAAAACAGAACCCAAATTATTTATTTATTTTCCCATTAAACTAACCCTAAACCCCAACCCTAACCCTAAACCCTAACCCTAATCCTAAATCCCCTCGTTAAAATCAACAGTTTTATTACAAAATTTGTGGGTTCTGTTTTTTCTGGGGCACCCTAATTTTCCGACCGATTTGCAAGTTTAGCCGATTTTTTAGTGTATTTAAGCATATATTGTTGAAAACAGTCTAGCTGTGGATTACACAAGTGAAACAGCAAAACAATAAGGATGTATGGAGTTTAGGGTAGGTAAAAGTACTGAGCGTAAGCTGGGTCAGTGAGCATCATAGAGAAGATTAGCCTAGGCCTAAGGGAGGTATCAAACTTCACCTACGCAGGGCAATTTTTTGAGTCAAAACTTTGGGAAAAAATTGCGTCCTATATGCCGTCAAATACGGTATATCACTTTGTTGATTACATCAAATCTACCCGTTCCCACTACTCAATATAAGTGAAACTTAGCAGTTCAGCAACGCACCAAAATTCTAATGCACTAAGTCTCAAGTATAGATCACCCAGTAAGGATCGAACTCACTGCAGTAATAATCCAGTGATGCTGTTAGCGTTTTGATTAAGTGCAACCTGGGACGCAAATATTTGCTTTGAATGAGTCCCCGGGAAATTTATGGGTCCCAACTAAAGTTTCTTGATAAATTGTAGTATTTTTATTTATGATATGGGGTAACAACTAAAGCCGTCTAACTCCTACCTTGTAACCTATCCTGTGTAATTGGTTACTAAGAAACTATTGAAATGTATCTACAGTTAACTTCAAATGATGAGGGAAGAAAAATGAAAGACACTGGGACGGATAGATATGTTTTTACTGCGTACTTTTAGAGTTTTGTGCGTCAGGGAAGCAGGACGCAGGACGCATACCTATCAGCATCTCTGATAATCATAACGACACTAGTTTACTAACCGCTACTTGTTGGAATATTTTGTATATAGTTATTTACTAAGCTTAGCTTAGATACGGCACAAGGCCAGAAGTTTGGGGCGCCCAGCGAGAATCGAACTCACTAACAACGGTCTGCGAATCTACCCTGCTAACCATTACACCACGTGAGGTGCCCAACTTAGTGCGATATATACCACAACTTAGGGAAATACAGTGAATATCGTACTTACTGGAGTATTACCTTAACCTAAGTCAGTGGAGGCACTAGGTGTAATGGTTACAGTCGTTGGAAATGGACACGGCAAGACGAGTTCAAATCCTGGATGAGGCTGTTTGCTTTTCACATAACGCTAATACCCATAAGAAAGGTATAAATCCAACTATTCTCCCTCCAGCTATGGGTAAATAGCAGGACAGACTGGGAACTTTAACTTTGGTATGGCAACCGGTCTAAGAGAAGGAAAAATCTGAATTCAAATCAAAGGGGCGTTTTTCTTGTTAGTCAAAACCCTCCCTAAAAATTCAATAACACCTGCCCTATCGGCTGGGGCGTTAGAATGCACCGACTGCACCACTGCAGAAGGGTAACACTCCCCCAATGGGGCCACCTGTTGGCCGTGGGTGGCGACCCGTGATGCTTAAGGATAGAACCCAGGTGGATGAGCAGTTCATGACCTACAATACTCCACTTTGGTCCTATCTTGGGCTAGACGTGCGGTCGGAGAGGCCCCCTCCAATCAATCGGCTGGTTACGTCAAGCCCTAGCACCTATATGATTTTCCCAACCCTATTGCCCTTATGGCCAGCCCCAACCCTTTTTATCATATGGGTGCTAGAAGGCGGTGAATGAGGGTCTATATTTCCCGGGAATGACG
Source organism: Doryteuthis pealeii (assembly GCA_023376005.1). Classification (NCBI taxonomy): domain Eukaryota; kingdom Metazoa; phylum Mollusca; class Cephalopoda; order Myopsida; family Loliginidae; genus Doryteuthis; species Doryteuthis pealeii. The sequence goes on from CM042149.1 coordinate 14,900,379, forward strand.
TTAAACTCTATCTGATAGTGAGGTTCCAGTTTTGGAGGTTTGGGGAATGTGGAGCACCCCTTCATCACCATTGCTCCCTGGTCCACTCTGACCCGGAGTGGTAGTACGTGTTAGGGTCCCATCTATGGGTTGAATAGAAAAACATGTTTATAAACAAAATTGTATTATGCATTAAGAATGAATTTATTTCACAACTTTGTCGGCATTAAATAACCCACCGAGGTTGATATGCCGTAAAACAAAACAAAACAAACCAATCAACACAACACAAAAAAGAAAGAAATCACCTGTTTTGGTCAGGCTGAGAACTTTGCAGTATTCCTTTACTACTAGACAAAACGTGACCCGTTGGATCACCATGGATAGATAACTGGGATTAGGGAAAAGTGAGTTTGCAAAGCGAATTAAACGCATATCAAGATATACATAGAGAAGTGGGGAGTGACAGGCAGAATGTGGAGTAAGAGAGGGGTCAGTTTTTTACTTAATTACAATTTACGACTAATTAGAACGAATTAAAAAAAATTTCAAACATGACTCAATCCTAGAACTAAGGAATATTTTATCATGAATTTTGTGTCATTGAACTAAATAGAAAAAAGCATTTAGCAAACAATCATTGATTCACTAAGCTTTAATATAATATAATATATATATATATATATATATATATATATATATATATATAGTCTGCCCTACTATTTGTCCAGAGCTGGAGGGAGAATAGTTGGATTCATATCTTTTCCAAGGGTATTAGAGCTATGTGAAATGCGAACAACCGCATCCAGGATTTGAACTCGTCTACGCCGTGTCAATTTCCTACGACGGTAACCATTACACTACGCGCCCCCATTAACTAAATTCAGTATAGTGATGAACATTAAGGTAGCATCCATCTCTGACGTACGATTTTAGCCATTTCTTCAAGGATTGGCAGTGAAGCAGCAAGAATGCTCACTTCCTCTGCTGTTGACATCAAAACCCCCCTTAAAGCATCAGTTTCTACTGAGATAAACGATACCTTAAAATACACCAGTTTTTCTCTTTCTCTCATTTCGTAGCAACGTTCATCCTGACTTCCGGGGCAACATCTAGAAGAGAAGAAAGCGTGGATAGAAAAAGAATTCGGTGCCAACATGTTTTCTATCAATCTCGTGCATAATTATCTGTTAAATGTGACACAGCCATTACTTCTTTCCTTTTGTTGCTCTCAAGGTCAGGACGAAGCCGAATTACTCCGTGCGCACACATACTTCTTCCGCCCTAAAATAAAGGACACATTATGAAGGCTAGTTTGTCTTAATTAAACGTTTGACATAATAATAGTGAGTTTTCTGGTCTGGTCATGTTCATCTGATGTATTTGTGCACAGAAATACGAACAACCTACCAGGTACGCCATTTTTTTTTCTTTTTATACTTCTTTTGTTCGTCCTCAAAGGGGCGTGAAAGATTTAAGCTTATGTCGACAATTCGTCTTACAATAAAATGGAAGATATTTCGGAAAATAACAAAAGGGAGATTAAGCTTTTTTGATAGCCACATGGAAAGGAAAATTTAAAACAGGCAAGGATTGATAGATAAAAGCTACGTGGAAGAAACTAATGCTTGGAATAGTCATGTTTTCTCTGTTGGAATCGAGAACAGAGCTGTACATTGAATGATGTCCTGCATCGCCGGTTGATCTTGTATTTCCTTCAAAGCTACGCACAAGAGCAACAATAAGTAGTGGTCATCAGAACGAAATCAGCGAGCCGAGTTCGAATTCCCCTTGTGATTGCTTGCAATATTTTTTTTTTCACTCATATGTATAGAAAAGGCTTGAAATCGTTTCTCCCTTCGTTCTATATCATGCATAGTCATATTAATCTGTCTTGTCACTTCTATGATTTTAGATTGATCTTGTATTTCCTTCAACGCTACGCAACAGAGCAACAATACGTAGTGGTCATCAGAACAAAATCAGAGAACCGAGTTCGAATTCCTCTTGTGATTGCTTGTAACACTTTTTCATTCAGAGAAATTGGCAATCAAGTATTTAATTAACCAATTACTTAATGACCCTTACTTAACATATGCCTATTAATTTACCCCTCTCCATATATATCTGCAGTAACCCCCACCACCTATCTAAAAAAAAACAAAAAAAACGCAATATCCTTTTTACGATAACTTACGTCTTTATATGTCGGTAGTAATGTTAATATATGTTTTCTTTTTTTTTAATTTTATTTTTCGTACCGTACAATTTTTAATACAAAACAATAAAAAAAAATCATGGGTTTATTACAAAATAAGTTCATTGGAATTAATCAAATTCCCAGCTTCCAAATTATCCAGTCGTAGAAAAGGCTTGAAATCGATTCTCCCTTCGTTCTGTCTCATTCACAATCATATTAATCCCTGTATTGTCACTTCTATGATTTTTAGATTAAAAAATCTATATATTGTTTTACTTGCTTCAGTTGTACCCGAATGATTACAGTATCGGTTATTTCCTATAAATCCAACCTAAAAAAGGGGAACCACTCTGATTGACTGATAAATTATTTACTTATTTATTGATCTACTTGGAAAAAAGAAGACGGGGTTATGATTTAGAGTTAGTTTAATGGGAAAATAATGGGTGGATTAATTAACAGATAAAATGCATTCAGAGTGGTTCCCCCTTTTATTAGGTTGGAGTTATAGGAAATGACCACACTATCTGTTTCACGTCCCTGCTCTGTCAGCAGGGCTTCGAATAAAATCCTCCCCAAAAGCGATGTTCTGAGTATGACATTAAATTGCATCTGGTGGTGAGGCTCCAGTTCTGAATCTCTGGGGAGTGTGAAGTTGCCATTACTCCCAGATCAACCCTGGGTGAGAGTACCTGTCAGCGTTCCATAGAACAGATCTGTTTGTAAATTATTTGTATTGGATATGAATACATTAAACAATGACTGTGTACAGACAAATGATTAGAGACATTTTTAAATATTTACCTACTTTAAACCGCTCACAGCTGTTCTCCCACCACTGTGGTCCAAAAGTACAAGAACTGATGATTAGTTTATTATAATTGATCAAAGGAACTCGGATTACAATAATAATAGGACTTTATTTGAATAGGATGAGTTAAAAAGTAATTAGTGAACTTTGAAATATCCCTTTATACAGATTTTTAAAAATGCCAAGAAAATTTGGTACAGCCGTGGGGAAAATTTGGTAGGCAAAGAATTAATACCTTTGGGTGCCGATGGAAGAATTTGGTTTAGTTTCGTTTCTTTAATTCTTTGCCTATTTTAAGGTTTGGTTTGTTTTACGGCATACCAACCTCAGTGGGCCATTTAATGCCGATAAAATTTTGAAATAAAGTCATTCTCAAATGGATACATTTTTTTTATATAAATACATTTTTCTATTTAACCCATACATGGGACCCCAACAGGTACTACCACTGCGGATCAAAGTGGAACAGGGAGCAATGGTGATGAAGGGGTGCTCCACATTACCCAACCCTCCAAAACTGGAACCTCACCATCAGATAGAGTTTAACGTTATTCCCAGGACATGTAGACCCCCAGTCACCACCTTCTAGCATCCATATGATAAAAAGGGTTGGAGCTTGCCATAATGGCAATAGGGTTGGGGGCAATCATATAGGCTAGGGGCTTGACGTGACCGCCCGTCTAGCCCAAGAAAGGGCCAAAGTGGAGTTTTGCGTGTCATGGACTGCTCAACCACCTGGGTTCTATCCGTAAGCATCACGGGTCGCAACCCACGGCCAACAGGTGGCACCATTGGGGGGAGTGTTACCCCTCTGCAGAGGTGCAGTCGGTTCATTCTAACCCCCAAGGCGACTCTCATACTACACCCAAGCAAAGTACAAACACTGATAATTGAGCAGAAGGACTCAGATTACAAAATTAATGGGATTTTACATGAATAGAATGAGTTCTGAGGTGAATAGATTGTGAACTTTGAAATATCCTATCATACAGGTAAAAGATACAAAGAAATGTTGGTACAACTAATGAAACCAATTGTAATGCCCGTTTAGTGGATTATAAAACTATTTCTTAGTACTGTTACGAGTGGGAGGTCCAGATCCCGGACGAGCTCCCAATTATTATCGGAATAGAGATAGCCCCACTCATATTCGCCACACCAAAATCACTCCTGATGCGACGGGTAACCACAACATTACCCGGCACGTTGCAAAAAAAAAATGTGTTTTTCTCCTGGTTTAGGGCCAAACGGGTATATATGTGACAACAATAGCGACAAAGATAGAACACGTCTTGTCAATTAAATCGACCTCCCCTTTTTTATTTTCACAGCAAATATTTATAACTTAAACACTACTACACTTACTCTCGTAGAGAGGGGAGTTAAAGAAAGATATACAGACAGGCAGACCGAGGCGGTAGACCGTACCATCTCACCGACAGGGTAGGCAAGGGAGAGAAAAAGTGAGATGTTCTTTCCCGACCAGGGAAAGGAGTGTGTATTTGGGCCGATCGCTTTCGATTCCGGCCGATTCTTATTGGGGTTTTCTTTTTCATATGTCACTGTACTGATAGTGAAACTACTTATTTTTATTATAGTAATAACACACAGTCAACAGTTGTTAGTATTAATTTAAAATTATCTTTTAGTTGTTTTTTAATCATTCACTCGGGACATCAGGTACATTGCGGATTAGAAATGATAATTTGAACATGGGTTCATTTCCTCGGAGTAAGCTTGGTTAAACACATCAGCTGCTCTACTAACGGAACTATAATAGGCGATTCTAAAATTTGGTACAGCCATGGGAGAAATTTGATAGGCAAAGAGTTAAAAAGTGCAATTTCAAAAAAGAATGCAAGAGAACATTGAAAATATAGTTATGACTATAACGAAACGAATCAAATTTCGGCATTAATTAAGCGTTAATTAAATGATTAAATGAGACGCCATTAAGCAAATGAAAAATACCAAAACATTTCTCGTTATTCTGTAGTGAAACTAGGTTGCGAGACCGATAAATATGTCTACAAAAATGTCACCCTGTAGTTTGTATATGAGTACATTATAATTATTTATAATTAATGTTTTGAGAATATCACATATACCGTATTAGAGAAACGAGAATGTTCATGGAAAATATATTTCAAATTAGTTATGGATTTTCTACTTCAATATATATATATATATATATATATATATATATATATATTATATATTTGCATTTTTTAACTATTTGCCTACCGAATTTCTGTACCAAAATTTCTTGGTATTTTTTACCTGTATGATGGAATGTTTCAAAGTTCACTATCTATTCACCTCAGAGCTCAATCAAGAAAAGTTTAATTATTATTGTAATCTGAGTCCATATATCAATATGGTCATATATATATATATATATATATATATTATATATATATATATATATATATAGTCAGATATTATTTGGTTGATTATTTTATCGACGGTCAAAGTTGTGACTAACTCGATATTTTATATACTCCGGTAAGTCACCCAATCTTCATAAAACACACACACACACACACACAAATATATATATATATATATATATATTATATATATATATATATATATATATATATATGAGAGAGAGAGAGAGAGAGAGAGAGAGAGAGAGAGAGAGAGAGAGAGAGAGAGTTTCTCTCAAAATAACCGCCATTAGCGTCGATACAGCCCTCAATCCTGCTCCGGAACCTGGAGCAAGCTGATGTTACAGTTTCCCTGCGAAGTGTCTCAAAAACTACCTTAATTCTGCCAATTAACTGGGCTTTTGTAGTACTGGCACGGCGATTATTGTCTTTCTCAACAGCGCCACATACATAATAATCCATGGGGTTAAGATCTGGGGCGTTCGGAAGCCAAACATTGGGACTGGTGTTGCCGTAAAAAAATCGCCGTTTTTTACTTTTCCCAGAGGTGTGGCAGGAGCCGAATCCTGCTGCTATACATATGACCAACCATTGACAACCCTTGTTATCCAGGTCTTGACTACAGTGTTTAGCAACTCCACGTAGGCATCTGAATTCAACCTGATACACTATCTGAAAAAATGCGGAGGCATCATATCACCATCACAGTTTGGGAAAATTTAGTCTGCATGACACGAGGAATGTCCTTTGGACTTTGCAAGTCATCTGTTATTCTGCGTGTTGTGCTTTTGCTCTTGGTAAAAGTTTTTCTCATCGGAAAAGAACGGAGATTGTTTGTGGTTCAGCAGGATGTTTTACTATGTTCTGAAGTTTCTTCGTCTTTGTCAGACGATTTCCTGGGGTCTTTTCTGTGAGCAGTTGACCTCTGCGACGTTTGTATGAGTAGTAGCGAAGGTCTTCATTGAGTACAAGCTTCATGGTAGAGACTGATTGTTCATGTCTGATTGTTTTTACAGTGTTCAGGGAGCATTGGGCAGCAACCATAATCTCTTTATTTTGATGACCGTCGCAGATAATGATACAAGTTATTCTATTCCATGATTCCGGTGGATTCCAGTCATCTATTCTATCTGTCCTCACGTATATGAATGAAGAAGGGTCCAAGCTTTTAAATGATGTGTAGTGTGCGTCAATATCTCTAACCTGCGGAGAAAAATAACCAAATATAAGTATGTCAAATTTAGCCCGAACACCCTATATATATATATATATATATATATATATATATATATATATATATATAAATTTTGGAGGATATGTGCTTAATTGAAGTCGTACCTAATTTTGAAAATTAATTAGTTAATATTTAATAAATTTTTTTTAGGCAGGCATATATGTTCAAATGTAAGGCTAAACGAATCGAGAAAATGTCAGCCTTACATTTGAACATATATACCCGCCTAAAAAAAAATTCATTAATTATTAACTAATTAATTTTCAAAATTAGGTACGACTTAAGCACATATCCTCCAAAAATTGTCGGCTTAAAGCCATATAAACATAAAAATAAACACATCTGTTTGTTTACTTAACCTTATATATATATATATATATATATATATATATGTGTGTGTGTGTGTGTGTGTGTGTGTGTGTGTGTGTGTGTGTACAGCAGTGTGTGTTCCTAAGAAGGAAGGTACTCATTGCTTACCCAGATCAACTGATGTATTCGGCCAAAAACCTGGTCAAACAATCAGTGCCGTAACCCCCTCCCCCCGCGCGCCACGGCCCAGTCCATCAGAGTCAGCCAAGAGGAGTGGTTCGGCACGTACAAGAATCGGATGACCGGTCGAGAATGGCAGTCAATCATGTGATTGTCGACCAATCTTATCTGAGTAAACAATCCATGAGAACTTGAAATAAAAGTGAAACTAGAACGATTCGCTTCCAGACAAACAGTTTAGCTTGAAGAGGCTTTGGTTGTTATTTACAAAGCTTTGCTTACTCTCCTTCTTATTCTTTAACTGATCACAAGAGGCTTATGTCAGCCGAAACACACGCTGTACAATTAGTACAACCAAAGCATTTGCTCTAAAGATCTTTACTAAAGCAATAATTGCTCTAATACAATAATTGCTCTAATAAAAATCCTTCATTAATGATTCAAGTCATAATTAAATAAATAAGAAACTTTTTAAAAGGTTTTAAAATTGTTATAAAAACTATGGTTATTTTCTATAAGTCTAACATGATCAAAGGGGAACCACTCTTGACTGATAAATTATTTATCTATTTTCCCATTAAACTAACCCTAAACCCTAACCCTAACCCTAAACCCTAACCCTAACCCCGTCTTCTTTTTTCCTAGTAGATCAATAAATAAATAAATAATTTATCAGTCAAGAGCGGTCCCCCTTTGATCATGTTTGACTTATAGGAAATAACCAAAGTATTATCTGCGTTATTCGGACTATTGTCCTCATCTTCATTGTTATCTCTGCAACATTTCGGTCGATATGCCCTCCGGTCGAAACGTTGTACAGATAACAATGAAGATGAGAACAATAGTCCGAAAAATGCAGATAATACTAATCATCGAGCCTCATCTCAAACATTCAGAGAAATGTTATAACAGTTTTGTTTTGAGTGCATCATAAATCTTCACTAAGCCATTTTGGGGGCAAATTTAATTGTTTAAAATGTATTAAAAATAAAATAACATATCTAATATTATTCTGCTTTTTTTTTTTACATTATGTTACTATTTTTCCACTTAGACAAAAAATTGACCTTAAATAATCGATATAATTAATTCTAAAACAAAAACAACTGAACAGACACACACACATAAGCGCGCGCGCACACACACACACACACACATAAACACACACATAAACAAACACCCTCCACACACACACACACACACAGACAGAGAATTTGGAAGCCACGAGACAGAACAAATGGACAGCCATTAGCAACAACTTCAGTTCTGGAGATCTTCAATTATCTGGAATATTAAGAATAAATCACAGGTTAACAAACAACATCATAGTTACCTCATTCTTCTTTACACTTGCATTGTGATGGCCTTCAAAACCAACCAACAAACGAATATAAACACAATGCTTCAAGCAAATTATAAAAACCCTTTTAATTTTAATTTATTTTTAAAATGAAAACGAGTCAACTTTTTGGCAGACCATAAAATATGTATTTACGGTATATGTATGTCTCCACCTGTTCACAATCTCAATATTATTGGAATCTAGACCAGGTAGTCTCCATAATATCAATTATGCTTTTCTAATAAAGGCACTCCTGTATATCAGAGTACCTGTTTTAAAAATATGCTTCAAGGCCTGATACATTATTTTTATAATTGTCAGTAACCAGGCGCTGTTGACTTCATGTCCACATTAACAGAACTTCGATATAAATGCCCTATCCATGATATTGAGTACTGTTTACTTATAAATATAGTACCTATAAGGCTCTCCTATTAGCGTATATGAGCTCTCTGGTGACATTGACATATATACCTATGTATCTATTCATCAGGTAAAATTCTGCTTCTTGCTTGTAGGTGCTGATGGCCGAGGGGTTAAGAAGTCTGGCTGATGAAAAACCGGTCGGGTTTCGATCTTGGTAGTCTGCTAAGTGTAGCCACACGTGATACGTCGAAACACGACATCTGTGGATGACTAAAGGGATATATATATATATATATATATATATATATATATATATATATATATAGTCCTTTGTTAGTATTGGAGAATTGAAAATAAAGTGTTTCGATTACGTGTTTAAGAACTGTACTTATTTATTATAGTGTACAATACATTTTAAGGAGCTGATGGTAGGTGTGACGCTCCACCTCAGATACTAAAACAATCTCCTTGGTCTAGCGCTATTGAAAAGGGGATATACTCCCTCGCTGACTGGCTGATACCGACTTTAGGCCGCCCCGACGACTTTACTTTTACTATACATTTAAGGTGCCATTGTTACCATTGGTTTCCAGGCAGCATGTCAGCCACCCTTCTTCAAGACAACGCGCCTGTTAAGAAATACAGTGAATGCCAATTCATTTATATATGCACGTATTTCTGTTGTTAGTGGGCGGGATCTTCTTATTTTCCCGCGTTTTTTGGTAAATTTGTGCATGTATCTTGACATTGTTTGGCTCGTGTGTTTCAGCACGAACCAAACAACGTCAAGATACACGCACAAGTTTACAAATTTAAGCAACAATGAATACTGTAAGAAACTGAATATCATAATGACTTCATTCGGTATTAAATAACCCGAAAAGGGTTGGTTGGTTTGATTTTACGGCATGCCAATCCTTGTTGGGTTATTTTATGCAGAAGACATTTTGTTTTATTCATTCTTGATGGGCATTGAAAATTCTTTTTTTTTTAACTCAATTTTTTTAAAAACATGTTTTTAAAAACTTTTTATTTTATTTAACCCATTGATGGGACCTTAACAGATACTACCACTCTGGGTCCGGGTGGACCTGGGATTAATGGTGATGAAGGGGTACTCCACACTTCCCAGTTCTTCAGAACTGGAACTTCACCATTAGATGCAGTTTAACGTCATACTCTCAGGAGAGTAAACCCTGATAACAAATCCGGAGCCGGAGTCCTTAAGGTGGAGTAACGCTGACTTTCAGTGCTACACAGCAACTCTTGCAACACTGCCGTTGCCAAACCCCAAAAGTTTCTTACCTTTCATTTGGACCACAGGAGTAGTGTGGAGAGGGGGGAATCTGCTGCTTAGGCCACAGCACATCCTCCAAATCAACCCGTACAGGCTACGTAGTTTTAAAAAAACGGACACTACGCCATCGTCTTTTGCTAACGGAAGGATGCCAACCAATGTCACATCCAGGACACCCCAAAAAGGGTTGATTGATATACCGTAAAACATTCTACGCTCGGAAGATGCTACTTGGCTGTTTTGTTTTACGGTATATCAATCAACCCTTTTTGGGGTGTCCTGGCTGTGACATTGGTTGGCATCCTCCCGTTAGCAAAAGACAATGGCGTAGTGTCCATTTTTTAAAACTACGTAGCCTGTACGGGTCGTTGTGAAAATTACTGTTTTGTAGCTCAAAACTTGGTCATTGGAAAGGTGTATTCATGCTCCACATATCCATTCTAGTTTTTGTGTGTGTGTGTGTGTCTTTGTGTGTGGAAATAAATAGGAGACATTACATTTTAAAAAAAAATAGAGCCGGTTTAGCTCAGTCGGCATAGCGCCCACCTAGGAACTACAAGGTTCCTGGTTCGAGGCCGGCCCTCGCCAACTCAGCGTATGAGTAGAACAGGGATTTGTGCGGTAAAGTGAAGAGCTGATGGTAGCTGTGGCGCTCCACCTCAGATGCCAAAACAATTTCCTTGTCCTAGCACTAGTAAAAAAGGGGATAGACTCCTTTGTTGTCTGGCTGATACCGACTTCAGACCACCCCGACGACTTTTACTTACTTTCGAAAAAAATGGGTTCGGCTGGGTTTATTGCCCGGTGCCTGAGGCACATCAAAAGAGGAATACCGAAGAGATAGACGCAATTCTTACACTAAGTGCATGAGCTTCGGTTTGTGCGTAGCTCCCCTTAATAATCGGATTTGTAAGTTAAGCTCCTTAGTTCTTCACTTTTCTTATAACACAGATCATATTGAGATCCAGTGGCTCGGGTCTTGGATCTTACAAGCTAACATCGTTGATCCCAGGGGTCCACCCACCAGGCAATACCTACCTCCAGTGCCTGAACCCCCCTTGTGGGGGAATGCCGACACATTTTTGCACCCACCAGCATTGAGTCTCGGCTTGTAGGTGGTCCCACATTAATAGGGCCTTGTGCCTAACCCGTACACGTGGAGTACGTGGTAAATATACAGATCATATTGAGATGTACCTCTTAAATATCTTGAATTTTTTTTTTTTTGCCACTACTCAATGTTGTTTGGTTTCGTTTGTTTTATTTTACGGCACATCAACCTCAGTGGGTCATTTAATACCGGGAAAGTTTTGAAATAAATGATTGTCAGCAAAATACCAACGGCTAGTCACAGCCCCATTGAGTTATTTGTTTTTAATTTTATTTCTGTACTGTACGTAGCTGAGACAGGAAATGGAGATTGGGTCAGGTCAGGTCAGGTCAGGTCAGAAAAGTGGCTTTCCTCGTCTATCAATTTGCTGTCTATGTATCATACTCTCCGGTTCTTATAAATTCTTTCTCCCCCTTTCTTTTCTTTTCTTTTCTTTACTCTCTTTCTTTTATTATTGTCTCTGTTACTGCTTTCACAAACCATACTGACTAACGCCTCTCCTCTTCCTTCTCCTCCTCCTCCTCCTCCTCCTCTCGCTTTCCTTCAATAATAACCTTAATAACTACGCCTGCTTTATTCAATTGCGTAGTTTCTATTTATTTGTGTATGTGTGTTAAATGAATTAAATGCTGGTTATATATATTTGAGCGCCCCAAACAAAACGCATTTTTCTCACTTAACCTCTCATAATTACTCGTTAATAGCACTAACTCATAACAGAAATGTGTGTAATTTAACATTCAAATGTCTGAACTTAGTATTGGTTATTTTAAATAAATATTACATTTGTTTTTATAATAGTTGTTACATCTAATGCATGAAATGTATATACATAGGCACTGTCGAAATGTTGACTCATTTTCATTTTTAAAACGAATTAAAATTAATTAAATCGAATATCTCAGGTCAAACTTTTGTCTAAGTCGAAAAGTAGTAACATAATGGGCATCAATAAAAAAAGAAAAAAAAAGAAAAATAATATTACACTCGTAATTTATCTTTAATAGATTTTAAGCTATTTTTTTGTCAATTTTGCTCAAATATATCGTAAACGTGGCCGTAAACGCTGTCTAAGATGATGTAAAATCCGTATTTTATTCATTGATAAATAAACACTGAAAATTTCATGATTATTGGTATTTTTTTTCAATCGGGTATTTTGTAAAGTACGGATTTTACGACAACTTTGGCAGTACGTAATATAAATGTAAAAAATATTATGGTTCAGGATAGTGAATGAAATTCACATGCTAATTCAATAAATGTATCGTGCATTTTTTGTAAAACTAACAGCAACAAATGAAGGAATTAAAACTTAGTTAAATTGTAATGGTTTATTTAACAACAAAACAATGACCAACAATATAAACGTCCTTCCTGTGTATAGAGTGAAGTTTGAGAGACTTACCATTCTGATGGAGAGGAAAGATATGTGCTATCTTCTAAGTCAATAATTCTCAAAGAGAATTTCTGGTCGACTGCTCGTGGAACTGGTCAGAATGTGTCTATCGAATATGGGTGCCAAAACTTCTGGGTGCATCACGTGATTGCTATGCTCAATCACTGAAAGGCTCCCCTTTACTTAACTCCATACATAGAAATAAACGTATTTTACTGATCCGACAAATGTATGGTGCGCCAGATATTTGAGGACACTTTTAGCGGGAAGACAATCAAACGAAATGTTACGCGACATGCGCTTATCTGAATATTCTTGTTTCTTTTTCAGACGTATCGAGAATATAGCTTCCAGTCTGATACAGAAAAATCAAAAGATACACCGTGTCCGTGGCACTCACTGCTAATCAAGACTCGGAGATAACTAGCTTCTTAAAATTGGCCAGGCACGTCGTACTCAAGGTCAAAAATCATTCAGGATCTTCTAGTGAGGACGTGTCATCCGTGCCCAAAGAATGTGGGGCTGAAAATAAAATTGAAATAAAAATTTGAAATTTAAAAAATAACAAGCTCCCATGAGCCTTCACTGGAAGAATCCTCCGCACATGTACAAAAAAAAGACCCACTTCTAGCCCCCAAGAGAATCTCTCGGCCATTCGAGTTTAGGCTTTAACTGTGTCCAGTCACTACTACTGGCCAGGGAGAAATTTCCTTGTCACATGGTAGATATGACCGGTGAATAAAGGCTAATTCATAAAACTACCTTTTGTCTTTGTCTCTTCCTTTTTCGTTCCTTGAATCCATTCCTTTTCAGCGCGACCACCAAATAAGAGGGGGGGGGGTTAAAGCAAACCCTGAGAACACGCACCAAGAATAACGAACTAACATTTAAACCAAAAACATTAAGCCGCTTGCCACCCCATAAGTGAAAGAATCATTAAAAACCAGTGGTTCCCAAAGTGAGCGATGAAAAGATAAAGGGAGGCCGTGAGGCAAAAAGGGACGGGGGCAACTGGGTAGCATTATGAGCAGTTAATAAAATTAATGACAAAATCATGTCATAAATACTAAGGTAAAGGAACACGTATGCAGTTTATACAGAATAAATTTGACATAAAATAATAAACGAATGCATAGTTGTATTATGTAGTCCGAAATCAGAGGCAAAAGTACGCCTGTACACAACATGTACAAACAATAGTGTGTGTTAGCATGTGTATATGAGGGGGCGCGCTAGGAATCCACTGGGAAGCCAAGGGTGCGCTAGCCAGAAAAAAGTTTAGGAACCATTGTTCTAAACCGGTGGTTCTTCACCGGGGTCCATATGGACCCCTGGGGACCATATAACATTTTTTGGGACACAGGCAAGTAAAATGTATTTAACTATAAAAATACAATAGGTTTTTTAAACAATGAATGGCTATGGTGGGTCCACCATAATAATATAGGATTAAAAGGTAAATATAAGTAAAAAAGGTTGAAAACCATTGTTCTAAACAGTCAGGCGTCATAAGGTTGCCCAATATGTCGATTGTAATCGACTGATAGATCGCAAAAAATAGTGCCGGTAGATCGCATGCCATTAAAAATGTTTTTAGATGTTAGCCTATCATTAAAGTTATATAGTGACCATGAATGTATTCAATTGTATTGTGCCACAAGGGTTCATGCATTGATGTAAGCTACGCGAATTTATATTGTATATTTAAAAATATATTATGTCACGCAAGTCGTCCAAGTAAAAAGGACTTAGCCGTATGACCGTGTAAAGTTAGTAAGAAGCCCAAGTTACATAACGGGCGGTCGGAGAGCCCCCCTTCGATCAATTGACTGGTCACATCAAGTCCTAGCACCTATATGATTGTCCCAACCATATTAACCTTATTGCAACCCCCAACCATTTTTATCATATATGTGCTAGAAACCGGTGGCTGATGGTCTTGGTGTCCAGGATATGAGGCTAAACTGCATCTCGTGGTGAGGTTCCAATTCTGGCACTCTCGGGAGTATGAAGTACTATTTCATTACCACTAGAAGCGGCTACCCAGCGTCGACTTTGGGGTGGAGTGGGAGTGGCTGGTGTATTGGTTTGTTTGCTTTGAGATTTGCAAATGCTGAACGTTTTTCAGTAGAATTTCAATGCTATTTCTATGTATATCTCCATTTTTTAAAAATATCTTTGAATATAAATCAAATCTTCATAAATTTTGCACAAAAAGCAAGAACTGGTGAAATTCAATGTGTATATATATTTACTTTGTCGTTAATTGTTTTATTTTCATAGATTCATCCGGACCACACACACACACACCACACACACACACACACACAACACACACCACACCAACTGTCCTTTATATATGTATAGATTACTCCCAAATATCGTGATCAGGCTCAAACTTCGATCACGTGACAGCAACGGTACCAACTATAAGCACGCATGCGCAGAAGGATATGTTATGGCGAAAGTGCGGATAATTTTTGACTTTCCCTCGTATTAATTCTATGGGAAACGTTTTTGAACATTCTCAGACCGTCCCAGAATTACCATCTGCCTGTCCTGATATCAAAGGTCAGGGTTCGTCGTCTGCTGTGACTGATATTAGAACGATTAAATACGATAATGTCTCGAACTGTTTCTTAGCCTCATGCATTTTTTTCTCGTATCGAATTATAACATCATTAAACAAATTAACCAAACCAAACCAAAACTGTCCAAGTGACTATGAACAGAATATATCTTTATATCCATAATAATGACTAACGATAACACCGATAGACTTTGGAAAGCTTTCTTCTACTTAGAATAATTGGTACACATATTGAAAGTTTATATAGTCTAGTATTCACTAGAGATATCTCCAAAGGGGAGGTAATTAAAACCAGTTACCACGGCATATGGTAACTGGTGCGTCACTGTACGTGTTGTGTACAGGTGTCAAGTAAACGTTCAGACTCTGATTTCGGACAAGTAATAAAACAATGTCATCATCATCATGTCACGCTATTAGCACGGATATCCATGACAATCTCTCGCCAACCTTTCCTATCATTCATTTTCCCAGGGAGGTCCTCTGCGCAGCAACCTGCATCTTTGCTTAGTTGGTCAATGTAGGTCCTTGATGGGCGGCCCACACTAGCATGTCCGTATGTTGGCTTCCACAGGAGAACGTCACTTATGAGCTCATCCTTGCTTCTCCAGCAGTGCCCGGCATGCCTAGTCCGTCTCACTCGAATGGTTTGTGAGATGGGGGTATTTGTTTATAATTCTTATGTCAGTTTTATTCTGCTTAAACTGCATACGTGTTCATCTACCAGTAATGACAAACGCTAACACCGATAGACTTTGGAAAACTTTACTCTACTTAGAATAATTGGTACACTTATTGAGAGTTTATATAGTCTAGCGACCCCGTCCTACCCAAAATTTCCCGCTCCTCCTTATCTCACACCAAAATTCCCTGCTCCTCCTTATCTCACACCAAAATTCCCCACTCCTCCTTATCTCACATCACTACACACTCACCCCCTTGACCTCCCCTTTACTCACATAAATCAATATACACCCACACCAATTGACCCATCAACCACTGTTACCGCCCCAGCACTTCAAACAAACATCCTCTACCCCTCCATCTCAACTGATCCTACCCAAAACTCCCCGCTCCTCCTTAGCTCACATCACTACACACTCACCCCCTGACCTCCCCGGCACCGCCACCACAACATGTATTTAAACGTATGCTTTGCTTTAATAAAGTCTCAGACGACTGAGGAAGTCTGTGAATACAGACGAAACGTATCACCCTGTGACTTGTTTTGAGTTGATCATTTCTTGACCACTTTCCTTCTATCTACAGCATATCGTCGGATCCTAAACCCATCCACCCTTCCTTCATAGTCTAGTATTCATTAGAGAGTTCTCCAAATGAGAGGTAATCATAAAATAGGGGAGGTAACTCTCAATTACTTATTACACCCATATTAGCACCCATTTATTTCAACTTGAGTATATTTTGCATACTTTCTTCCTACTTGTCTTTTTTAAAACTTATCCAAGAAGTTCTAGCACTCTTGAACTTTCTTAACCCTTTCACTTTTGATTTGATTTCGGTTGAGCGGTTTTTGTGTCGTGCGTAACGGCGGCAAATTACACACGCACAAAGAGAAATAGGAGATGTGTAATAATAGCGAATAAGAGGTAAAGTCACATACTTGTTAGTAGTATATTTATTCGATCAGGAATTCAAATACATACTAACACCCCGTCTTGTCTGTCTGACAGCTAATTTATAAGACAGGTGCAATTATTGCATAGCCGTATATACCTTTCTGACATACTCGGGTATATAATAGAAAGAGAGAGACAGAGACAGAGACAGACAGACAGAGAGAGACAGAGAGAGACAGAGAGTTTATTTGTCTCATACCCCACCTGTATGGACTGGGCACAAGGCTCCGTTTTAACAAGCCGAAGCTAATGGGTGGGAGAGAACAAAAATTGCGTCGATCCCGTCGGCATTTCCCCTCAGGCGCTGGGCAATAAACCCAGCCCTGCCCCTTTAAGTACAATGAGGCACGTATTGCCTGGAGGGACGGCCCTCTAGGATCGACGCTATCAATTTAACACCTTCCCGGTCCAGAGGCCGAAGCTCACTGGACCCCGAGTATATAAAAGAGAGAGAGAGAGAGAGAGAGAGAGAGAGAGAGAGAGAGAGAGAGAGAGAGAGAGAGACAGACAGACAGACAGACAGACAGAGACAGAGACAGAGAGATATATTAGATTAAGGGATGGTGGTCTTACGTGATACTCTGCTGGTTACTTGCTTTTTCTTCTATCTTGTCTGGCCGCCATCTTGACTAGTTTACTTCTATCTGCTGGAGGCTGACTTCCTTCTTTGCTAATTCTCTACTGGGCTGAGCTGAGTTGGCCATTGTCTTAACATTCATTTAATTAACACAACAAGACCTTGTTTTGTTCTAGATCAAGTTTTATTAGCCCATATTGATTCATTCCGTCGCGGGGATGAGATGGACACGGGAGCGGGGATTATCGCCTCTCCCATGTCCATCTCATCCCCGCGGCGGAATCTAACTCTAAGCTATCACGTGTCTGTCATGGGGCCCAAATCGCGCGTTTCTAAAGGGGTCAAAAAGTTATTAACAGTCACCGGTAATTTTCCAAACTACTAGACTTGGTTTTACTTGATCAAGTTTTATTAGCCCATATTTATTTCACAGGGGGGAGAGACCGAACCGGAGCTGACAATATGTCTACGCTCTCTGAAAGCTTGGTCAAATTTGAATAACTAACTAAACTATATCACGTGTTTGTCATGACGCCCAAATTGCCAATGGGGTCAAAGGGTTATTAACAGTCACCGGTAATTTTCCAAACTACTAGACTTGGTTTTACTTGATCAAGTTTTATTAGCCCATATTTATTTCACAGTGGGGAGAGACCGAACCGGAGCTGACAATATGTCTACGCTCTCTGAAAGCTTGGTCAAATTTGAATAACTAACTAAACTATATTACGTGTTTGTCATGACGCCCAAATTGCCAATGGGGTCAAAGGGTTATTAACAGTCACCGGTAATTTTCCATACGGACTCCTTGATTCTAAATCAACAGACCTAAATTTAAATATTACTACCTTCAGGTATGTTCACAATTTATGACATCACATGAATTGTGACACAACCATTCTTTTACAGTCTAGACGGAAGGTAGGGCGGAAATGTCGAGGGATGTTTGAAATGTAAAAATGTCGTTCTTAAGTTTTTTTTTATCATGCGAGAAAGAAACAATCTCTGTTTAAAAATAGAAAAATCTACTTCCGTCATTATAACCGAAAGCTGCTTGTTAGCTTGTGTTATATATATCTATATATATAATATATATATATATATATATATATATATATTCATTGGCTGATACAGATTAAATCACTATAATTTCTCATACTTCAACTCCTTCATTTCTCCTTTGTCAAACTTGCAAGGACTTGAAACAATGTACACTTGCGAGGAGAATATATATATATATATATATATATATATATATATATATATATAAGTAAAGTCGACGGGGCGGCCTAAAGTCGATATCAGCCAGTCAGAGAGTCTATCCCCTTTTCAATAGCGCTAGACCAAGGAGATTGTTTTAGCATCTGAGGTGGAGCGCCACACCTACCACCAGCTCCTTACTTTACCGCACAGATCCCTGTGCTACTCATACGCTGAGTTGGCGAGGACCGGTATCGAACTAGGAACCTTGTGGTTTCTAGCCAAACGCTCTACCGACTGAGTGCAAAAGATGTTTATTCTTGCCGGTGAAGTCAACGTTATAGTGCTTCGGTTTTATGTAAACTTCATCGGGACATGTAGTAAACACCCACATGTATATATATGTACACACACACACACACACACACACACACACACACACATATATATATATATATATATATATATATATATATATATCTTATTATAATGGAGATTGTGGGTTTGTCTGTCTGTAACCGAAACTATATTACTATACAAGTCACAATTCCCTTAGTTATTTA
Organism: Doryteuthis pealeii; assembly: GCA_023376005.1. Taxonomy (NCBI): domain Eukaryota; kingdom Metazoa; phylum Mollusca; class Cephalopoda; order Myopsida; family Loliginidae; genus Doryteuthis; species Doryteuthis pealeii. Next base: position 14,919,567 of record CM042149.1, read on the forward strand.
CATCACATTATCCATGATTTTATTTTTATTTCAACCTCAATTAATAATAAAATTGTTTTACATTATTAATACTGTTGATCATATCTACAATCTAATAACATGCAATTGTATTTATATATACAACAAAATTGCGGTTTACAGAGTGAATGCGAAGGCTAATTTGCATATTGATATTAAAAATTTGAATCTAATAAATATGTCCTTAGTATTATTGATTTCTAATTGTTTGATTTTATCTTATTGAATAATGAGCAAAAATCTCGGGGATAAATCTTAAAGAAATCCATTAACAAGAAATAACTGTAATATTATTCTTTACTTCTTATTTTAACTAAATAGTTAAATTAGGAAAATTTAGCAATGAAAGAGGGGAGTGATGGAAAATGATGGAAGAGTTAGTTTCAAAGTTGTTCTATTTTTCAATCATACCCCCTCTGTTCCAAATCTTTTTATCTGCATTCTTATTCAGTTTCATTAGCCTTTCTAATTTAATATGATATTTTATTATATTAAAACTTAAATACTTGCACCCGGAGGGTGCATATATTTGCTAGTATATATAATCTTCGGATTGAACTTGACGACTCAAAGAGACATGATGGGTTAATAGTTGGAAGAGTATGTGTAATTTTGGCGCCTTAAATTTCATGTTTTTCTTCTTTTTTTTTTGTTTGTTATTGTTTTTCTCAGTAGAGGCTTCCATATAATGTTTATTTCTCCGCTCGGCTTAATGATCGGATTATTGTAGCGTGCTATAATAGCTGATTCTTTTATTTTACGTATGTCTGAACAAAAACAACTTCGGGGAAAATATACAGACCAGTTGCTCAAGTTTTGTGAGTCATAATGATAAAGATAATTGCTTTGCTTATATTAGTTATAAGAATATGGTGGATATATTTTGGCTATTTGTCGATTTTTAATTGCTTCTGATAAAAATACTCACCTTTAGTCATCATCATCATCATCATCATCATCGTCGTCGTCGTCGTCGTCACCATTATTATTATTATTATTATTATTATTATTATTATTATTTTACTCCTTTTGAGTTTTCACATCAGCATTAGCTGATGGTCTTTCACTGGAGTCTGAGTGACAGCAAGTCTCCTCAGGTCTCCAGGACTCTTCTGGGTATTCTGGCAGATTGCAGCAGTGTAGTGTTCTGAATGGTTTCAATCCTTCCTCTGATTTCCAAACTTTCCAAACCCTTTTCTAATCCTTTTGAGACTGTTCCAAGTGCACCAACTACAATTGGTATCACTTTCACTTTCATGTTCCATTATTATTATTATTATTATTATTATTATTATTATTATTTGCAGGATCTGTGGATATATCACAGTATGATAATCAAATTATTACAGCGTTTGATATGTTTACTTAAGAGCTATTACTAAATAGTTCAATATGTAAAAAGTATAATAATCTTGATTTAACTCTCTCTGCTTACAAATAAAACAAACATGTAACTTCTTTTTTTTTTTACAATTTATTTTAAATTTACGTTGGGAACTAAAAAGACGTAAGACCATTTGGAATGTTTCATTTTTAAAATTAGGTAAAATAAAATGGGACAAATAAGAAATCTGCGATTAAGCGACACCAGAGAATCTGGATTTACATTTTTGCATCACATTTCGACAGTCTTATTTTTTAGTGTATTATTATTATTATTATTATTATTATTATTTGACTCCTTGAGAGTTATTGACACCTGCCCACCGGAGGCTAAGTGACAACAAGTCTCCTCAGGTCTCCCGGGCTTTTCTTAGTATTCTAGACATTCTTAATAAGGCTTCAATTTGGATAGACTCGATTCTTCCCCTGATTTTCAATTCATTTTTGTGATCAACTGAGACGGCAAAATCTGCGAGATCATCAGTTCTTTTTTTCCTTATTAATTAACGCTAAGTATGGTCTCCAAGCCGGGATTAGGTGGTCCGTTTATATCTCAAAGTCCCAGAGGATTTTATGGTTCTCATTCTCTATGACCGATTTCGGGTTTTGCATATGCTATTTAGTAGTGGCATGGTGGAAATTCAATTCCTTGTACAATTCCCAGTGAATCACCTTTCCCACCTAGTTGTGCCTAATCTTGTACTCTCTTTGTGCTAGTTTGCTGCATTAGCTCACATCGCATTATGGGCGTGACTTTAAGGGAGTTGCTGCAGGAGGCTTAAATGAGTTTATTGATCCCAGTAAAAAATCAACAATTTAAATAAACTATTTAAATAAAGTATTTATTGAAAATCCTTACAAAAATAAATCTTTGGATCCTATTCAATCTAAATGCGCCAAGAGGAATTTACAAAAAAGTACCTACATATTTTGACGACTTATAAGTTAATAAACGTGGAGGCACGTGGACTAATGGTTAGATTAATAGGAAATGGACTCGCCGACACGAGTTCAATTCCTGGACGAAGCTGTTTGCATTTCACGTTCATGCTAATACCCTTGGGAAAGTTATGAATCCAATTCTCCCTCCTTCTATGCGTAAATAATAGGACAGACTGGGCTGTTTAACCATGGCTAGGTAACCATTCTAGGAGCAGGAAAACTCTGAATTTAAACCTGTTAAACTCCGCTTAAGAAATTGACCTTGTGTCGCATCCTGCTCGTACGGAGGAGTTGGTAAATATATATCAGTTAATAAACGTCATCGAGATGTTAAAGTTCATGACTGGGCTTTGCTTGTATTACGAATAGAAACACAACACGAATTTTAAGCTTCGACTTTCCAGTGACGGAAAAAATGGTCATAACTTGGGTTTCTAGCAAATAATATATATATAATAGTTATATGTCTATGTTATACGTTTAAATGAAAATATGATTCTTTTATTCAACTTGGTGGACACAAACTGAGGGCTCTGTACAGCATTTCAATTACAATAAATCGAGTCCCTCGCTAAAAACTTTTTTGTTAGAATTTTCAAAAATATACCCAGAGATGGATACAATTCTATCTATCCTAGAGTTAGGCAATGCGACACAGACAAATGCATGTAACGAATCTTAAGATTACAATATCATTACATCTTCTAACAAAGGTATCTCATACTGTATAATCGTTCTATTTGCATAGTTTCATTATCCCGCTCTTCCCACCCGTCATGCATTATCGATGACGATGGCGCTTTTTATTCTTTTTCTTTATCTCTTCTTTCTTCTTATCTTTTTTGTTCTTTTTTTTATTCTTTCTTTCTTTCTTTTAAATTTACTCTGTATTTTTATATCCAAAATCCTTCATTGCATGTCACCTTCATATTAAATTTTGGATAAAAATCATCATCATCATCATCATCATCATCATTTACTGATATCTTTTAAACCATTTGTTGTTGTTGTTCTTTGTTATTTTAGAGATCTTTTTTCCATAAATTGCTTCTTCTTCTTTTAGTGACACTTTCTTCTTCTTCTTCTTCTTCTTCTTCTTCTTCTTCTTCTTCTTCTTCTTCTTCTTCTTCTTCTTCTTCTTCTCTCGCTCTTACACACACATACACTCTCTTCTCTTTATTGTCTCTAGATAATTCCCCCCTTCCTCCTCCACTCCTCTTCTCTTTTCGTCTCTCCTTCTTTTGAACCCTTTCTACTACTCATTCTACTAGACCCCTTTAATCAACTTATTCTCCTTCTGTAAATATTTATTATAACTCTTTATATCCACCTTTATATTACTCTGACCCCATTTCCTACGTGTCTTATTCCACATCTTACTTTTTTTTCCATTAGAAGATTCCCATCTCCTTCCCTACACCGGAAATGTTCTCAATCTGACTTTCCCACGATAGATTTCACTAAAATATCGGGATCAAGTCTCCAATAAGCACCCTAGTTTCTCAAGCTATTGAAACGTTCACATTTTAACTCATCACCGGTAAGTTTCGCTTCAAACATAATTATAAGCAAAAGACAAAGACACGTTGGACCATATGACCTTTAGGCACCCCTTTTGCGATCTCGATTCTTGGGGACATTTTTTCCATTTACACCGTCAAAATCCGGTTAATTGTTAATAGACGATTTTTTAGAGTTTTTTTAAATTATAAAACTAACCCATAACCCTAACCCCTAATCCCTAACCCTAACCACTAACAAACAACCGGATTTTGACGGTGTAAATGAGAAAAGTGTTCTTGTGAGTCGATCATCGCGGAAGGGGTGCCTAAAGGTCATATGGTCCGACACGTTTTTATATTAAAATAGTTTTTATTCAATAAGAAGAGAAATTCAAATAATTTTTTTTATTCACAAAATATTTTCATGTTTATTTAAATAAAAGGATATTGTTCAGAAACAGTATCACACATTTTGTAAAATTTGTTTTTTTTATCAGATACTATATAAGTGCAAAAAATCGTCAGTTAAAATGTGAACCTTTCAATAGTTTGAAAAGCTAGGGTACTTATTGGAGACTTGATACAAATATTGTTCAAACCGACATAAACAAAGAAATCAATAGAGCGTATCATATTGCATAACCAACATATAAATATTTACCAAATCCTGCGTACGAGCAGGATGTAACACAAGATCACTATCTTAAGTGGAGTAACCGGTTTGAATTCGGAGCTTTCCTTCTCTTAGACAAACCAAGGTTAAAGAGTCCAGTAAAAGAGAAAGGATCAAAATCATCCTCTGATACCCGACGCTCCACATAAAGGGAAATGACGACATACCTTTTAATTTATTGCTAACTGGCGCATTTATACACACACACACACACACACACACACACACATACATACATATACATATATCTATTATTATACTAAAGCTGAGATTATCAACTTTCATTCCCTAAAGGATTTTTTTCTATTTATGTTATGGACACAATATTTATACTTAGATATTCCTTGATTTCAGGACTACTCATTGTTTTAAAAAAATTCAGTTTAATTGGTTTTAATTAGTCGTAATTAGCAATTAAGTCAACAACAGACCAATCCCTGTTTAATATTATACATGTCGCTCTTCTTCCCCTCTATATAGAGTTAACGGGAGTGGGAGAGTTAACGGGAGTGGGAGAGCTCACAGCATAGTTTTATTACTAAAAATCCAGCAGTCAGTCACACCCTCCTTATACCCCGTAATTCTCCGTAGATTCGCCCCTTCCCTTTCTCCAGACCACAGAGAATAAATGTTGTTTTGTTTTTACGCTCAACTAAAATTGAAATCATGCTTTAAAATAGATTTTTTTTAAATTACTTTAATTATTAATTTATAGAGTCAAATTCGGAATACATGTCTGCTTTAACATGATTATTAAACTTACTTTAAAAAGTATGCTCATTATGTTACTACTTTTCGACTTAGACAAAAATTTGACCTTAAATAATCAATTTAATAAATTTTAGTTCGTTTTTAAAATGAAAAGTAGATGATATTTTGGCAGATTCTAATCTTTTCCCTAATCATCTAGCGAGAGCTTAATGGGTGACCCAACGGGTCACTTTTTCTCTAGTATATATATATATATATATATATATATATATATTATTATATATATATGTGTGTGTGTGTGTGTGTGTGTGTGTGTGTTGTTCCTTCTGCATGTCAATGCTCGACAACACACAAGCAACAGGACAAGGGAGAAAATCGCTTCATTCGGGTGGACAACTTTACCGCATCCTCCATACTCACCAGATTTAGCGCCTTCAAACTATCATCTCTTCGGTCCCATGAAAGAGGGTTTGAGAGGCAAACATTATTCCAGTGACGAGGAAGTGAAATCTGTATTGAAGAAGTGTCTCAAAGAACAGTCAACAGAATTTTACGGGGCAGGGATACATGCTCTCATTCGAAGGAGGAACATAGCTATTGAGAGAAACGGTGACTATGTGGAGTTCTTATATATAAGAAATTACATATATATAGTTATAATAATAATATAATATAATAATTCTGGGTTAGTGTTAATAACCCAAGGGTTGACATGTCGTAAATCCAACCAACCAACCAACCAACCGAATATAGGAGAGTTCCCTTAATAAACATGACTCCGTGTCACATTATGCTCTAGAGACGGGAGGAGGGAATGATATGTTCATACAAAGCTAAGCTTAATTTGTTTTGTTTGTTTTGTTTTGTTTTATTCTACGGCATATCAAGTGAGTCATTTAATGCCGACAATGTTTTGAAATAAATTCAGTCTTAATGGATACTCAATAGTTTTTATAAACACATTTTTCTATTTAACCCATTAGATTGGACCCTGACAGTTACTACCACTCCGGGTCAGAGTGGATCAGGGAGCAATGGTGATAAAAAAAAGCGTTCCACATTCCCCAGACCTCCAAAACCGGAAACTCACCATCAAATTGTTTAACGTCATTCCCAGGATATGAAGACCCTCAGTCACCCCCTTCTAGCACTAATTTGATAAAAAGGGTTTGGGGTTGCCATAAAGCCAATAGGGTTGGGGCAATCATATTGGTGCTAAGGCTTGACATGACCAGCCGATTGATCGGAGTGGACATCTCCGACGCCCGTCTAGCTTAAGTAAAGGTTAAAGTGTAGTGTTGCACGTCATGGACTTCTCAGTCACCTAGGTTCCATCCTTAAGTATCACAGGTGGCCCCATTGGGGGGAGTCTTACTTCTCTGCGGAGATGCAGTCGGTGTATTCTAAGAACCAGCCAACAGGGCGGGCTAAGCTTCGTAAATAATACCAATAACTCACAGTTCTTTTAGGCCAACGATAAGGCGTTCGGGTGTGAGAGTTAAGATCGGTTTTCGTCATCTGACCATTTTCCGGACTTCCATTATTATTCTCATTCTGCACATTTACTTGCCTCAGTATGAGGGCCATATCCGGTGGGTGTTTGTCATTCCCCAAAGATTAAATCTATCTTGATTCTGCTGATATAAAAGCAGGAAAAGAGTAGAGAGTAAAGTTGCTAGAGAATAATTCACCTCGCTCAAGACAACGAGGAGGTATTAGTGTCTCGGTTTGACTAGAGGTCGCTCGTTTGAGTATCCTACTCAGAACTGGTGCTGCTATGTTTAAAGACAAAATGGATTCTCGCTCCCTTTTTCTCTCTCCCTCAAACACACACACACACACACACACACACACACATATATATATATATATATATATATATAATATATATATATATTATAACATATATATATATACATACACACACACACACACACACACACACATATATATATATACATACACACACACATACACATATATATTATATATACATACACATATACATACGTACACACATATATCCATACATACACATATATAGATGCATACACACACACACACACATATATATATATATACATGGAATCTCTCGTCGATTTCGATGCAAGAGGGTTCATCTAATGAACAACCCACACAGTGTTTTGTTTATAGTGGTAAAGGTTTGTGTGAGACCATCCGTACTTTTTAGCACAGTCGATAGGAAAGAATTGGTGCACAAGGAATGCCACACACCCAATCAACGACTGACCTCAGGTTTTTCAAATTCAAAGTTTTTCCTTCTCCTAAACTGGTTACCTATCTAAGGTTAAAGAGCACAGTCTGTCCTACTATTTTACCCATATCTGGGGGGAGAATATATGGATTCATACCTTTCCCAGGGTATTAGCGCTATGTGAAATGCAAACAGCCTTGTCTAGGATTTGAACTCGGGTCGACAAGTCCATTTCACACGACTTTAACCATTATGCCACACGCCTCCATATACATACGTACACACATTCATATACATACATACACACACACAACACATACACCCCACCCATATATATATATGGGGTGGGGTGTATGTGTTTGTGTATGTGTGTGTATGGGAGTGTGCGTACGTATGTATATGGAGGCGTGTGGCATAATAGTTAAAGTCATATATATATAATATATATATATATATATATATATATATCACTTAATTTGTTTGTTTGTTCACAAGAATATGTCACACTAAACTGAAGTTGCTGATAAAGAAGCATAATTCGAAAACGATTGTTTTGTTTTTTTTCATCCCCGTCGTATTACCATAGGGTCATGCAATCACTTAGAAATATTCGTGACAAAAATAGATTCTAATTCCTACGATGCGTTAATTTAAATCTTTTTACACAATTATTTGAGTGAGGAATTAATTATTTTTTCAATTAAATTCTTTTCTACTTCGAAAGTTTATCAAGAAAAAGAATTTATGGAGAACATTTTCAAGATTTCAAGGAAAAAAAACTAATAATGATTATCATTCCAATTAATTAATTTTCTTTCAAATAATTTCTTGTGATCGGATGATTTTTTTACAAAATTATAAAAAAATGTTTCCTTTTGAAAATTTAAAAAAACAAAAAAAAAAAATTAAAAAAAACAGAAAAAAACAGGCATTTTATTTTCATCATAGTTTTCTTTTCTTTTTTTTTTTGTTTTAGCTTCAGAGCAAATGGACAATGAATAATGGTTTAGCTCAGTCGGCAGAGTGTCCGACTAGAAACCACAACGTTCCTGGTTCGATACCAGCCCTCACCAACTAAAAAATAATTAAATCAATAAATAAAAAAGAACGGTATGTTTTGAAAATTTAGAAAACAAAAACAATAAAAGACAACGCAGAAAAACAATTTAAAAAAAAAACAGGCATTTTATTTTCATCTTATTTTCCATATTTTTAAAAATTTATTTTTTTATTTTTATTTCAGAGCGAAGAGACAAACGGTTTAGCTGAGTCGGTAGAGTCCTTGCCTAGGAATCGTAAGGAATCTGTTTCGATACCAGCCTTCGCTATCTGAACGTATGAGTAGCACAAGGATGTGCGGTAAAGTGTGGAGCTGATGGCAGGTTTGGCGCTCCTCCTCAGACGCCAAAACAATCTCCTTGGTCTATCGCTAGTGAAAAAGAGATAGACTCCTTCGCTGTCTGGCTGATACCGACATTAGGCCACCCCGACGACTCTACTTTCTTCGAAAACTTAGAAAACAAAAAAATACAAAAATAATAAAAAAGCAAATACAAAAAGACAACACACAAAATCAATTAAAAAAACAGACATTTTATTTTCATCTTAATTTGCATATTTTTTTTTTTAGCTTCAGAGCTAACGGACAAAGAATTTATTATTTAATTCCAAATTTATTTCTTTTTCTTCTGAAATATTCATGAACTGGGTATGACGTTGAACTGCATCTTGTAGTAAAGTTCCAATTCTGGAGCTCTGGGGAGTCTGGAGTACACCTTCATTGCTATTACTGCCTAGTTCACCCTGTCAGGTAAGAGGAATTACGGGCTCTTATTCTCCGAATGGTAGGCAATTGTTTCGGACAAAGAAGAAAACAACACAAATGTAAATTAAACATATATATTGACAAAGGTAAAAAAATATTGTTGCAAATTTTGTTGGCATTTGCTACAAGACTTATCTAAGAGGTGAAATTACAGTTCGTTGGTGAAGTGGCACTAGAAATGGAATTCTGGTCGCTGTGGCTGTAGAGTGCTGTTGAGACGTCTCTCCTGGTGAAAGTAAAGTGTTGGGGTGCTTTGCGACGCGTCCGTCCAGGCCGGTTCTCGTTCGATAAGTAAAAGTGTAGGGAGTGCTTTTTTGAAACTACTCGCCTGGTGAAACTGCCTTTCGAAGTGGGCTGTGGATGGAGACCTTGTTCAGGTGACTCCTCCGGTCGACAGCCTTCAGATGAGTGCCGGGGTTTGTTTTTGCCACCAACCTCGTGTTGGCGATTCGCCCCCTAGCGGCAGGGGAAGATAATTTAAATATCGGTTTTCCAATCCCATCTATGGATTACATAGATAAAAAAAATCAGTTTAAAATTGCCAACAAGAATAAATAAAACAAACGTTTTCGGCATAAAATAACCCAACAAGGGTTGACATGCTGTAAAATCCATACAACGAACCAGTCACCCAAACAACCGAAATATTTAGTTTTTCGACATTTCACTAAATCGGTTGGCTGGTTGATTAATTGATTTTAACGGCATATCAACTCGTCCAGAGTTATTTCATGCCTAGAGGTTAGGAAATAATATGTTGTACATTCATATTTACACTTTTGTAGTTAACAGTTTCAACGATATGTTAGCATCACTGGGGAAAAAAGGGACAGAATATCATCTATGTTATCTTTTGCAAATAGATCTTTCTTATTTGTATTAAAAAACATAACAGGGGGAAAAAATTCAGTGAAAACAACACACAAAAAATAGTGTGTGTGTGTGTGTCTGTGTGTGTGTGTGTGTGTGTGTGTGTGTGTGTGAGTGAGTGAGAAAGGGAGAGAGAGATTATTACACTTTTTATATATTGAAATATATGTAATAGCTCTTAAGTAAACATATCAAACGTTGTAATAATTAAATCATCTTACTGTGGTATATCCACATGTCCTGCTAATAATAATAGTTCTAAGCATATATATATATATATATATATATATATATATATATATATATATATATATACACACACAAGGTGAGTCATAAAAGTATCGAGATTGAAGCTGTATTATTTATCAAGATAGAAATAAAAAAATGAATGGAATGTTATTTTTTCAGAATACAAGATGTGTCAAAAAAGTACAAAAAATCTCGATACTTTTTTCACACATCTCTTGTATATATATATATATATATATATATATATATATATATATATATATATATTATAGAGAGAGAGAGAGAGAGAGAGAGAGAGAGGGCGAGATAGAGAAGGAGAAATGGAGATAGATTTGTGGTGGGTGACCAAGGAAATAGCGAGGAAGAACTTGACAAACCAAACAAAATCTGATAACATGAACTTTTCATGAGGTCAGATAAATGAATAGTCAATATTTTACGTCCACCAGTTGAATATGGTGACAATAAAAGTATATTTAATGGAAATGACAAACGGACAGTTGAAACGAATAAATATATATATATATATATATATATATATATATATATATATATATATATATATATGTTGAAAAATGAATAAAGGAAAGAAAGTATAGAATGGATAATATAGGATATTTTGATCAGTTTTATTTACACGTGTTTCGGTCAGGAGTTTATCCATGTGTATATTATTCAAACTATTATTATTTTTAAATAATATTATTATTCAAACTATTATTATTTTTAAATAACCAAATGAATAATAATAATAATAATAATAATAATAATAATAATAATAATAATAATAATAATAATAATAATAATAGTTTGAATAATGTACACATGAATAAACTCCTGACCGAAACACGTGTAAGTAAAATTGATTAAAATACCTATATTATCCATTCTATACTTTCTCTCCTTTATTCATTTTTTCAACATACTGTCGGATTCACTTCCAGTTTCATTTTATATATATATATATATATATATATATATATATATATATATATATATATATATATATAGAGAGAGAGAGAGAGAGAGAGAGAGAATAATCATAATTTACTACAGACAATTGTTGATTTTATTGTTTCTCTAATTCCGCTTTCCTATTTGCAGACACATCAACTGGACAAACCCCCAGTTCTTCCTGTCTTCATTATGAATGTCCTATTGATTCGAATGACGTCTAGACAACTCTCAATAAAACTGACACACAATCGGCCATTGTAAATAGACCGGCTTCTTACTAAACACAAAGTGTTTCATACTCGTTTCATTTGGCCCAACATCTTAAGACTCTTAGATTCTAAGAAGAAGCAAATTAGATATATCCGTTCTAACACCATGTTATAGAGGAGTTAACACCCCTACGGGGTGGACTCGCTCATAGCCTTATAATAACACCCCTACAGGATGGACTGGCTTATAGCCTAGAATAGTCGACGTAGCAGTGATAGAAACAGAAAATTATGGTTATTTCCTGTTGAGTAACTTGATATTACAGGGTGACCCAGAAAAACAGAACGCAAATTATTTATTTATTTTCCCATTAAACTAACCCTAACCCCCTAACCCTACCCCCCTAGTTGAGTAACATAATATTACAGGGTGACCCAGAAAAAACAGAACCCACAAATTTTTTTAATAAAACTTTAATTTTTTTAAAGTTTAAGTCCAACAAGGGTTAGGGTTAGGGTTAGGGGTTAGGGTTTACGGTTAGTTTAATGGAAAATAAATAAATAATTTGGGTTCCTACTCAACTAGGAAATACCCAAAATTATATTCGGACAAAATCACTGCGTTTGACTACACACATTTGACCCTCCTATTCTTGTAAGCTTGTCTTTGTGAATTGTTCTACTTCTTGTTTTTATGTAATAAGTATCTGTTAACACCAGATACAAATGTTGAATAAAATATATCTCAATCAAACTATTTCTCTGTGTATCTTTTACCACCTCAACGATACAACACACATTTGTCTTATCATGGAAGAAATTACTTAAAATTACTCCCACCCTGTCGACAGGGGTTGTAGAATATATACCGACTGCACCTCTGCAGAGGGGCAAAATCCCGTCAATGTGCCCACCTGTTGGCTGTGGATGTCAACCCTTGGCTTATTTCATGCCGAAGACGTTTTGTATTATTCATTCATGTTGGGTATTATTTTTTTTTTTTTCAAATTTAAATTTTTTAACATATTTTTTATATAACTCATTTTTTAATCTGTTTAATCCGTAGATTGAACCCTAACAGGTACTACCACCCGGGTCAAGGTGGACCTGGGAATAAGTATTAAAGGTTACTCCACACTCCCAAAAGCTCCAGAATATGAACTTCACAACTAGACGCAGTTTAAAGGCATACTCTGGACACTAAGACCCTCAGCTACCGCCTTCTAGCACATATATGATAAAAAGGGTTGGGGTTTGCCATGAGAGTAATAGAGTCGGGACAATCATGTAGTTGCTAGGGCTTGGCATGACCAGCCGATTGCTCGAAAGGGGCCCTCTTCTACTATGCGTCTAGCCTAACCAAAGGCCAAAGTGGAGTTTTTCATGTCATGGGCTGCTCAATCACCAGTACTTTTGCATCACGTGTTGCCACCTACAACCGACAATTGACCCCATTGGCGGATTTTTTTTTATCCCCCTGCAGAGATACAGTCGGCATATTTTACTTTGGAAACGTATAAACCACCTCACCCCCAGCAATGGGTTAAATAGTACCACTATTCTTCTTCTTGGGACCGGTTTAACACAATCGATAGGGTTATTTCCTATAATTCTAACATAAACAAAGGGGAACCACTCTTGACTGATAAATTATTTATTTATTTTCCCATTAAACTCACCCTAAACCCTAACCCTAAACCTGTCTTCTTTTTTCCTAGTAGATCAATAAATAAATAAATAAATAAATAATTTATCAGTCAAGAGTTGTTCCCCTTTGTTTATGTTAGATTTATAAGAAATAACGATCAGTAAAACACCCGCCAAAGAATCGCAAGGTACCTGGTTCGATACCGGTTCCGCCAACTCAGCACATGAGTAGCACAGATTGGGTTAATCTGATCTGTGAGGTTAAGTGGAGAGCTGAGACAGTAGGTGTGGCGCTCCATTTCAGCAAAAACAATTTGCTTGGTCTTGCTCTAGCGAAAAGGAGATAGACTCCCACGCTGTCCGGCTGATACCAACAACAAGCCACTCTGCCAACAAACAGCTTGCAATCTAACTTTATTCTTAATGAAAATATTTACACGAAGTTATGATGTGTAATAGATTTACATTTTTTAATTCTTCTTCTATTGTTGCATACTGGGGTTTTCACTAAACCAAAACGATATAATGTTATATACCTTTCTTTACTTCTTTACTTCTTCTGCTTTGGTCATCTGTTCTTCTGGCCGGCTTTGGTTCTATCTTCTAACATCTTGGTCTGGTCTCTTCTAAAGTCGGGACTTTCTTGGGGACTTCGGGTCTAGTTTCTGTTGGGATTTCTTGTTATCAGAAGCCCTGTGTTATTGTTAGTTTTTAGGTAATAAACACAAGACTTCGATTTACGTTGAAAATAACTATGCAACACTATGAGGATGGTTTTGGCATTAAATAACCCAGTAAGGTTAATATACATTTAAACAAAGAAACCCAATTTAATAATAAATGAACACAGGGTCGGATTTGAGAAAGCTTTATTCTACTTAGAATACAGTTGCACTTTTCTTGGGAGTTTATATACTTTCAGAAAGCTAAAGATTTACACAAAGGTGAGGCAATAATAAAACAGGGGAAGTAACTCTCAATTACTTATTACACCAACCAAACTAAACCATGCTCATGTGCATTAGAGTAGATTGATTTTTTTTAGCCTAGAAATTGGTTAGAAAATATAGCAATTTCAATATTTACAATAGAAAAGGTTGTCATTTTAAAGGAAAAGAATAAAATAAAAATAGAATTCAAATTGAAAATATGCCCCCCCCCCGCATCACAACTGATACCTACGATATGCTGTTTTTTACCCAATAATTAAGCTGTAACACTTTAAAAGATTGAAATATATTTCCTCAAACGACGGCAAGGTTTAGAAGAAAAATATTTTGTGAGGTAATTCTTTATGTTAGTTTTCGACACACGGGAGACGTTACAGTTTCAAAATCGACCTACCCTAACGTGCATTCCAAAGTTACTATTCCTGCAACAAAACAAAATGCCACGTGAGTTCTCATCCAACAAATCCTGCGTGATCTCAAAATGCCTTCGGTTATTTGCCAATCGTATTCATGGAAATGTATTGTCGCTTTTATCATTTCATTTCTCTCTCTCTCTCTCTCTCTCTCTCTCTCTCTCTCAACGTAATCATCGTCCAGTGACCTTACTTGCACGTTATTTTACCCAATGTGTGTTGCCATGGCGATATGATTTGGAGATTTACTTGCTGTTTGTTATCAGCTGCGTAATATCGTTGGAATTTGAAAAAAAGACCCAGAGGAATTAAGACATCATGTGTAGGTGCACGCGAATGCTCACACACACACACACACACACACACACCTGCATATAACACACGAACACACGCATTAGCTATGGGGAGTGGTAGCACATGCTGGTTTGTTTTTTTACGGCATATCAACCCTTTTTGGGTCATTTCATACCGAATCAAGTTATTTTGATATTCGTTGTCCTATAGTACTGTTGCTTAAATGATTACCCATTTAAGTATTGAACTGGCTCGTTACTGCTTAACTTCGGTGATCTAGTGGGAACCGGTGCTTTCAACGTGACTTGCCTGTAAACGGTAGCACCTGTTAACGTCCTATCTATGGGTTAAATAGAAAAAAAATGAGTTTACAAAAACTCATTTAAAAAAATTGAGTTTAAATTTTAAAACATGAATACCCATCAAGAATGAATAAAATAAAATGTCTTCGGCATAAAATAACAGTAGTTCCTGGAATATAATAGTTGGTTGGTTTTGGTTGGTTGATTGATTTTAACGGCATATCAATCCCTCTGGGGTTATGTCATGCCTAGTGGTTAGGAAGTAATATATGTTGTGTATCTATATTTACACATTTGTAGTAATTGGTTTTAACAATGTGTTAGCATCATTGAGGATCATGTTCTATGGTATTGATTAGGTTCACGTCTATATTCTGTGGTATAATTTTATTTCCTTCAAAAATGACAGAATGTCTTCTATGTTGACTTTTTCAAATAAATCTTTCATATTGTTTGCATTGAAATAACGGTTTCTGATGTGAGCAAAATAATAATAATAATAATAATAATAATAATAATAATAATAATAATAATACCAGACCTAGTGTTGATAAACAAAAAAGAAAGAACTTGTCAACTGGTGGATTTTGCAGTGCCAGCAGATCACAGGGTGAAGTTAAAGGAAAATGAAAAAATAGACAAATATCTGGACCTTGCCAGAGAACTGAAAAAGTTGTGGAATATGAAAGTCAAAGTGATACCAATTGTAGTTGGTGCACTTGGAACAGTCCCAAAAGGATTAGAAAAGGGCTTGGAAAGTTTGGATATCAGAGGAAGGATTGAAACCATTCAGAACACTGCACTGCTGCAATCTGCCAGAATACTCTGAAGCTAACACTGATGTGAAAACTCAAAAGGAGTAAATAATAATAATAATAATAATAATAATAAATAATAATAAATAAATAATGTTTATGTTTAGAAAATTATCCGTTGCTTTCAACGTGACTTAACCGTAATCGGTAGCACCTGTTATAGTAATATCTATGGGTTAAATAGAAAAAATGAGTTTATAAAAATTGTTTTAAGAAATTGAGTTTAAATTTTAAAACATGAATATCCATTAAGAATGAATAAAACAAAACGTCTTCAGCATAAAATAACCCAATAAGGGTCGACATGCCGTAACACAGTAGTTCATGAACAATGATAATGCTTCTGTCTAGAAAATTATCCGTAATTAGGTGCTTGTAATTTTGCCCGATAGATAGATAGATAGATAGATGGAAATGAAGAGGCTATAGTTAGCTAGCTGGATAGATAGATAGATAGATAGATAGATAGATAGATAGATAGATAGATCTGTTAGGGTCCCTTGTATAGGTCAAATAGATCTGTTTCAAAATCATTCGTATTCGACCGTATGTAAAACAAAACAAAAACTCTTAAGAAACAACCACACAAAGAATGTAAATATGAACGTACAATGAACGCGATTCCCTCACCTCAAGGCATAAAATAATCCTAGACGGAATAACATGCCATTAAAACTAATTAATCGATTAATCATGTACTTCATTGGTACAGACAGAGTTAGCAGCTGAGATCTTGCTATTTTATAATATTTCTTTTAGATGAGGCTAGATAATTAGTATTATTAGGATTATTCGGACCATTGTCATCATCTTTATTGTTATCTGTACAACGTTTCGTCCGATGTGCCCTCTAGCCTTCTTCAGGTATTTTTTGTCGGACTCGGGACTCCTGCTATTTTATGTCGTTCGCTTTTTTGGACCATATGACCATTAGGCACCCCTTTTTCGATTTCGTTTCATAAGGACATTTTTTTCATTTACACCGTCAACTTGTAAAAAGTTGAAAAATGCGTCTAAAAATCGTCTGTTAAAAAACCCCCGGATGTTGACGGTGTAAATTAAAAAAATGTCCTTATGAAACGAGATCGAAAAAGGGGTGCCTAAAGGTCATATGGTTCGCTTTTTTTTTTAGCGTCGGCCATTTTTAATGAGTTCATCGAAATGAATCGCAAGAAAAGGCGGGAACTTGATTAGAAGACAGTTGTATATCTTGTTGAACTTTCTTTTGAAGCTAATCATCTTGTCTTGTGTTGTCATCAAAACGACCATGAAAGGGTTTCACTGCAGATAATTAGGGCAACAGACAGATAGGCGGGAAGGTGGACAGACAGGCAGGTAGGTAGGCAGGCAGACAACACTCTTATGCCAGCCACACCCTGACACAAAAAAAGTTCAATGTCTCGTTCCAGAAAGCCCAACCCCCCACGCTGCTCCTACACATTGCATTCAAAATGGTAGCGTCAGAGTCAGTCCCTAGAGACTGAGTTGTGCCAAAAGGCAAGTGCTTGGGCTGGGGCTGGAGAACTGAACATGTTTTGTTCCTGTCCACGAGTACGCGCAAAGAATTCTACTTTAAACTCGACCTTCTTTCATATTTCACCCTCGTGAAGAGGTAGATAAATATTCACATTTCGACAGAACAAATCAACAGTTTCGACGGTTAGATAGTAAACAAAACGAACTGAAGTACCGGGTAATCCTTAACTATTTCCTCGTAAATTCCTACCATAAAATAAACTGAACCCTCACTTTATGTCCGTGTTTTTGCAATAAATGTTTTATTTTTGTTGCACCCGTTATTTTACAATACTAAATATATTTTCTTTATTTATTTTAATATTCACTTCAATGTGTATATTCTAAAAGTTTTTTTATTTTGTGAGAATGGTTAGTTTTAAAGTGGGGGCTCCTTTTGTTATTGTTATTTTTTTTTTTTTCTTTCTTCTTTTTGGCTTTGGTACTCTAAAATAAAAACGTCAGATTTTAATCATCGTCGACGAAAAAACAAAATTACGGTCATAATAGGAGGATCCAATTTATGACTAAATTGTAAAACGAGCCCCCACTTTAAAAACTAACCATTCTCACAAAATAAAAACTTTAGAATATACACATTGAAGTGAATATTAAAATAAATAAAGAAAATATATTTAGTATTAGTGCTAGTGAAAAGGGGATAGACTCCCTCGCAGATTGGCTGATACCGATTTTCACCCCGACGACTTTATTGAGCTAGAGAAAGTTCAAATTATAACCTTTCCTAATTCTATTTTAATTGACGATTTTAAAGAATTTTAAAGAATATTTGGGAAAGCCAAATATTCAATTTCACTCCAATAGCGGGTAGATTTTTCTCCGGAGGAGAGACGTTACATAATTTTTGCAGTTGGCATAGAATGCCGACATGTCAAAACTATTTCCTACGGAGGGGTAAGGTCCCACCCCAATGTGTGGCCTGGGTATGATATTAAACTGTATCTAGTAGTGAGGCTCCAATTCTGGAGCTCTGGGGAGTGTGAAGTACTCATTCATTGACATTACTCTCAGGTCCACTCTGTCCTGGAGTGGTAGTACCTGTTAGAGTGTCATCTATGGCTCAAAAAGCTCTGTTAGATAGGAACACTTGATATCATAAACGTATGCAAAAAGTTTTGATAAACTACACAAAAATGTAAATCTAAAAGTACAATGTTCGTAATTCCCTAACATCGAGGCACAGAATAACCCCAGACAGGTTGACCTGCTGTTAGAATCAATCCATTATATTATTCAATTTTATTCCTACATTTTTACCCCAAGCACATTTTTTCATCATAATCTTTTATTTGATTAAGTTCATAATATCCTTAATCAGTTGAGATCAAAAAACATCAAGACTGAATATTCAAATTAAAAAAGAAAGAAATTTAAGAGAAAACTTGTATTCATTATATATTACAAGCAAAGAAAAAAACAAAAAAAAAACACTATCCGGTTGGTGTAAAAATGAATTATTGAAATATATTGCCTGAGCGGGGTGGGAAAAATTAGATAAAAAAAAACGTCGTCAGGGTGGCATAAAGTCAGTATCAGCCAGAGAGTCTATCCCCTTTTCACTAGCGCTAGACCAAGGAGATTGTTTTTAGCATCTGAGGCGAAGAACCACTCCTATCATCTCCTCACTTTGCCGCACAGATCCCGTGCTACTCATGCGCTGAGTTGGTGAGGGTCGGCAACGAACCATGAACTTTGAGGTTCACAGTCAAACACTCTACCAACTGAGCTAAAAACGTTCAATATTTGAAAAAGTTAATTACTTACTTAAAAAACATCATATTAACACACACCCCATCAGATACATTTGTTTTGTTTTGTTTTACGATTGTAAGGACCTCCACGTTTTTGGAAATTTCTGATTTGATTATTCAGAATTTTATCTTTATAGAAAAATTTCAAAATACATTTTGTTCGGATTTCATAAATTAAATAAGGGGGGGGGGGTGAGGTCGACCCGTTAAAAAATTCTTAATGTATTTTAGGAAAAAAATATTTTGAACATAAATTCATCTATAGGTGAATAAGTATCAAAATTTTCGTGAAAATTTGACTATTAATTGATTTTTTATACAATTTGAAAAAAATTACTTTGACGCAAGCAGTGACGTAGTTTCGGTTACAGACAAACATAGACCTAATTTCCATTATCAATAGAATATATATGTATGTATGTATTATATTACATGTATATTATATTATATATAATATATTATATAATATTTGATATACTATATATATATGTATTCATTTTGATATATACAAGGTGTGTCAAAAAAGTGTCGAGATTTTTTGTACTTTTTGACATACCTTGTATTCTAAATAATAACGTTCATTCTTCATTTCTATCTTGGTAAATACAGCTTTAAACTTCGTACTTTTTGTTCATAGCAAATACAGCTGGAATCTCGATACTTTTTTGACACACCTTGTATATAATTTGTGTGTGTAAGTGTGTGTGTGTGTGTGTGAGTATTTGTGTATGTAGCGTTCAACGAATTTACAATGTACGTCGTTGTACTGACTTAACCACACCCAGAGGCCCATATTGTCTAGTTTCTAAGCTGCTATGGCTCAACAGGCAAAAACAAACATCGCACCGTTCCACATCTGTTTGCATTTGAGCCCAGACGCAAGATCATCGCTCTGAAGTCTCCACTTGGCTTTTAAACAGAAGAGTACATCCCTTCTCTCTCTCTCTCTCTCTCTCTCTCTCCTCTCTCTCTCTCTCTCTCTCTCTCTCTCTCTCTCCCGCTAAAATAAATAATCAAATACACAGTACCCTCGTTTGTATGAACTTATTGTCTTGGAGGCTCAAATTAAAATGTCAACTAAATTCAATATCTATGACTAGCAACATCAGTCAACCAATCATTGTCTTCTGAAAAGACCACACCTATCAACTTGGTTTAGTCTGAATCGTGCTATATAAGGGTTGGGTTAAGGGCACCTTATGTGGTGTAATGTAGGTATTGCCAAAGTTGGCGAAAAATCCGTGTTTTAGAAAACAAATACCCCCCCCCTATTGAAAAAAGTTACCAAACATCAGGACATCAGGGAATTATCCGATTTTAATGAAATTTTCAGTGTTGATTTATCAATGAATGAATCTTATAATGCGTCAGTTATTTTATTTTAAAACTTTCTGATTTTTTTTCAGGTCATTTAACTTTGAAACCCTGCCCACCCCCCCCTCCGTTTTGAGAGCGCAAAGTATCGGTGTGGTATATATGTGATTGATACTTTTTTCTGCATAAATAAAAAAACAAAAGACCAACTATGTGAATAGAAGAAAAATCTTTTTTCTAAAGAATATGCTCGGGTAGTAAACAAGTACCGAAAATCGGAAAATAAAATGAAAATAAAAAGTATTCAATTCGATAATTATTTAATTGGCTATTATTTTATAAAAGAAAAAAATATACATCAATATTTGTTCCGTTTAAATGCATCAGTTATCTGAAAACATATTTTCAACTGAAAAAGTGTTAAATTTTTGAAGGGTGCTAAATTTTTCACTCATACACATATACATATTTAGTAAGTCTACATCTATCTGTCTGTATGTATATATATATGTGTGTGTGTGTGTGTGTGTGTGTGTGTGCGTGCGCGCGTGCACGCGCGTGTGTGTGTGATATTTATGGGAAAATAATATTTGGTTGCTTTTAGAAGCATGGAAGTAATAAGTGAAATAAATGAAGAACTGAGTTGAATATTATGTTCCATTTATTTTCCAATATTTCGAGGAAATACATCCCTCTTCTGAGGTTGTTTTTTTCTCCCGCAACAACATCATAAGGAAGATCTCTTCACTTGATCTTTGGATTATATATATATATATATATATATATATATATATATATATATGAAAACATTTTTGCGCTATTCGACATTTGTAAACTTTTTCATTTGAAAATATATATTCCCTTTGACTCTCGTCATCAGTCTCTATCTGTGAGCGCTCATGACAGGTCCTTGGAATAGCATCCAATATCCGCGCAGATCTGGTGACTGTAAGTTTTTACTGTTCGGCCAAAATGGCTGCGCCCATGTGTAGAAATCTAAAGGAGAACATCACTTATAAGTTCGTCCTTCCTCCTCTAGTAATGCACAGCATGTCTTACTTGAATCGTTTGTGTTATTGGCGGTAAGTGGCCGTATAGCTTTTTTGTGGTATACTCTTTCTATGATTTGTTCAAGACAGAATGCAGCGTACCTGTGTAGTTTTCGTCTAGATTTTTTTTCTCTCTCTGGTCGTTTCGTTAAAGTCGAAATGGTTCAGCCATACAGTTGTGCTGATATGGCTACAGCTTGGAAGAATTCCTGTTTTAAATGCTATCAACTTCTGTACGTATACAAACATATATCTATACATATAAAGAAGCGCGTGGTGTAATGGTTAAAGTCATGGGAATTGGACTCGTCGCCCCGAGTTCAAATCCTGGGCGTGGTAATTGCATTTCACTTAGCGCTAATACCCTTGGGAAAGGTATGAATCCTACTCTCCCTCCAGCTATGGGTAAATAGTGTGGCAGACTAGGCTCTTTAACATTGGTTAGGCAACCGGTCTAGGAGAAGGAAAACTCTGAATTCAAAACTGTTAAACTCCGCTTAAGAAATTGACCTTGTGTAATTGTGTGTATGTGTGTAAGTATGATATTTAATTTATCAGTTAATGACAAAGTATATATATATATATATATATATATATATATATATATATACATTCCCTATCACCAGATCTTGCTTTTAGGGCAAAAATAATGAAGATTTGACTTATATTCATGAAGATAATTAAATAATAAATTTTAGATAGTGACAGCATGGAATTTCTTTTTCTTTTTCTTTTTTTATTTTTGGCATTTAATATTTAAAATAGGAAACATAAATTAAGTGTCTGTGCCCTTTTTTTCTGACGCCATTAGGCCAAATCAACGCAAGGTCTTTTTTATGTAGGGATTGTAATGGGGCATCCTGCGAGGATTCAACTCACAATTCAGTAATAATAGATCTTTAAGACTAAATTTTTGTCCCTCTTCCACCTTTAACCAGGCAATACCGGGTAGCCGCTTCTAGTAAATTATATATGTCAGTTTTTCAATCGTTTGTATACGGGTGACTGTTTTCCTTCAACATTGTAAAGAGAAAATGTACTTAGGAAACATTTTAAGTCTGTGAGTATAGAAAGAAACAATATTGGTTTAGTCAGATCTTTCTCATGGTCACACGTTCGTTCAAATGTTCGTTTCAAATGTCCGTTTGTCATTTCCATTAAATATATTTTTATTGTCACCATAATCAACTGGTGGACGTAAAATGTTGACAATTCATTTACCTGACCTCATGAAAAGTTCATGTTATCAGATTTTGTTTGGTTTGTCAAGTTCTTCCTCGCTATTTCCTTGGTCACCCACCACAAATCTATCTCCCATTCTCCTTCTCTATCTCGCCCTCTCTATCTATCTCCATATATATATGCCAGTCTGTTCGTATCTATCTATTTATCTATATGTCTGATTGTACGTGTCTATCTATCTCAATCTGTTAATATCTATCTATCTATCGATCTCAATCTGTTAATGATTTTCCCAACCCTATTGCCCTTATGGCAAGCCCCAACCCCTCTTTATCATGTGGGTGCTAGAAGGCGGCGACTGAGGGTTTACATGTCCTGGGAATGACGTTAAACTCTATCTGATGGTGAGGTTCCAGTTTTGGAGGTTTGGAGAATGTGGAGCACCCCTTCATCACCATTGCTCCCTGGTCCACTCTGACCCGGAGTGGTAGTACCTGTTAGGGTCCCATCTATGGGTTAAATAGAACAATGTATTTATAAAAAATTGTATTATCCATTAAGAATTGATTTAATATCTGTTAATATCTATCTATCTATCTATCTATCTATCTATCTATCTCAATCTGTTAATATCTATCTATCTGTTTGTAGCCCTATTTACTTATAGCCTGTTAAGTGAATGCAACTGAATCGCTTTTATTCTTTTTCGTTTATGTTTAAGGAGGGAGAAGGGTTTTTTTACGCGCGTTTTAGTTATATTCTATTGTTGGTCAGACTAAAGAGAAACAAGCCAAAGAAGGGGGGGGGGAGAAAGGGTAATTTATTAAGATTAGCTTTACACAAGGCCTGAAGTAGAGAGCACTCAGTGAGCATTAGGTTCTGCTAGTTAAGTTGGCCAACCACTAATTAGGAAGATATGAGAGACGTCTATGAAGAAATGAAGTCAATGGCAAATATATAAGAAAGAAAGAAAGAAAGAAAGAAAGAAAGAAAGAATAATGTAAAGAAAGACATTTAAGAAAGAAAGAAATATGAAGAAATGAATAAAGAAAGAAATATGAAGAAATGAATAAAGAAAGAAAGAAAGAAAGAAAAAAGAAAGAAAGAAAAAGAAAGAAAGAAAAAGAGAAAGAAAGAAAGAAAAAGAGAAAGAAAGAAAGAAAAAGAGAAAGAAAGAAACGTAAAAGAAAGAGATAGAAAGAGAAAAATGTAAATAGATAGAAAAAGAACGAAAGAAAGAAATGTAAAGAAAGAAAGAAAGAAAGAAAGAAAGAAAGAAAGAAAGAAAGAAATGAAGCAAGAAAGAAATGCATTAACAAAAAGAAAAAGAAAGAAAATGTAAAGAAAGAAAGAAAGAAATCTAAAGAGAGAGGGGGGAAGGAGAGAGAAAGAAAGAAAGAAAGAAAGAAATGAAAGAAATAATGAAATGGACGAATAAAAACGAAAAAAGGGAAGAAAAGGGCCGAGGAGGAAGAGGAGAAGGGGGAGGAGATTAGGTCAGAGATCAAGGGAAAAATAAATAAGTAGGAAATAACGTAAAATGAAAGCAAGTAAAAGGAATTAGTCTTTGAAGAGGTGAAGGTGGAGGAGATTAATGAAAACGCCAGACAAAAAAAGGGGGGGGTATCAAAACTAGGTCAGAAAGAAAAAGGGAAAGAAATAGCCCCTAAACTAAAAAGATTATATGCCTGTAAATAGAACACATAAAAACTGTCTGTGTGTCCCTTGCATTGTTTCCTGTCTTTTTTTTTTTTTTTAGCGGAAGTAGATTTTTTTCTACTGTAAATATTTATCTTATTTTATGATTGTGTATAAGACACTGAGTACAAGACATATGAATTGAGTGGTGTTGATTCTAATTTAGGCCTGTCCTTCCCAAGATGTCGAGATCCTTTCGTGTTCACCGATAATTTCTAATCATCCAATGTTTATGAACTTATGAAAATTTTTCATTGAATTATTTCTGTTACATACATTTTAAATATTTAGTTTGACTAAGGTGATGTGTCGCTAAATTCCCAATACAGTTTTCGGACCATATGACCTTAAGGCACCCTTTTTGCGATTTCGATTCGTGGGGACATTTTTCCATTTACACCGTCAACATCCGGTTAATTGTTAACAGACGATTTTTAGATTAAAAAAAAATCCAACCCCTAACAAACAACTGGATTTTTACGGTGTAAATGAGAAAAGTGTCCCCACGAGTCGAAATCGCAAAAGGGGTGCCTAAAGGTCATATGGTCCCAGTTTTCGACAGAAAATATTAGCGATTGATACTAAAGTAAAGTAGTTATTTAAAAAATGTTTTTAGAATCTAAAGATATGGCATTTTAAACTTAACATCTGGCTGCTCATATTTTAAATGAATTTTATATATCAATCTATTATAGTAGAAATACCTACTTAAATCAGAAAGTTTTGAAATAAAATAACTGATGCATTATGAAATTTATTCATTGGTAAATCAATGTTGAAAATGTCATTAAAATTGGATAATTCCCTGATTTTTGGTAATTTCTTTCAATCGAGATTGTTAAATTTATTTTGTAAAGACGAATTTTACGGCAACACATGGCGGACATCTTAAGAAATATTTGATCAAAATTGACCGAAAAATAGTTTTAAATGTATTAAAAATAAATTATATGTCTATAATTATTATTATTATTTTTACTGATGCTCATTATGTTACTACTTTTCGACTTAGACAAAAAAATTTGACCTTAAATAATCGATTTAATTAATTTTAATTTGTTTTTTTTTTTAAATTAAAAGCAGGCGAAAAAATGGATATCCTTAAAAGTTTTTATCGATACAAAAATTTTGAAAATTCTGATCTACTTAGTTAAAAATGTCGTCAGTCTATCTAGAATAGTGTACCCCGAAACTTTTGAACATTCAATTTTCTTTTTTAGCTTTTTTTTTTCTCATTCAATTAATTTTACTTTCATTTAATAATCAATATATTTCGACATTTAGTACATTAGGTAACACCAAATTCAAGTCACGTGATCAATTAAGGCATATTGAAGAAAGAAACGCAAATATTTTTGGATTTTTTTAATCTTACATAATAATAATAATAATAATAATAATAATAAAGAGTTGTTACAAAGGAAAACAGTTAATTCAAAGATCAAATTGTCCGATTGGGAAAAAATTACTCACCGTTACCTTGAAAAATAAGTAACTGAGGTGTTTATTAATAATCTGCACTATAGACATAGTTTAGAAAAAAAAAAATTAAAAAAAAAAAAAAGGAAAAAAAATTCTGTGTCCGGCACTAGAGACCAGTGAACATGTGCGGTTGTATCGACGACAGAGATTACAGTGGTTGCTTTCGGTCGTCATTTCACACCTCTATTTCGAAATAATAGGTTTATGTGTTTATTAAAAATCTGCACTATAAACATAGTTTAGAAAACAAAAAGGAAAGAAATCCTGTGTCCGGAATAGTTTATAGTAGAGGAAATAAATCTAGAACCGTTTAGAGTGGCGAAAATAAAGCTATGCTAAAAGAAAAAGGATAAACATTAATGAGTACCACGTCAAAATTCAGGACACAGGAAGTATGTCTTCGAAACGTCATGGCTTACCACTGAATTATAAGCGAAGATGTTGGATTAAACTAAAATTAAGAGTTTCTTTCTCTAATTTCAGTGAGTAGTGCGACTACTATACTTTTGTGGAGGATTAAAATCGACTAAAACCGACTAAAATAAAATAAAACCTAAAAAAATAAAGTAAATAAAAAATAAAGTAAAACTCCCAGAAGACACTAGTCAGGAAGAGGTAAGAAAAGCATTCGCAGTGAAGGTTCGCGCTTCCTGGCGCCAAATAGAAAAAATCTTTCGGACCATATGACCTTTAGGCACCCCTTTTGCGATCTCGTTTCATAAGGACATTTTTTTCATTTACACCGTGAAAATCTGGTTGTTTGTTAACAGACGATTTTTAGTGTTTTTTTAAAATGATAAAACTAACCCTTAACCCTAACCCCTAACCCTAGCCTCTAACAAATAACCGGATTTTCACGGTGTAAATGAAAAAAAAATGTCCTTATGAAACGAGATCGCAAAAGGGGTGCCTAAAGGTCATATCTTTCTTTTTCAGACCGAGACATCGTAGGGCTCACATCTGTCGCTAGTTCGGGAAAAATTGTTCTCCTTCCAAAGATAGTAGTGACCGAAAAAATAAAAGTCAACCTTGAAAGTATCCAAGTCCTTGTCGTTCTTTACCCTGTAGTGAATTGCGTTTATTTCAGCGTACAACCAGACAAAGATTAATTCCACTATTTGGGGTTAAAACAAATAACAGGAACACGCAACACTGAAGAACCGACCGAGGACTACTACCATTCCTACGCTACCCACCCTACTCTGATCCAAACTCTATTTCAGAAAGGCTACCACCCTCCTCTATGAACTCTGGCTCATACTGCATGGACGTGGCGGTCATCCCTTTCTTATGTGTTTTCAGTTCCAGAAAAAAAAAACGTAGTTTTAATCACGTGTTGTACATTTCCCCTCTATCTGATCTGTGTCTTGTTTTTATTTCCACTACTACTTCAGCATTTAACACAACACACGTATTGTTGTAAATGGGTAAATGTATATATATTTACCAACCCCTCCGCACGAGCAGGATGCGACACAAGGTCAATTTATTAAGCAGAGTTCAACAGGTTTCTCCTAGACCGGTTACCTAACCAAGGTTAAAGAGCCCAATCTGCCCTACTATTTACCCATAGCTGGAGGGAGAGTAGAATTCATACCTTTCCCAAGGGTATTAGCGCTAAGTGAAATGCAATTAGCACGTCTAGGATTTGAACTCGGGGCGACGAGTCCATTTCCCATGACTTTAACCATTACACCACGCGCTTCCTAATGTATAAGGTGCATAAAATAGCAATGTCCGCAGTGAGAAGAAACGATATTGAAATTGCGTCAAGCTTCAGCCATCTTGGACGTGAATAGACTGAACATCAAGGATTAATTCATCAGCCATTAGGGTAGGATTAATGTTGGCAATTATGAAGACAAGATAAAGACAAGGATAAAGATAACAGGTAATGAACACAACTCAAGGCTTTTCAACAAAAAACGATTCGTTTATCAATCAACAAGAACATGTAACATACAATATACAATATGTGAGTTGAGATACAAAGTGTATGCAAGGTTTACAATGTGTCACAATAGAATAGTGTAGTGTGTAATGGTTTGCAAAATAATGCTTTTGCGAAACCTATCTGTCTCTTGTAATTAGAAGTTTGACTTTTACGACGTCTACGGCTCCTTCCCTGGGCAGGTTTCAAAGCATGTCGTTCTCGACGTCTATAGCTGGCAGGCTTCAAAAGCACGTCGTCCCTCGACCTCTGTTGCTGGGGAAATAGGGAGATTCATGGTATCAACCCTCGAAAATTGGCGGATAAACTAGACCTAGTAATATAGGCTCTGATTTGTCTTTTACAAAGGCCCCTGGCCAATTGCACGAGACTTCTCATCAGGTGATGGCCAAGGGACCCACGGCCTCCGTGTTTTGGCAATGGTCAAAGGGAGGTAACTGTTTAAGATAATATTTCTTATATTAAAGCATCATAAGTTGTTCATTCATGAAAGAGCCGAGTATTCTAAGTTAAAACGTTAAACAAAATTTCACTGTTTCTCTGAATGTTTGAGATGAGGCTTGAAGATTAGTATTATCTGCGTTATTCGGACTATTGTCCCCATCTTCATTGTTATTTGTACAACGTTTCGGCCGATATACCCTCCGGCCTTCTTCAGGTTCCCAAGTCCGACAAGAAATACATGAAGAAGGTCGGAAGGTATATCGGCCAAAATGTTGTACAAAAAACAATGAAGATGGGGACAATAGTCCGAATAACGCAGATAATACTAAAATTTCACTATTTTAGCCGGTTTTTGCATTTTTAACGGGGCTGTTTGGAATGCCTATTGGAAGTCTGCACAAACTATCCTATAGTTTCAAAAATTGTATTGATATACTCCCTTCATTTAAGGGACAACTTACAACTTAAATCGCTTAAATCAGTTTGGAGCAGTCTATTCAGATATTGATTGTTTCATTTCTTTACACTTGTCAAATTTTGAGAGCAGGTTCAGTGACTTTGACCCTCAGCTTCAAACAATACCACTAAATTGCTAGAATTTCACTTCTGGTATCCACACCGAAAATATAGGTTTCCAACGGACTCCAGAGTAAAATAAATAAATAAATAAATAAATAAAAATAAAAATAAACGAAAGCGAAAAGATAGACAAATACTGGGATTTTGCCGGAGAGCTAAGTAAATTGTGGAACGTGAAGGTGACGGTGACACTAATTGTAGTGGGTGCCCTTGGAACAATCCTCAAAGACCTGGAAAGGAGACTGGGGAAACTGACCATCAACTCAAAGACAGAAGAATCCTGGAAACCTCCGGAGGTCTGCTGTTACTCAGACATAAAAACCACGAGTTAAAAATGGTGTGAAAAAGTCTCAAGGCGTAAAATGATAATATGTCTATGTCTCCAACTCCACCTCTTCCCTCTCACTATCTTAAAACAAAGAAAAGGACATGAAGATACTCAGCCACCTCCTTCTAGTACCCGTATGATAAAAATGGTTGGGGCTTGCCATATAGGTGCCAGGGCTTGACATGGCCAGCCGATTGATCTGAGGAGGCTTCTCTGACCGCCCGTCTAGCCTAAGTAAGGGTCTAAGTGGAGTGCTGCATGTTATGGACTACTCAGTCACAAGGGTCCCATCCTTAAACATCATGGTTCGCCACCCACGGCCAACTGGTGGTCCCATTGGGGGGGGTGTATTACCCCTCTGTAGAGGTGCAGTCGGTGTATTCTCAAGCCCCAACCGCTAGGGCTTGTATTTTTGGCTTAATTTATTTAATAATCCAGGAAAATAAAATCCCATCAATTCAACGGATATGTTAGTACTATCCTTCAATTGAACCCAGCAGATGTGATAGAGATGGACTATTATTAGGTTAAAACTTAATATAGAATGGGAATGTAATAAACAGGGATATGGTGAAGAGTATGGCGATGAGGAAAAAACACAAACACAGATTTTAAGTTTCAAAATTGTATTGGAAAAGGTAACATGAAAAGCGACGAAAGCTGAAAGTTAATTTAAGAGAGAAAGTCGGATTTTGGTGATAGTTGTAACGTGAATAATAAAGTCAGTAAAATGTCAGGATGGCCGAGTCAGTTGTAGTGGGGTGGCGATGTAGGCAGAATTTTGTGTTTTGGTATTCTGAAGTCGATAGCTGGTTGTATTGCGTATGATAGTAGGCGTAATTTTGGTATCGCTGAACGATGTGGAATTGTTCGTTTGTTGACTGCCTGTGAGGTCAGATTTGGGTAGAGGTAGGTGAGGATGTAAATCGGCTGCCTGTGATGTAGGTTTCGTTTGCGAGGCCGGTCCCGTTGATGCGTTCGACGCTGACGCCTGGATCTCTCTGACTTGTCGGCTTTTCAAAGCCGACTTTAAATAGAATGTCGCGACCCAAAATCGGACCAACTGAAGTCATTTTCATTTCACCCGGGAATTGTTTTCATTGGATGAAAACGCGAATTTTATTTACAAATTTATTTTATTTATTGTTCAGGAATTCTTGTTTTCCAAACGGAAGTTCAATTTGGAGCCTATGCGTAAAAACGTGTTAATTTGGTCACTTCTTTTTTTGGCTACCGTAGAGTTCACTTCCGTTTTGGCGTCAGCAACTTATGTTTTGTTTTGTTGGCGAGTGTGTGTATCTTTTTATTGCGGTGTGTGCGTGAATTGAATTGGTAATATAGTGAATCGGGAGATATCTATATTTGCTTATGTAACAGGAATAATTTCCTTTTCCAATATAACAAAATACCTCCCAGTTATAAGTAGGTATCCCAAACTGATTTTATTTTTCAATATACTAAAAAAAACTTTTTATGTAGGCATATACAAGGTGTGTCAAAAAAAGGATCGAGATTTTTTTGTACTTTTTGACATACCTTGTATTCTGAAAAAAATAATGAATGGAACGTTATTTATTTTTTGTCAAAAAGTACAAAAAATCTCGATACGTTTTTGACACACCTTGTATAAAGTTGCAAAACATAAAAAAAAAGTATCAAATTTATCTTGGTAGCTCGGTCAACAACAAAGTTAAGACCATTCAATGTTCAATGATATAATCTTTATATTTTCAAGAATTGAATTTCTTTGGTATTTTATCCACTGAAGTTTTTAATTTGTATTTTTAAAATGAAAATAAACTTTAAGTTCTACATTAAGTCCCCTACATTGAAGGCCAATATTTTTTTCTATAGTTTTCTCAGCTTTAAATATAGGTCTTTTGTTTTTAAAAGCGAAGTGCTCTTAGGAAAGTCTTAATTATTGACACCAGCTTGGAACACGTGATCGACAAATGCAATAACAGACCCCCACACAGAAAAAAAAAAAAGAAAAAGAAAGACACAACAAACAAACCCGACCCCCCCCCAAAAAAAAAATGCCGAATCGTCGGCCCATTTTTTGACATGAAATTGATTTTTTTTATCAATGTCGATAACCGAGTCAAGTGCTTATTGATATTAACATTGTACTAAGATCATTAATATCTAGTCTGACTGTCCTTATCGAAGATGTTTTTGTTTTGTTTTTATCTCGAGGTCGTAGTCAGAAACAAAAATACGCATACTACATGTTTTCCTATTTCAGTTTCTTGAAATTAGGCAAAATCTTTAGTCATAACTCTAATCAGTAATCGATAACGTTCGATGATGCATTTATTTTGTTTATTTAGGTCTTTACCTAACCTTTCCGCTATAGGCAGGATGTGACACAAGGTCAGTTTTTAAGCAGAGTAAATCCAATTTGAATTCAGAGTTTTCCAAAACCTGGCCCGTTTACCAAAACTTTTCCTATCCCAAGGGCATTAGCGCTATGTGGAAATGCAAACAGTTTCGTCTAGGATTTGAACGAGTCCATTTCCTACGACTCTAACATGTTGTACATGTTCCCTCTATCTGATCTGTGTCTTGTTTTTATTTCCACTACTACTTCAGCATTTAACACAACACACGTATTGTTGTAAATGGGTAAATGTATATATATTTGCCAACCCCTCCGCACGAGCAGGATGCGACACAAGGTCAATTTCTTAAGCGGAGTTCAACAGGTTTGAATTCAGAGTTTTCCTTCTCCTAGACCGGTTGCCTAACCAAGGTTAAAGAGCCCAGTCTGCCCTACTATTTACCCATAGCTGGAGGGAGAGTAGGATTTATACCTTTCCCAATGGTATTAGCGCTAAATGAAATAATTGCCACGTCCAGGATTTGAACCCGGGTCGACGAGTCCATTTCCCATTACTTTAACCATTACACCACGCACTTCCTATTCAGGTCAATACACCTTCATCTCAGGTCTAGTTTGAATTGAGTTTTCCAAAACTTGACCCGTCTACTAAAATTTTTCTAAGAGAAGGTAATCTAGTTTGAAATCAGAGTTTTCTAAAAACCTGGCCCGTTTACCAAAACTTTTTAAGCGAAGTAAATCTAGTTTGAATTCAGAGTTTTTCAAAGCCTGGCCCGTTTACCACAACCTTTCTTGTTCTCCCAATGGAACCTAGAATGTTCAGTATTCTAGTACATCCAAATTAGTAGTTCGCAACACTGCGAATGGTATTACATAGACGGTTCACGTAAAAGTTTCGTATTTACCTTAACCCCCCGCCAAACCAGGATAAGACGCTAGGTCTTTTTTTTAACGTGGGAATCCTCATACAAACCGAAGCTCATGAGATGGCAAGTCGAAAAAATGTGTATCCCATCGGCATTCCTGGGGGTGGGGGGTGGCTTAAACCTGCATCGGAAAAATTAGGTCTAAAAATGTTCGGTTTCGGGTTACCCTTACTGCGCTTTTAACTTGGTCTTGTAATAATCATGCTGTCTCTGCTATATCGAAAGTCGATGTCCGCCCTGTCGGTTGGGGCGTTAGAATACACAGTTAGAATACATCGTGGTGTAATGGTTAGCAAGCTAGTCTCCCTAACCCTAACCCTAACCCCTAACAAACAACCGGATTGTAACGGTGAAAATGAAAAAAATGTCCTTATTAATCGAGATCGCAAAAGGGGTGCCTAAAGGTCATATGGTCCAAATATTTTTAAAAAATCTTTCAGAAGCACTTGCTTAGAAATCGCTACGTTCTTGGTTCGATACCGGCCCTCCCCAACTCAGCGTATGAGTAGCACTGAGATCTGTGTGGAAAAGGGAGGAGCTGATGGTAGGTGTAGCGCTCCACATTAGACTCTAAAATCAATCTCCTTGATCTAGCGCTAGTTAAAATGCTATAGACTCCCTCGCTGTCTGGCTGATACCGACTTTATGCCACCCCGACGACGTTTTTTTTAAATCTAATTTTCCCCACCCCATCAGGTAATATCTTTCATTTTTACACCACCCGGAGGGTGTTTTTTTCAAGTAATATTTAATGAACACAAGTTTTCTCTTAAATTCATTTCTTTTTTAATATATAGACTCCGTCGCAGTCTGGCTAATACCGACTTCAGGCAAGACCATCTGATATATCAGATGTATACGTAGGCCTCGCTTCAGGCCACCCCGACGAACTTTCAGAACAGACCGAAATTACACAGTGTCGTTTGTCTGTGTCTATAACTCAATACCTCTGTGTTTGTTTTCTTGCTGTTTATCGTTTCGGTCGAGTGCACCGTGACATTAGTTTCATTTCATTCGTGGAAAAGAGAAAGTCATTGATGCGTTTCAAATAACTGACCTTGTTGATCTGAGTGAAACTTATGTTGTACTACAACTGGTATACAATACACCTGAACATAAAAGAATAAAAAAAAAGGTAAGACGCGTGTTGTTACGCACGTGTAAAGTCAAGGTTAAATCACTCCTTGTTGTTGTCAAAAATAAGAATAAAATAAGTCCCGACCCTAAAACCTATTATTACATGCAACAAAAAAGACTTTCATTTTTACTTTACACAACACTTATATATATATATATATATATATATATAATTATGATAAAGGTACACGGTAATAACCTACTCGAGTTTCACCATAAGGATCTTCTATAAAGAAATTAGACACGAACGACAGTAATCCAAGGTTTGAAGTATGGAGTTAACCACGAGTGTGGCAGACAGGTTACGAGTTAAAGAAATAACCAAACAACTAGAAATAGGAATAAAAAACGTGTATTACATATAACAATAAGGGCTGCAAATTTTAGTTCGTCTGCACAAATGTATAATTTGTCACTTATCTGAGTCCTGAGATAGGGTATTATCGGAGCCCTTGCTACGGCCTTCTGATAGTTCGGATATGATAGACGTTCTGTTTGCTCTCCGACTCCGATTCTGGTTATTGAGGAAGAGGTGGAGAGACCCTGTTTTAGGTCTGTTCCCTTTGGAAGCTGGATCAGAAGAGGACGAGATTGCTTATTCGGATTTGCCGCCAAAGTGATTTGAAACTGAGGTTGATATGCCGTAAAACAAAACAAACAAACAATTGTCCAATAGGGTAGGTTGATTTTTTACTTTTGTAAAAATATCAAATTTTCCAGGGGGGGGGGCGAACTGGACCCTAACGAAGCGACTAGAGAATAAACTAGATAGGAGCTGCACAAGAATGCTGCGGGTGATCCTGAACAAGACGTGGAAACAGCACCACACGAGAAAGCAGCTGTACGGCCACCTGCCACATATCACCCAAACCATCCGAGTAAGACGGACAAGACACGCGGGACACTGCTGGAGAAGCAAGGACGAACTCATAAGCAACGTCCTCCAGTGGAAGCCAGCACATGGGCACGCCAGTGTGGGCTGACGTACATTGATCAGCTCTGTGCGGATACAGGATGCTGCATAGAGGATCCCCCGAGGATGATGAGCGATAGGGACGGATGGAGAGAGACTGTCATGGATATCCGTGCTAACAGCGCGACATGATGATGATGATGATATTAAATACTGATATTAAAAAAACAGACCTCATTTGGAGTTTGCTAATGTGGTTTGGAGCCCAAGACTCATCAAGGACACAAAACTCATTGAGGGAGTCCAGAGGAGAGCTACTAAATTGGTGAATAATTTAAAATCCCTTTCATATGAAGAAAGACTTAGGAACATTGACCTACCAAGTATGGTTTTCCGACGTATGAGAGGGGATATGATCGAAGCCTACAAATACACGCATGGTTTCTATTCAGCGAACTCTGACCTACTAAACATTGCTCAAAATACCTATACAAGGGGACATAAATTAAAACTCCTTAAAAAATCTTGTAAAGCAAACGCAAGACAAAATTATTTTAGCTACAGAGTGGTGAATACATGGAATAAACTACCTTCATCAGTAGTGAATGCCCCATCTCTAAACTCCTTCAAGGCAAGGTTGGATAATCTGTGGAATGACATTAAATATTCAGTGGATTTAAAATGAATATTTGCAAGGAACAGCTGACAGGTCTCAGACCTAATATACTAGCTGAAAAGATATTATTATTATATTATTATAGATCTCGTATTTTCATCATTGTTTGAAGAAATAGCATTAAAGATCATCTACAAAAATGCACTAAAAATTCTCGTTTTTGCAACATTTAGACTAGAAATTGGTTAGAAAATTTAGTAATTTCAATATTCAAAACAGAAAAGCTTGTCATTTTAAACGAAACGAAACGAATATTATAACAAGAATTCAAATAGAAAATACGCCTCCATTACCACCGACACATCCGATATGTTAATTTTTACCTGATAGGTGTAACAGTGATAACATTTTTAAAAGATTGAAATCTATTTCCTCAAACGAAGGCACATTTTTGGAAGAAAAATATTTTGTGTGGTTATTCTTTATGTTAATTTGCAGCTTTCACCATATGGAATGCGTTACAGTTCGAAAATCGACCTACTCTATTGTCCCAGAACTCGAATGGCTAGCATCGATTTCCATCATCCATATACTTATAGTCTTTGCCTTTTATGCAGCTAAGTTACGGTTAAGCACTTTTTCTTTCCCTCTTTAAACCTACGCACGATGACTTGCAACGTCATTTTGATGATACCAGTTTAGGCGCTAGTGATCTGCAGGCGAAGGTTACTGTTGCGTGGGATGACATGAGAATCTCTTCAAAGAAAAATCAACAGTGGTTTTCCATCTCATTTCTTCTTTTTTTATTGTCCACACATGTATCTTTATTCTACAGATAAGTATATAGTATCAGGTAACCGACCCCCTCTCTCTCACGCCCGCACACACAGACACACAGACACAGACACACACACACACACACACACACACAAACATATATATATATATGTGTGTGTGTGTGTGTGTGTGTGTGTGTGTGTGTGTGTGTGTGTGTGAAATAAAAGGAAATTAATCCGACAGTGTGAATTTGATATATTGAAAAAAAAAACAAATGATGTTTACAAATGCTTGGGATCATCAGGAGAGAATGTGCACCGTTTCGGGGCCTTCCTCACAACATTTAACTGCACATAGCCCCCCCCCCTCACTGTTGTGAGGTCCCTCGGAATATCTGTATCGACCTTATTTAATAGATCGGTCTTCAACAAAAGCAAAAACGGGATGAAATGACCGTTAGAAGAAGAATGCGCAAACAGAACGCTGTTAGTCAAAGTTGGAATTTTTGGAAAAATGCGTTATCTGTATTAAAAATAAAATGAATTTTATTTAAAATATATATATATATATATATATATATATATATATATATATATATATGGGATTTTATTTAAAAATATACATATATATATGTGGAATAAACCGGATAATATGATGAAAAGAAATAGAAAAACAAATATTAAATAATATGCTACCAGATATCGGTTTCAACCTGTGGGGTTTATAATTTATAAACACGCCGTTGGGTGAAATACTAGGCCGCAGTCCTCAGTGATGAACCCAAGGTCAACAGGTGTTTCGGGTCTTTACTCACCATACACCCTCGCCGATGAGACCGCAACCTAAACATGTGGGGTTTATAAAGTGTAATTCAATTGAAATCATTTTAAAACTAAAATGAAGACAATTGTAAAATTTATAAAGTGTCTTTTACAATTTTCATTCAAAGAATTTTTGGAGGATTAAGCCCAGTTTGCTAGGGCTGAAGAATACACCGACTGTACCTCTGCAGAGGGGCAAGACCGCTCCGATGGGACTATCTCTTGGCCGTGGGTAACGACCCGTGATGCTTAAATATTGAACCCTGGTGACTGAGCAGTTCATGACATGCAACATTCCAATTTGACCCTTAGGCTAGACGAGCGGTCAGAGAGCCCTCCCTCACAAATCAATCGGCTGGTCCTATCAAGCCCTACCACCTACATGATTGTCCCAATCCTATTGTCCTTATGCCAAGCCCCAACCCTTTTTTATCATATATATGCTAGAGGGCGGTGACTGAAGGTCTTAATGTAATGGGTATGGCATTAAATTCAATCTGATGGTGAAGTTCCATTTTTAAAGATCTGGTCCACTCTGAGCTGGAGTGGTAGTACCTGTTAGGGTCCTATCTATAGGTTAAATAAAAAAATGAGTTTTAAAAATGTGTTTAAATTGTGTTTTTAAAAAATTGAGTACCCATTCAAGAATGAATCAAACAAAAGTCTTCAGCCTAAAATAACCCAACGAAGGTTGAGATCCTTTAAAACCAACCAACCAACCTTTGAGAATTAGATTTTGTTCACATTTATCTCTCTCTCTCTCTCTCTCTCTCTCTCTCTCTCTCTATATATATATATATATATATATATATATATATATATATATATATATATATATAAAGGGCAGTTG
Organism: Doryteuthis pealeii; assembly: GCA_023376005.1. NCBI lineage: Eukaryota > Metazoa > Mollusca > Cephalopoda > Myopsida > Loliginidae > Doryteuthis > Doryteuthis pealeii. The sequence goes on from CM042149.1 coordinate 14,957,237, forward strand.
TGTGTATATGTATGTCTGGAGGAAACTTCAAAAATAAAACAATTAACGACAAAGTAAATAAATATAAACATTAAATATCACCAGGGCTTGGTTTTTGAGCAAAAATAATAGAAATTTGATTTATAATCGTGAAGATGATTAAAAAATAAGATTTAAATAACAGCATGGATTTTTTTCCATTTAATATTTTTGATAGTAGACATTAACATTTCTTTTCAGAGTAGCTGGATCAATGTAAGGTCTATTTTTTTACATAGGGATTTAGATGGAGCATCCCACGAGGATTAAACTCACGATTCAGTAATAATGGATCTGCAAGACTACCTTAAAAAAACCTCTACCCAGGCGATGACGGGTAGCCGCTGCTAGTACATATATAAAGGGCAGTTTATGTGTATGTATGTCCGGAGGAAACTATGAAAATAAAACAATTAATGACAAAGTAAATATATATACACATTTACTATGACCAGATGTTGGTTTTTGAGCAAAAATAACGAAGGTTTGATTTATATTAGTGAAGATAATTAAAAAATAAAATTTTAAATGATTGCAGCATAGATTTTTTTTTTGCATTTAATATTTTGAATAATAGACATCAATTATATTTTCAGAATGGCTGGATCAACGTAAGGTCTTTTTTACATAGGGATTCAGTAATAATGGTTTGGTTTGTTTTGTTTTACGGCATATCAACCTCAGTGGGTCATTTAATGCCGATAAAGTTTTGAAATAAATTCATTCTTATTGGATAACAAATATTGTTTATCAACTCATGTTTTTCTATTTAACCCATAGATGGGACCCTGACAGATACTACCACTCCGGGTCAGAGTGGACCAGGGAGCAATGGTGATGAAGGGGTGCTCCACATTCCACAAATCTCCAGAACTGGAACCTCAGCATCAGATAAAGTTTAACGTCATTCCCAGGACATGTAGACCCTCAGCCACCACCTTCTAGCTCCCATATGATAAAAAGGGTTGGGGCTCGCTATAATGTTGGGGCAATCATATAGATGATAGGGCTTGACGTGACCAGCCGATTGATCGGAGGGGGCCTCTCCGACCGCCCGTCTAGCCCGTCTAGCCCAAGATAGGGCCAAAGTGGAGTATTGCAAGTCATGAACTGCTCACCCACCTGGGTTTTATCCTTAAGCATCACGGGTCGCCACCAACGGCCAACAGGTGGCCCTATAGGGGGAGTGTTACCCCTCTGCAGAGGTGCAGTCGGTGCATTCTAACGCTCCTGCCGATATGGCGGAGTAATAATGGATCTGCGAGACTAACTTTTTTACCTCCCCACTATCCAGGTAACGCCGGGTAGCTGCTTCTAGTTTATAACGGTTGGTCTGTTTCTCTTATAGATTTTATTCTTTCAGGCTAGTCTTTCGTACTTTACGCAAAACAAGAATAAACGATTGCCCATTGGTTCTTTAGATTTCTAGATAGGTTGTGTCTATGACAATAGTCTGTTATTTATTAAAGACCTACTAGCAAGGTACGGATCTCTTTGAATTTTTATTGTTATACTTCTTGTTTTGGTAACCTTTCCAAAAGCTGTTGGCGGGAAGAGAAGGTGATGAAATCTACCAAAACGCGTTTTTTTTTGAGGAGCGAAAAAAGGTTTCTAACTTCGAGCTTCAAAGCTTCTACAGCATTTTCACCATCTCCTCATTTCTCTCCTCTCTCTCTCTCTCTCTCTCTCTCTTTTCACTCACTCTCTCTCTCTCTCCCTCTCTCTCCTCTCTCTCTCTCTGTGTGTGTGTGTGTGTGTGTATAGAGACCTAATAGGTCGAAATGTACATTCAGGATTGACATTTTCTCGATTCGTTTAGCCTTACATTTGAACATATATGCCGCCTAAAATTCATTAATTATTAACTAATTAACAAAATTAGGTACGACTTCAATTAAGCACATATCCTCCCCAAAAAATTGTCGGCTTAAAGCCATATAAAAATAAACACATTTGTTTGTTTACTTAACCTCATATATATATATATATATAATATATATATATACACACATATATATATATATATATAATATATATATATATATATATATATATAGGTGTGTCAAAAAAGTATCAAGATTTTTTGTACTTTTTGAAACACATTGTATTCTGAAAAAAAAAAATAACGTTCCATTCATTAATTTTTTTCAAAAATACCAAGTG
>CM042149.1:14959517-15015388 GCA_023376005.1 Doryteuthis pealeii
AAAGAGAGAGATAAGATGTGAACCTAGGCTGCATAGATAGATAGATTCCGATAGATAGATGTGAACAGTTGCAATAGAAGGCAGGACTGGCACAGATAGATAGATAGGATAAGCACTAGGTGATTAGTTGTTAACAGCCGCTGGCATAGATACGATAGACTTGCTAGATAGATGTGAACAGGTGGCATAGATAGGATACAATAAGTAGACAGATAGTGTCAACAGACTGGCATAGATGATAGATAGGTAGATAGTTTAGATATGATAGATAGAATAGATAGATAGAAGATAAGATGTGAACAGGTCTGGCATAGATAGATAGGATTGAATAGATACGATGTGAACAGGCTGGCATAGATAGATAATAGATAGACAGTAGTGTCCAACAGGACGGCACAGCATAGATAGATAAGATAGATATGCTATCCAGATAGACCTCGCATAGATAGATGTGAACAGACTGGCATAGATAGATAGATTGGATAGTAGATGTAAGCAGGCTGGATAGGATAGATAAATAGGTCTCAGCCCACAGACCAGATAGTGTAACAGATCTGACATAGATAGATAGATAGATAGATAGAGATTAGAATATGATAGAGTAAGATAGATAGATTAGATGTAGCTGGCATATGGATAGATAGATAGATGTAGAAACATAGATGAGATAGATAAGACAGACAGACAATAAATAGATAGATAGAAAGATGATGTTAACAGACTGTGATAGATATAGTATATTAGAGTGATATGAAAGTTATGATCAAAGACTACTCGAGACTGAACTTTAAATTCATTTTTATCTATTTTTTGTGTGTATTTTACAATTTTATACATGAAGAACATCTACTCAGCTAGACTGAACTTTGAATACAGTGATGATGTTCTAGACCAAAAGCGTCTAGAAGAGCCAGTGGCAAATTCCTGACGCTTTTTGATCAGCAGTTTTTGGCAAAAGCAAACTATTGGCAACGTGCACGCTCTCTCGCATCGCAATTTTATTTTTTTGTTAATAAACTAAAATTCGGTCGCATAAGTTAAGAATTTGATTTCAATTAAAATTAATAAAAATCTAAACTTACAGTTTGAAATAAATACTGGATGCCATTAATAAAATTCATTAATTGATACTGAGAATTTTTCATTAAACCACGGATAATTAACCTGAATTTTTGGTGAAAAAATTTTTTCGTCCCAATGTTAACGTTAAATTGCTAAACAAGCCTGCCTAAAAACCATTGAAAAACAGCCAAAATGGCGTCGGCCACAAATCAGATTGACATGCATAGAGCAGAATACATTTTCCACTAAATCTTGTTAAAAATAAACTAGTACATTAATGATAATCGAGATATTTTTCTTTTTTAAATGACGCTGAGTTATTATGGGCTACTATACTTATGCGATTTAGGACAGTCTTATTCAGATTTGAATCTGAATAATAGATTTATTAATCTTAATTCGGCTTTTAACTCGTAGTATTCGAACGATTTTTGTTTTTTTCGCCTGAGATCGCTAATCGTACCCTAATTTTAAAAATCAATATGAACGGGGGCCTTCAGAGACGTGCTGTCGAAGCCAAATGGGAGTAAAATCTCTTCACTGGAGATGGGTAGGTTGGGGTTTTAGCGGCAAATTGTCAACTTTCTTATTGGTGTCATGCCGTAGACATTTGTTTGATTCATTCTTATTGGGCTATTCAATTTATATTAAACTAAATTTTGTAAACGATAACGTCGTTTTTTAAAAACACCCTTTTAATCTACCCTTGAGACGAGACCCTAACAGTACTGCACTCCGGGTCAGAGTACAGACTGGAATAATGGACGATGATCGGATGAGTCCACACTTCCACCAAAGCTCCGAAATGGAATTTCACCACTAGATGTAGTTAAAATCATACCCAGGACAACTAACGAGCCTCAGCCAACGTCTTCTAGCAGAGTATATTTTAATAAAAAGGGTTAGGGGTTTGCCATAGAGGGGCACTAGCGGTTGTGGACTATTCATTTATATATTCACCGCCCCCATCGACGAAGCAGGAGGCGACACACAGGTCAATTTCTTGAGCGAAGTTAAAACGGAGGTTTGAATTCAAGAGATTTTCCTTCTCCTCTTAGACAGGTTTGCCGTTACCAGGCTGAAGAGGTCCCAGTCTACCTTACTCAATGATTTAGCCCATAGCTAAAGGAGTATAGTTAGATTCATACTGGTGTCCAAAGGTATTGATAGGCGCTGGCTGTGAGAATGCAAAACACTTTGTCCAGGATTTGAACTCGGGTCGACGAGTCATCTTCCCATCACTCTAACCTGATGCACGCGCCTCCAAAACATATAGGTGCTAGGCTTGACATGACCAGCCGATTGATCGGAGGGGGTTCATCGACCGCCGTCTGGCCTATAGTGAGACGAAAGTGGAGTGTTGCATGTCATGGACTGCTTGGCCAGCAGGAAAAAAACTCAGAGAATAAATGTATTGAATATTGTGAAGGCTATTTTCCAAGTGTTTTATTCATTGATCATTTCTACTTTAGGGACGGGTTAGCTCAGTCGTTAGCGAGGCGTTCGCCTAGAACCACAAGGTTCCTAGTTTCAATCCGACCCTCGACAACTCAGCCTGTGAGTAGCACAGGGCTGTGCGGTAAAGTAGGAGCTGATGGTAGGTGTGGCGCCCACCTCAGACATGAGAACAATCTCCTTGATCTAGCGCTAGTGAAACGGATAGACTCCCTCCTGATTGGCTGATACCTGGACTTTAGAACCAGCCCGATGACTTTAATTTTTACTTTATTTCTATCTTCTTGATAAATACAGTTTACTTTTTTTTTTAAATTTTTAACTCACCTCGCATTGAACAGCTCAAGATAGATAGATAGATAGATAGGTTTACTTTGTTACTGCTTAAATAGTTAATGTTTATGTTATGTTTTTACATACAATAAAATACGGAACGACGTTGATGAAAATGCAAGACCAGGTTTGTTGGAAAATTAAAAAGATTTTTATTTAACAGTCTAGAGAATGCTTCTACCCTAAAAGTGACTTAACTAGCTCACACGTGTTGTAAGCTGCTCTACTTAGTACGAACCTCAATCCAAAAGTGTCATGGCGGAAACCCCACTTCCGGGTCCTCATCAACCCCTACTGATCAAGGGGAGCAACTCTATCTTCGTTAGGTCTGAACTTAACAGTTCATAGATATGGGGTGACGAGAGTTTTATGGTTTAGGTTAAAAAAAGGTGGCTGTGGTTATTCCTGGTGCGTGTTTCCTAGGGTTTGCTTTTAACCCCATCTTATTTGGTGGTCGCGCTGAAAAGGACTTCAAAGAAAGAAGGAAGAGACAAAGACAAAAGGACGTTTTATGATTTTGGCTTTATTCTCGGGTCATAGCCACCATGTGGTAAGGAAATTCCTTCCTGGCCAGTAGTCGTGTCTCGCTCGAGATAAGGCATAAGTCTGAATGACCGAGCGATTCTCTTGGGGGCTGGAAGCGGGTCCTTTTTCCCGCACATGCTCGAAGTGTTCTTCCGGTGTGATAGCTTATGGGAGTTTATTATTTTTAATTTTAATTTTATTTTAATCACCACAGATAGATAGATAGATAGATAGATAAGGGTACCTTGTCACGGTTTAATGGTTAATGTTTACATAAGCTGACTATTAATAATGCAGTGAGTACGCATGGTAGATTAACTTAAAGATAAACTAAAATAATTTTTTTTAAAAGAGCCACCAGAATTAAATAAGCTTTTTCAATTCTTTTTAAAAATTCAACTTATTCGACGTAGAAATAGTCGGTGTACCACGTATAAAAATTAACGAGAAAAAATGGGGCGAGCAGAGAGAGAAAAGGCGGGTTATGACTTCAAGGGAACGAGAGATACAACGATATGAAATGCAACAGGTTTTAATACAAATAGCCATTAAAATGATATCAACAAAGAGTAGAAAGTTTCATAGTTTTTTGATCGGACAAGTGAACCGAGGTTTAGTGTAAGAGTTCTTTTAGAGAATAGCGCAACCTGTTCGTGAGGTATTGCCGAATATTAGTTTAGTTCTCAGCTCCGCAAGGTCTTAGCCGTAGTCATTAGTTTAGTTGAGTTTGGGGTTTTGGTTGCAGCACCGTTCAAGGTAAGCCCGTAATTAATTGTTATGGGTTTGTTTGTGTTGCAAAAAAGTTTATTCCTGCTGTAACGCCTTTCGAAGGGGATGAAGCTTGTAAGGTTTGCATTTTATCTCGTCGGCTCCCTTAGTTGTTATCCTGTGTGATTAAAGGTAATTGCTATCAGTCTTCATGGGTCAAAAGATAGCAATGCTCTCAAGTCCAGAGCAGGTTATAGATGAAGTCCGTCTTGGGTATTATTCTATCCGTGTCCTAGTTCATAGAAAAGAGGTGCATAAGCACTTACTTGTAGAAGAGTGGTGGGCCGTAGCCAGTAGTCGCCTCAGAAGGGCCATAACTAAAAAGAGGAAGAATCATCAATGTTACGGGCTTTTATAAAGATCACCACGTGACTACAGAATGTTAGGGGATGGCTGCTGCTGTGTCGGTGATATTCGACCACTGTCCCTAGGGCACAAGTGCCGGTGTTGTATGAAGATAATAACATAAAATTTCAATACACGTTGAGAGTTTCATGTCATTTCTAGGGACACTAGAAGTTACTTGGAGGTGCCCATTTCCTCTCCAAATAACATGCAACAGGTTGTACTGGTTAACTTGCTACTACTTGCAGTAAAGGAGTCGTCGAGCTGGCCTAAAGTCGGTATCAGCCAATCAGCGAGAGAGTCTATCCCCTTTTCACTAGCGCTAGACCAAGGAGATTGTTTTTGCGTCTGCGGTGGTGTGCCACACCTACCATCAGCTCCTTACTTTACCGCACAGATCCCTGTGCTATTTATACGCTGAGTTGGCGAGAGCCGGTATCGAACTAAGAACCTTGTGGTTTTCCACCTGATAAGAGATAAGGGTTTTATATCAGATCATTAGTACGAACCGAATTCACACTACCTCGATCGGAATTTGAACTCTGTACCAGGGACTCCAATCTACCCGTGTCAAAGTTACCTTCCCTATGTTTAACACAATGAAACTTGAATGAAGGTTAATACTATCTTCAAAAATCTTCATGATATTGACATTTTTTAGCAGAATTCTGTATTCATGCTTCTTTTACTAAAAAAAAAAATCCCGTATAGAAACTTATGAAATTCTTCTGATATAATTATTCAGACTCTTATCTTTATAGAAAAAAATTAAAAATTGTTTTTTTTTCGGTTCATCTTTTCAGATTTCATAAAATAGAATAGGGGCAGAGAGACGTTGTAAAAAATATTTCCCCTAATATATTTTTAGAAAAAACTTATTTCAAACATAATTTCATCAAAAGGTAAGAAATTACCGAAATTTTGGTGAAATGGCTACGTTAAATTTCAATTGATTTAACGGTTCAAAAATGTAAACATTGTCTTCGTTCTAATTTTCATTATTTCCGTAAGCTGAAAAAGGTTTTTTAAAATCAGTTTTTGTATTGTTTCTTCTTTGAATGGACAAAAAAATTTCAAGATAAATCAACCTTTATGCAAGTTCATTGTGTTAAATATAGCGCGGGGATTTCACAGGGCAAATTGGAGGTCCTAGAATTCACACTACCTCGATCGGAATTTGAAACTTTATACAACCGATTCTAATTCCTCTTGTCTAACTGCTCACCGACACAGTTGAATACAAGCACACACACGCACGTATACACAAAATAATATATAGATCAATCTATATATCAACTCCTGTTCTTTAATCTTCTATCATCTGGTTAAAAAATGAGAGCGTCCAAATAAATCTTCAAACACGAAATGCAAAATGTAAATATTGATCATCTGGTGTCGCTTATCCGCAGAATTCTTATTTCTTATGAGTGCCGTCACTCAGCTAAATAATGGACCATTCTGCTTTTATTATAAAGAAAGAAAGTTACAAAAAGGCCATGCTACACAGGAAAACATATAATAAGAATGAAAGAGAAAGAAAGTGAGTAGAGAGAGAGAGGAGAGAGAGAGAGAGAGAGAGAGAGAGAGAGAGAGAGAGAGAGACACGCTGAAGCGATAACGCCAAGCTCTTTCAATCAAACATAATGAAAAGATGAAAAAAGAAGGATAAAAGAAAAAAAAGAGTGCAAGAGAGTTAAATCAAGATTATTATACTTTTTACATATTGAACTATTTAGCAATAGCTCTTAAGTAAACATATCAAACGTTGTAATAACTATATCATCATACTATGGTATATCCACAGGTCACGCTAGTTATATAATAACACCAATATATGCACGCGTGTTGAGCACCTCACGTAGTGGAATGGTCAGCTAGCTAGATTTGCAGAGCATTGTTGGTGAGTTCGATTCTCGATGGGCGCCCCATACTTCTGGCCTCGTGCCACATCTGTGCTAAACTTAGTAAATAACTATATGCACGCGTGTATCGATTAGGCTGTTTACTCGCTTATGCGAACCCTAGTTTGGCACAAGGCCATGATACTTGGATACTTTTGAAATTCATAACACTAGTGAGTAGGCCAGCATGACGTGTTCGTTAATCCGACAGGCCACGTGCGTGTACGCGCAGCAGGTCGGGACACGCTCCACGTGAGAAAAACACTCCCATAGTTGAATTAAAACATAGAGATGTACAAATTCATGCACCTGCTAAAGCTACTCCTCTCTAATTCCTCAACACACACACATACGCGCGCGCATATATATATATATATATATAATATATATATATATATATATTATATAATATAGGCATTCCCGCCTAATTCATTATTAATTAATTAATTTTCAAAATTAGGTACGACTCCAATTAAGCACATATTCTCCCAAAAATTGTCGGCAAAAAAGCCATTCCAAACACATCGTGTTTACAACTTATCAGTAATAAAAGTCACTGAAGAGGAATATTAACCTACTCTAAACAAATCGTAAAATCTAGGAAGTCCGTTTGGTGTAGGGGTTGTGATATCGGCCTGTCAGCTTGGCAGTCCGGTTTCAAATCACGCACAGGGCGGCCTTCCTATCTATAGCTCTGCTGATGAGGCCTAATAGGCCGAAATGTACATACAGAGATTGATTTTTCTCGATTTGTTTAGCCATACATTTAAATAGGCATTCCCGCCTAATTCATTATTAATTAATTAATTTTCAAAATTAGGTACGACTCCAATTAAGCACATATTCTCCCAAAAATTGTCGGCAAAAAAGCCATTCCAAACATACCGTGTTTACAATATATATATATATATATATCCCCTATATATTGAGAAACGCGTGGCGGATGTGCTTATATTTGAAACTACCGCATAACTTTTTTGCAACATCAATGTTTTCGTTTTGAATTCATATTATTTTCGTCTCCGCTCTTGATAAGTTCGGAGTAAAACAAGGTCTGAAGATGATTTTTATAAATCGAAATATTGTTCAATATCAGCTATGAATATGATATAAAATGTTTTCCCTTTAACAGCACATCGTGTTGTTTTCATATCCTTTTATCTATACTCATATATATATATATATATATATATATATATTAATATATATATATATATATATATATGTGTTGTGTGTGTGTGTGTGTGTGTGTGTGTAGGTTATTTCCTAGTTGAGTAACATGGTATTACAGAGTGACCCAGAAAAACAGAACCCAAATTATTTATTCATTTTCCTATTAACTAACCTAACCTAACCCAACCCTAACCCTAACCCTAAACCTAACCCTAACTCTTGTTGGACTTAAGCTTTAAAAAAATTAAAATCAAAATTAACAGTTTTATTACAAAATTTGTGTGTTCTATTTTTTCTGGGTCACCCTGTAATATTATGTTACTCAACTCAAACCCGTAGGGTTAGGGTTTAGGGTTAGTTTAATGGGAAAATAAATAAATAATTTGGGTTCTGTTTTTTCTGAGTCACCCTGTAATATTATGTTACTCAACTAGGGGGTAGGGTTAGGGTTAGGGTTTAGGGTTAGTTTAATGGGAAAATAAATAAATAATTTAGGTTCTGTTTTTTCTGGGTCACCCTGTAATATTGTTACTCAACTAGTGGGGTAGGGTTAGGGTTTGGGTTTAGGGTTAGTTTAATGGGAAAATAAATAAATAATTTGGGTTCTGTTTTTTCTGGGTCACCCCATTATATCATGTTACTCAACTAGGAAATAACCACATATTAAAATAAGTATATTTTGGCAGCATGTTTTTCTTTTATGCATGTTTTGTTGAATTCGACGGACAATTCTTGTCTGGCGAGTTTCTTTTCTATCCTTTCTAATTGTCTGGCCATCTATTTTATATCAGGGTGGAATTGGTGTATGAATCAATCAAAGGTTCTTACACGAGTACATTCTGCACTACTTAGTGCCATCATCAGGTGTGGAACTGGTGAGATGTTTCCATTGTTTCTTTTTAAACAAACAGTAGCAGTAGGAATAAGTAGAAGGAGAGACTCACAAGTTTATAAGAATGTTATGGGGAATGGTGGGAGGAGAATTGGCGGGAAATTATATATGTTTGTTTAAACAGAAATGACGTTCAGCACAATTGCAGACTCCGCAAGTCACATACATACATACATACATACATATATACATACATGTTGATTATGGAGGCGCGTGGTGTAATGGTTAGAGTCGTAGGAAATGGACTCGTCGACCCGAGTTCAATTCCTGGACGAAACTGTTTGCATTTCCCATGGCGCTAATAACCTTAGGAAATGTATTAATCCAATTCTCCCTCCAGCTTTGGGTTAATGAAATACAACGAAAATACAGACAAATACCTTGACCTTGCTAGATAACTGAAAAAACGGTGGAATATGAGGGTGAAAGTGATACCAATAGTAGCTGGGGCACTTGGAACGGTCCACAAAAGCTTAGAAAAAATACTAGAGGAACTGGAAATGAGGAAGAATTAAAACTATCTAGACAACAGCATTGTTGAAATAAGCTGGAATACTTGGGAGAGTCCTGGAGACTGAGGAGACTTATTGTCACTCAAACTCCAGTGAAAAACCGCCAGCTAACGCTGTTGTGAATAACTAACTAACCCCAACCTCCACCACCAACACCAACACAACCACCAACAACAACAACAATAGGTGAAGCTAAAAGAAAATGAACAAATGGACAAATACTTGGACCTTGCCAGAGAACTGAAAAAGTTATACCAATTGTAGTTGGTGCACTTGGAACGGTCCCAAAAGGAAAAGAGTTTGGAAAGTCCGGAAATAAGAGGAAGAATTGATACCATCCAGAACACTGCACTGCTGCAATCTGCCAGAATACTCAGAAGAGTCCTGGAGACCTGAGGAGACTTGCTGTCACTCAGACTCCAGTGAAAGACCATCAGCTAACACTGATGTGAAAACTCAAAAGGAGTAAATAATAATAATAATAATAATAATAATAATAATAATATAATAATAATCCCGTTTATTATTTTCCTGCGTAGTTTTGTTACATATGCGAGTACCTGTACACATATTTGTATATTTACCTACATACATGCGTGTCGGTATATATATTCGTGTAACTGCCCTCAATCAATGATAGCGAGAAGTTTCTTTTTTTTTTCCAACGGACTCATATTTTCGATCAATTTATATTTCATAATACATCTATTTCCTCGCACATTTTTTTCTTTCAGTTTGTATTCCAAGATGTGCGTAATTTCTGTGGCTTGCAAAAAAAAAAAAAAAGAAAAAAAAAGAAAACAAACAAAAAGAAAGAAAGAAAAAGAATGAAAAGAGAAAAAGAAGAAAAAAATGCAATCCACCCACGGTTTGAGAATTATTTTTCTAAATGAAAATTCGAAGAAGCTATTTATGAAACCTTACAAGATCATTTCACTTCGATTATCAACATTTTTAAACCGATGGAAAAATTTTTTTTTCAATTTAAAACAAATATTCCAGAATTGATGCCATCCCGTTTTGAGTTAATATTACTAGACGACCCGTAAACTTGTTGAGTTCCAGTTGTAACAGTGGTCCTTGATTATATTAATGGTTCTATTCAGGAATGGCTTAGGGATACTAATTAGCATTTACCCTTTAGCATTATCTTCGTTATACATACATACATAAATACATACATACGCTATTTATACATGTATACAATAGGTACCACCAATTTACCCTGTGAAATTTACCCCCACCCCTATATTTAACACAATGAAACATAAAAATTAATATTATCTTGAAAAAAAATTTTCCATTCGAAAGAAAAAACATTAAACCAACTCGTGATGATTTAAAAAATTTTTTTTCAGCTTATGGAAATAATGAAAATTATGATTGAAAAACAATGTTTTCATTTTTGCACTGTTAAATAAACTGAAATTTAACGTAGCTAAAAACAAGTTACGATGAGAGGTTTTTTAAAAAAATTCTATGAAAAATCAATTAATAGTCTGATTTTCACGAAAATTTCCATAACTATTTACCTTTGGGTGTAAATATATCTTAAATAGTTTTTTTCTAAAATATATTAGGGGAAATATTTTTTTTACGTGGTCTACGCCCCCCCCCACACACACATTTTATTTCATGAGAAAAAAAATGAACTGTCAGAAAACTTTTTTACTTTTTTTCTATAAAGATAAAAGTCTGAATAACTATATCAAAAAAATGTTTATAACATACAACGCAGTAGGTTTTTCAGGAAAAATTAATAAATCGGAAATAAAAAAGTGCAAAAAAATGTCATAATATTATTATTTGAAAACTTTATGTTTTTGCTTTTTTAATTGATGTGTACTATATTCTATTAAATTGTCAGGAAAAAAATTTAAGTAATAAACTTTTAAGAGATTTTCAATCTTTTGTGTGCTTAAATACTTTTTTTTGTTTTTTAATGTTTAAAAATCATTTTTTCTGTGTACAAATCGAATTTTTCACGGATATTTAAATATATGAATTTTAGAATTCAGGTGAACTAAAAATTTGTCCGATCCACGATATATTAATATTTTAAAAAGAATTTGTAATTTTTATTGTTGAATAGTAATGTGTGATTCTTAGAATATACGGAAGAGCAAAACTGACATATTTGTTTTTTATACAAAGAGACGAGACGCTTCTCAGTATATTAGCTATTGTTTGTTTTTTAAGCGTAAAAAAAATATTTTTTCAACTTTTTCTACTATTAGAATAAAAAGTAAGTATATATTAATTATTTTATCAGTTTTTCTCTTTGAAAAAATATTCAAATTTTCATTCATTTCTTTTCATTTTTCGATTTTAAAATTTATTACCAAAACAAACCACATACATTTTTAAAAGTCAATTTCACTGTGAAATTTTAATATTAACATTTTTCAAGTTTCTATTCATTTTAATAGTAAATTTTTATATAAAAGTTTTTCAAGTTTTTATTAATTTTAATAGTAAATTTTGGCTAAACTTGCAAATCGGTTGGAAAATTAAAACATATTACAGGGTGACTCAGAAAAAACAGAACCCAAAATATTTATTTATTTTCCCTTATAACTTGTTTTTGGCTACGTTAAATTTAAATTGATTTAACGGTGCAAAAAAGAAAACATTTTTTTTTTGTTCATAATTTTGTATTATTTTTCTAAGCTGAAAATTAAAAAAAAAATCATCAGGATTTTAAAAAATATTTCTTCTTTCGAATGCACAAAAAATATATTTTAAGATTAAAAAAAAAGAATATTTTAAAAATTGTTGAAAACCAATAATCGGTTATTAAATATGCACAAGAAAAAAAATTATGTCCGTATTGGACAGCTATACATTTAAATGTATAATCGTCAAAGGGAAATTATATGTAATTCTTCTGTCCAGATTTCGGCCTGAAAATTACCCTTTCGCATATCAAGTCGATAGGTTTATCTATTTTTTAAGATAACGATGTAATTTTTCCCAGTCGGATTATTTGATCTTTGATTTGATTGTTTTTCTTTGTAACAACTCTGTAGGGTCGTTACTTTTTTTTGCGAGATTTTTAAAAAACAAAGTTCAAAAAATAGTTACTTTCGTTTATGAAATATAGCTTAAAATGATCACGTGACTGGAAAATGGACATGCCTAGTATACAAATAAGCGTTTGTGTGTACTATACATGTATGCATGCATGTATGCATACATGTATGTACAAACATGAGAATTTTCCTATATCATATAAATATAATTTTCTACCATCAAAGTTTGTGTCTATTTTTTGTTCACAACACACAACACATAATATATATATACACACAGAGAGAGGAGAGAGAGAGAGAGAGAGAGCGAGAGAGAGAGAAAGAGAGAGGAGAGAGAGAGAGAGAGAGAGAGCGAGAGAGGGGGGGGGGATAGATTTTTTTTCCACTTTATTTTCGGAATTAATTGAATTATAACAGTGTACTGATTTTGGCATAGTATGACACAAGGCCAGAGCATCCAGTGAGGTCGAATTCAGTAAATTACTAAAAATAAGTCTGATTTGTCACAAGATGACAAAGTCGTCTCTTAGTGAGGCTCGAACTCAGTTGAGTAGAGTAATGGTTTTTTTCGGTTTAGATTTTTTAGAACAGAGAAAAAAAAAAGTCGACCACCCGTGAGGATCTCACTCACTAGAGGATTGGTGGTGTGTGGCATTAATTTGCTAACCAGTGCACCAAGGCAAGGCAACTGTTTTGAACTATAAACAAACAAAAAACGACAACGTAAATAAACAACTTTTTTTTCTCGCTCGTTTATAGACACGGATATACGTGCAATTGAAGTTTGAATTCGAGTGCTGGAGGAGAAGGTGGAGGAGTAGTAGTTCTCCCCCTCTCTCCATGTCTCTTTTTCTCTCTCTGTCTCTTCACACACACACACACACACACACACACACACACACACACACACACAGATGCGACACTAATCGCCTTTTTCGTCTATTACGTATGGTGTACGTGTTTGTGACAAGCCCCGATCAGACGAACACACCTCAATCTTCTTTTACTCATGTTCACCCGGGTTTTAGCGCTAAAACTCATTGCTGCTCCACGATGTGTTCACGTGCACAGCTCAAGCGCTGATTGGTCGAAAGCCGTGGGCACACATTTCCGATTGCCAACGCGCTGCGTCACATAAAACAAAACATATTGAACCGGGTTGAGAGTGAATCCAAAGAGAAGGGCATAGAACTCGAACAGATTTCCTAGAAATAAAAAACCAAAAAACTAAACAAAACAAAACAAAAACAAAAGGACAAATAAAACAAAAAAAAAAAACAATAAAGAAACAGAAAGGAAAAAAACAACAACATATAGTTATTTACTAAGCGTAGCTTAGATGTGGCACAAGGCCAGAAGTATGGAGTACAAAGTGAGAATCGAACTCACTAACAATGGTCTGGTAATCTAGCTTGTTAACCATTACACTACATGAGGTTGTACAGAAAAAAAAGAAATGATTCCCGTAAAAATTATATGATTATTATTTTATAAGTATTATTAGGATTATTAGAACTATTGTCCTTCTTTATTATCTGTTATAAAGTTTCGGCCGAGGTGCTCTCAGGCCTTCTTCATGTATTTCTTGTCGGACTCGGAGCCTTCTCGAACTCGGGAACCTTCTTGACATAATCGGGAGCCATCACTGAACTTGTACCCAACCCTTTATTCAATACACGGGGTATCCTGTTCTCATTTCCGCTAAACATAGCTGGAGTACAGGTGTTAAACTGTGTTTAATTATTATTCATGTTACTGTTGCCCTTGACCAGGATTGAACCAGCGGCCTATAGATAACTTTCACTTAGAACTGTTTTAAACAAACGCCTTTATCCACTGCACTATGTGTCCAATTGTACAGATAACAATAAAGATGAGGACAATAGTGCGAATAATCCTAATACTACTAATGATCAAACCTCATCTCAAAAATTCAGAGAAATAGTATTATTATTTTATTTTTTTATGTATCGATCGGCAATTCTGCCAAGGATCGAAGTGAAGTATCTGTGCTCTCTGACTATTTTCAGAGCATACCCCTCCCCCCAACCAGAGCCGGTGCTAGGGTCTCATGCCCCAATCCATTATACGCCCCCAATCTATGATACTACATGTCAATTTTCATAAAGTAGTATTCATAGAAAATATGTAACCCGCCCTTCATGACCCCCGAAGAAGACCTCCCTCCATCGATTGGCGTTTTCGAGAGCATTACGTACCGGATCTGCCACCGATCTTACATCAGAAATCTAAATATACTATCTGTTCCTCCTCATCGGGTATGTTCTCATCTTCGGGTGGGATGTCATTTACTTAGTGTGGGCAGGTAGTAAAATGTCGGGTCAGAGTGTAGTATATGTAACTGGAAATCACGCGTTTATTTATTTATTTATTTTTAACTGTGATATGAAAATAGAAAGATGTACAGATAAAAACAGTTATTCATATTACTTCCTCAAAAGTAAATAATAATAATAAAAAATAATATAGAATATCTTATTAAAATGGAGATTGTGTGTTTATCTGTAACGAATACTATATCACTCCTCAAGTCACAATTCCCTTAGTTATTTAAGTCACATTCACTATATTATTTTTATAAACCTCAATTATTAATCAAATTGTTCTACATTATTAATACTGTTGGCCATATCTACATACTAGGATATTTACCACGTACCTCACGTGTAAGGGTTAGGCACAAGGCCCTATTAATGTGGGACCACCACGAACCTAGACTCATGGGTGGTGGGTGCAAAAAATGCGTTGATCCCGTCGAATTCCACTTTCAAGGGGGGCGCCTCAGATAATAAACCCAGTCCTGTCCCTTTAAATCGAGGCGGCAGGTGTTGCCTGGGGGAATGGCCCCCCTGGTATCAACGATGTTAACTTATAAGGTCTAGCGGCCGAAGCTCACTGGACCCCCGGTCGAAACCGGAGTTTGAGATATTTGCCTCTAATCCCACTTATGAGGGCGTGACACAAGGACATTTTTTATGTGGGGCCATGGGTGGTAGGCACAAAATGCGTTGATCCTGTCGGCATTCCCACTCAAGAGGGCGTCTCAGGTACTGGGCAAAACACCCAGTCCTGCTCCTTTAAATAAAGTTGTTGCCTGGGGAATGCCCCTGGGGTCAACGATGCTAACTTATAAGGTCCAGCGGCCGAAAGCTCACTGGAACACCCGTCAAATCGGAGTTTGATATGTTAAACATATTACATACTAATAATATGCAATTGTATTTATATACTCAACAAAATAGTGGTTTACAGTGTGAACGGGAGGCTAATCTGCATATTGATATTTAAAATTCGATTTTAATAAATATGGTGCTTGGTATTATTGATTTATAATTGTTTGGTTTTTATCGTAATGAATATGAGCAAAAATCTTGGGGATAAATCTTAAAAGAAATTCCATTAACAAGAAGAAATAACTGTATTTTATTATTTACTTTCCTATTTTAACTAAATAGTTAAATTATGAAAATTCGCAATGAAATACAGGAGTAAGTTTCATATAATATTTCATTACATTAAAACTTAATACTTGCACCCGGTGTGTGTTATATTTGCTAGTTATTTTTAATATTTTCCCATTTATACAATCTACGGTAACAGATACTATATTCTGATTCCTAGTGTATATTCGTTCTCTAAAAGTAAAAAGTAAAGTCGTCGGGTGGCCTAAAGTCGGTATCAGCTAGACAGCGGGGGGGGGGGTTCTATCCTTTTCCCTAAGGCTAGACAAGGAGATTGATTTTGGCGTCTGGGACGAAGCACCACACCTACTATCAGCTCCTCACTTCCCTGTGCTACTCATGCGCTGAGTGGTAAGGACCAGTATCGAACCTAGAACCTTGGTTTCCTAGTCGGACGCTCTACCAACTGAGCTAAACCAGCCCTCTATTCGCCTCTAACTAGAAAGACAAATTCGACACAAGGTCGGTTAAACATTAGATATCCGGTCATCAGACGCTAGACCTCAAATCTAAAGAAAATTAACCGCATGTTCCCAGGAGGACCTCCCCTCCCCAGGCAACACCTGCGACCTCGGTTTAAAGGAGCAGGGCTAGGTTTATTACCCGGTGTCTGAGGCGTCTTAAAAGGGAAATGCCGATTGGAACTATGCATTTTTGTTCTAACCATCGCATGGGCTTTGGTTTTTGCATAAGTTTCCCACGTTAAAAAGACCTTGTGTCGGTCACGGCCTGGTGGAAGGTTAGGAAAATATCCAAGTTCGTTTAGCATGCCGTACCCTATATATATATTTACCAATCCCTCCGTACAAGCAGGATGTGATACAAGGTCAATTTCTTAAGCGGAGTTTACAGATTTGAATTCAGGGTTTTCTTTTCCAAGACTGGTTACCAAACCAAGGTTAAAGAGCCTAGTCTGCCCTACTATTTACTCACAACTGGAGGGAAAATAGTTGTATTCATACCTTTCCTAAGAGTATTAGCGTTTTGTGAAATGCAAACAGCCTCGTCTAGGATTTGAATTTCCTGTGACTCTTACACCACGTATCTCCATACCGTCTCATATAGGTGCGTGTAGGCCAAGATAAAAATTACTTAATTCCTGTGACTTGTGCCATGAAAACATCAGGTAACTATGAAGCTGCTTTATAGTGCAATGAGAAGATACCCCTGTGGAGTTTTAAGGATTGTAATGTTTGTTTAAAGGTCGCTGGTTATTTCTGGTGCGTGTTCACATGTTTTCCTTTTAACCCCATTATATTTAGTGATCGAGCTGAAAAGGAATTAAAGTGTAAGATTCATGGTGATACACGAACATACAACTCCGACACGTGGTGTTGGACATAACATTTTATATAATAAACAGCACATTTATAAGACAAGATATAATAACAATAAAATACATGTACATAAACATACAATAGTAAAGATAAAAGGACTGGAGAGTCCATACATTAAAAATCACTTACTAGTGATGAGGGGCCGAAGACGTTATATAGCGTTGGGGGCAGAAGCCCCCACCGAGAAGGGTGTGATAATGGTCTAACCCATGAGGTCGTTCCAGAAGATGTAGCTAAAAGAGGCAGAAGAGTTTGAACCAGGCGCTTAAATACCAGACCTCTCTGGTGGCCGCTACAGAAACCCAGCGGGAAGATAACTCTTCCAGGCAAAGGGAAGATAATACCCACAAAAGGAAGGAAAAGGAAAAAACAAAGACAAAATGTAGTTTTAGGATAAGTGCTTTATTCGTGGGATCATGGCTACCTCGTGGAGAGGAAATTCTTCCCTTCTAGTAATAGTGTCTGATCTCAGTTGAGGCCTGTTAAGTGGCAAGAGGGTTAACGTTTTAGGTTTAAAATATAGCTTGTTATTCCTGGTGTGTGTTCCTAGGGTTTGCTTTTAACCCCATCTTATTTGGTGGTCGTGCTGAAAATGAAAGAATTCAAGGAATGAAAAGAAAGAGACAAAAACAAAAGTTAGTTTTATGATTTTGGATTTATTCCCGGGTCATAGCCACCGCGTGGTAAGGAAATGCCTTCCTGGCCAGTAATCATGTCTCGCCCCAGGTAAGGCACAAGTCCGAATGGCCGAGAGATTATCTTGGTGGTAGGCAGTGGGTCCTTTTTCCTGCACATGCTCGGAGGGTTCTTCCGGTGTAAAGGCTTATGGGAGTTTGTTATTTTATTTATTTTATTTTATTTTAATACACAGATCTGAGTCCGAATGCTGAGAGATTATCTTGATGGTAGGCAGTGGGTCCTTTTTCCTGCACATGCTCGGAGGGTTCTTCCGGTGTAAAGGCTTATGGGAGTTTGTTATTTTATTTATTTTATTTATTTTAATACCCACAGATCCGAGTCCAATGGCTGAGAGATTATCTTGGTGGTAGGCAGTGGGTCCTTTTTCCTGCACATGCTCGGAGGGTTCTTCGTGTAAAGGCTTATGGGAGTTTGTTATTTTATTTTATTTATTTTATTTTAATACCGACAGATCCGAGTCCGAATGGCTGAGAGATTATCTTGGGGGTCGGAAGTGGGTCCTTTTTCCTGCACATGCTCAGAGAGTTTTTCTTGTCTAAGGGCTTATGGGAGATTGTTTTTATTCTATTTATTTTTGTATTATAATTTTATAAATTTATAATTTTTTTAGTCCCACGCCTCCTGGATTGAATCTACAGGTTGCGTCTTTTTGTTTGTTTATTTGTTTTTTGTTTTTTTCACTGGCGTCTCTCCCGGAAACACGCGGAAACGAGGCTGAGGAGAAACATGGTAGCTATGCTTTGATTATTGGCGGAAATCTCAACAAGCGACAGTTTTATTCTAAACAGGAAAATATAAGTGCTACACTCTCATCTTTGTATTATGATCTTTTTTTTGCTGGGCCTCATATAATTTCCCAGGTTAAAATGTAGGCAATTAAATTCGGATAAAGAAGACAACAAACAAATGGAAAAAAAAAAAAAAAACAAAAAAAAAAAAAACAAAAAACAAAAACAAAAACAAAACAACATATAATCGGAAAGGTACAAATTGCAAACTTAATGGCGTTTGCGACTAGACTTATTTGTTGATATTCTTTGAAGTTTTGGGAGCGACTGAATTTAGACGTCTCTCTGTTATCGAATCAACATTATAAGTGACTTAGTCATGGAATTCTATTTAGGCGCCAATATCGTTTATTGGTGATTTCGGTCCCTGGTGACAAGAGCGGATAATTAATCCCTAATTTTTCCAACAATATAAGTGATGGGGAGACGAGCAAACAAATAAAACCACACTGTTTAGTGCATATATAAAGTAAAAGTAAAGTTGGCAGAGTAGCCTATTTTCGGTATCAACTGGTTGCGATGGAGTCTACTCCCTTTTCGCTAGTGCCAGAAATGCCAGAGCGGGTCGTCCAGCAAAGACTTTGCGCGGATACTAGATGAAAAGGGATATTTACCACGCATCCCACGTATGCGGGTGTGACACAAGATCTTTTTAATGTTGCACCACCCACGAGCCGAAACTCATGGAATGGTGGGTGCAAAAATGCGTAGATCCCATTGGCATTCCCCCTCAAGGGGGCGCTTCAGGCACAGGGCAATAAACCCAGCACTGCCCCTTTAAATCAAGGGAGCAGGTGTTGCCTGGGGGGAAGTCTCCTGTGATCATGCCGTTAATTTAACACACTAGTCCAGTGGCCGAAGCTACCGGACCCCGCCTCAAAGAGTGAGTTAGAAGTGCGAATGATTTTATGGTACTGGATACTGGATGAAAGGAGCACGGAACATCGGCCTCTATGGGAACTCCGATAAAACCGAGTTCATGTGTTTTAAAAAAGAAGGGAGCATCTCTACACTCGACAGTAGAACATAACAAGTGCAGTAGAAACCTATTTTTCTGTTTCGTTTCGTTAATCTTATTTTCATATACACCGGTATTTCGTTCCGTTTCATTTCTCGGCATTGCTGACACTTAGCCCCAACCCTATTGCCCTTATGGCAAGCCCCAACCTATTTTATCATATGGGTGCTAGAAGGCGGTTGCTGAGGGTCTCCAGGTCTTGGAAATGACGTTAAACTCTATCTGATGGTGAGATCCAGTTCTGAGGTTTGTGAAATGTGGAGTACCCTTCATCACCATTGCTCCCAGGTCACTCTGACCCGGAGTGTAGTACCTATGCGTTGAATAGAAAAATTGTTTATAAAAAATTGTTTTAAAAAAAACTTTCTACTAAACTCTCACTTTATAACAAACTTGAACTTTACCCTATAGAATTAAACTGATTTCCAATCCACTTAGCAACAAAAAACTGCAAACAACCTACTGTTAAAATAAAAAAAATTTGTTGGCTTAAAAATGTATTAATAGGCAATTTCTCATCTAAACAAAGGCTGTTCTGTCAGCGAGGTTTCAAATACGCTGATTGTATCCCTTGCAGAGGAGCAAGGCCCTCGCCAAAAAGGGGGTTATGACACTAAAATTTATCTGATAGTGAATCTTTAACTCTGGAGATTTATAAAATGTGAAGCATCCCTTCATTGCCAGTATTCCCACGATCACTCTGACTAAGAGTGGTAGTACCTGTTCGGGTCCCATCTATGGATGAAAATGATCTGTTTAAAAAGTATTCGTATTCAATAGTACCGTATGCAAAAACCAACCAAACAAAACAGCTAGTATCAGTCATAATGAAATACCTAGAGTTACTCCCTTTGATGAGTAGGGGGCAGTTTCCTCCCGTGACAGATGCGTTGTGGGAGCTAGGACAGGAAATGGGATTTCAATCATAACATACATGGTTTGGGCACGAGATAGCCTGGTAGTACACAAGTTGAGCTCTTAAGTCACTGTTTTTGGGTAGAAACATATCGCTGCACTACGTTTAATAAAACCTTGTTATATCCAACAACGGAAGTCTTGCATTTTTCATTAAGTGTTTCGAATAATTTTTGTATGTAAAAATAACAAAGAACAAAAAAATGCTCTTAGAAACACTACACAAAAACAATGAACGTTAACCCTTATTCTTGGCAATAAATAACCCTAGACGGGATGAAGTGCTGTTAAAATCAATCATTTATTCATTCATTGTAAACAAGGATACATTGCTTTGATATGTTCTTTTAAGCTGGTAGAATCTTATTTCCACGATATCGTTGGTTTATTGTTTGGTTTTTAAAGTCACATATGTATTTAGAATAGCTGTGAGCGTATCTCTTATTGGTGATCAAATAGTTTATGGAAGGTCGTTGGTTTGTTAGTTAATTGGCTGGTTGGTTGGTTGGTTGTGGTTGGTTGTGGTTGGATTTTAGGGCATATCAACCCTTGGGTTATTTTGGGGTATTCAACATTTTTTAAACCTTAATTTTTAAAAACACATTTTAAAACTCATTTTTTCTATATAACTCATAGAAGGGAACCTAGCAGGTACTATTACCCCGGGTCAGAATGGACCTAGAAGTACTGGGGATGATTTCCCAGGTTGGGTCATTACTATGCTCAGATAGACAGGGAACACCTGAGGAAGGCCGGAAGATACAGCGACCGAAATCTTGTGGGTTTTTTGGGGTTTTTTTTCTTGAATTTTACATCTGAAATAACTATTTTTAAAAAAATTGGTTTTGATTTATATTCTAAATTCTAATTTTTTTTAATTAGTAATTTTTTTTATTTTTAAATTATTTTAAATTGAAAATTGTCTTATTCTCTCTATCTCTTTTTAAAAAAAAATCATTGGAGCTTTTTAGAACAATGAACCTGTCGTCTCAGAATAAATATGTTTTAATTGTTTTTTTTTTTTGTTTTAGTTTTGGCTGTTTATTTTTGATATATTTTACGTAACCTAGGCATAAATCTGAAAGGGGGAAGGTGAAGGGTGACAAAAGTGGTCGTGCATTTTTATGTTCTAGTTCATCTAGTTCCATTTACCGACCGATCCCTGGTAACAGAACAGTCATCTGTCACTTTTCATCGTACTTATTAAGTAATCTTTTCATTTTTAAATTATTCTGAATTGTATTTTTTTGTATTGTTTTATTCTCTCTCTCTCTCTCTTTTTAATCTGTTGGAGCCAGTTTAGAACTATGAGTCCGTCGTCTCATAATAAATAAGTTTGTTATTATTTTTCTCACAAGTTTAGGTCGTTTATTTGTATATGTTTTACGTAACCTAGGCATAAAACCCGAAATTCTGTTGTGGAGGGTGAAGGGTGACAAAAGTGGTTGTGCATTTTTATGTTCTACTCTATCTCGTTCCATACACCGATCCCTGCTAACAGAACAGTCATCCGTCACTTTTCATCGTACTTACACCAAAATACCCCAGGCACTCCATGTTATCCTACTAAAAATTCCAATCGTATGATTGAGATCAGAAGTATGAATAAAAGAAAAAAAAACAAAAGATGAAGAGTGGAGATGAAATGGGTGGGAGCGAAGAAACTGAACCCCTCCTCCAAAAAAAAAAAACAACATTAAAAAAAAATAAAATTTTAAAAAATCAAGGCCTGGAACGTTAAGGTTTACTCCTTTTCCCTCTGCTAACAAGTATGAAAAAAAATCGTCGGGGTGACTTAAAGTGGTATCAGCCAGACAGCGAGGGTGTTCTATCCCATTTTCACTAGCGCTAGACAAGGCAATTGCTTTTTAGCCCCTGAGGTGGAGCACCACACCTACCATTAGCTGCTGACTTTACGCACAGACCCTGTGCTACTCATTTTGCTAAGTTGGCGTGGGCCGTTATCGAACCAGGAACCTTGAGGTTCCCCAGCCGAACGCTCTACTGAACTGAGCTAACGGGCCTATAGTCCGTCATAACTTCCTATCGTTACGTCAAATTTTAATTGTGCGTTTTTCTTTATCCATCGAATTTCTTTATGGAAATGTGTTCAGCTTTGATGATGCTTTTTCAAGATAGTTCGGTAAATCGAACTTAATGGACCTAAAATTCCCCATCGTATGTCACCCGCCGAAAAGAAAAAAAACCAAAAATCAAGGAATTAACGAATTTAATGAAATTTTCAGTGTTTGATATATTAATCAATAAAATATATATGCCCAGTTTTATTTTTATTTAAAAACTTTTACATTTTTTCATGTCAGTTAACTTTGAACCACGGATATTTGAGGCCTAACAAAGATTTTCAAAGATACATGGTTCAAAGTTATCAATCATTAATAAAATATCATATCTAAAATTCAATTATTCAGATTGTAATGGTGCACTTGGACAATCCCTCAAAGGTTTAGAAAAAAGACAAGAAGATTGGAAATCAGAGAAAGAATCGATACAATCTAGACAACTGCATTGTTAAGATCAGCAAGGAATAGTCAGAAAAGAGGCCTGGGGACCAGAGGATACTTGGTTGTCACTCAAATCCAAGAAAGGACCATCCGCTTAACGTTTGTGTGAAAACTCACAAGCAATTAAAAAATATAATAATAATTCTTGGGACTTTTGAGATACTGACCCGGATCAAACCAAAAATCCCAGGTAGGAGACCAGACCTAGTATTAATTAACATTAATTAAAGCAGATTAAGCAATACAAACGCCCCTTTCTTTCTCAGTGTTTCTCTCTCTCTCTCTCTCTCTCTCTCTCTCTATCTCTCAGTCTCTCTCTCTCTCTCCGAATCTGCAACAACGGTAGCTCTGTCGACTCGCATTTTGAACCTGTCCTAACTATTGACATCAATGGCAAACCCAACCCCTTTTTAAATAAATGTAAGTGCTAGAAGGCAGTGGCTGAGGGTCCAAGAGCATTAGCGCTATGTAAAAAATGCAAACAGTCTCGTCCAGGATTTGAACTCGTCCTCGTCGTGTCCATTTCCTACGATAGTACCATTACAACTACGCGCCTAGATTTCTTATATATTTTATGCAATTTTATCTTTGCTTACAGAGTCTCAATGCTGTTGAGCTTAATCATTCATAACACCTAATATATCCGTTTTGAAATGCATACTATTCCGTTAGAACCACTACCACGCTCTGCTAAAAGTTTTTTTTTTTTTGGGGGGGGGGGGTCGGATTAGCTCAGTCGGTAGGCGTTCGGCTAGAACCACAAAGGTTCCTAGTTTTCCGATACCGGCCATCGCCCAACTCACGTATGAGTAGCACAGGTATCTGTGCGGTAAAGTAAGGGGCTGATGGTAGGTGTGGCGCTCCAACTCAGACGCGAAAACAATATCTTTCGTCTATCGCTAGTGAAAAGGAGATAGACGCCCTTGCTGATTGGCTGATACCGACTTTAGGCCGCCCCGACGAAACTTTACTTAGAAGCACTAAATCTTTGGTTAGAAGAAAATCATTAAAAAATTCGTAAGACGCGTACCTTATTTGTGGGCGATACTGTATGCTGGGTTGTTATACTAATACCCTTAGAAAAAAGTATAATTATTTTCCCTCCACTATGAATAAATAGTAGGATAGACTGGGCACTTTAAAACCCTGGTTAGACAACCAGTTTTGGAGAAAGAAAAACTCTGAATTCAAACCTGTTAAATTCCTATAAGATATACAGGAGTGCCTTATTAGAAAAGCATAATTGATATTAGGGAGACTACCTGGTCTAGATTCCAATAATATTGACAGAGATTGTGAACAGGTGAGACATACATATACCGTAAAACATATTTATGGTCTGCAAAAAATGTTGACTCGTTTTCATTTTAAAAACAAATTAAATTAAAAAGGTTTTTTAATAATTGCTTGAAGCATTGTGTTTATATTGGTTCAATGGTTGGTTTTTGAAGGCTATCACAATGCAAGTGTAAAGAAAAATGAGGTAACTATGATGTTGTTTGTTTACCTTTTGATTTATTTTTAATATTTCGAGATAAAGATATCTTCGCCAGAAGATTTCTGAAGGTCTGGAGCTGTTAGCTTGTTGCTATGTTTCTGTCTATTCTATATATGACTGTTTTCCTTGAAATCCTCTGCGTGTGTATATGTGTAAGTGTGTGTGTACGTATGTATGATGTATGTATGTGTGTGTGTGTGTGTGTGTGTGTGTCCAAAAAGGTCTTAGTATCATTCCAGGTTTGGCCTAGCCTTTTTTTTAAAATTCCGTTATGAAATTGACCATGTGTTACATCCTGCTCGTGCGGAGAGGTTGGTAGATATATATTATATATGTAATCAATTGGAATCAATGAAGGTTTTGATATTTTTTTGTTTATTAAATTCTGGACGCGAAATCAAAGGTTATTAAACCAAACATCAAATTATATAAGTATTATAAGTAATATAAGTAAATATTTTTAAAAGTCGCTACACAAAAAACAATGACGTGTTTGGCACTAGTTTCATCTTGGCCACATTAAACTAATTAAATCTATTTATTACGTAATTGGTAACCCATTAGTAGCTGGAAAGATATTATAGAAAAAAAGCTCATTTACCCGGAAGAACATACAGCGATTAATTTAGCTTACCATTTATTTATATCTATCTATCTATCTATCTATCTATCTATCTATTATCTATCTTGCAAGTCTATTCAATCTGTGATCTATATATCTATATATGCTAGTCTGACTCTCCCCCCTCTCTCTCTCTCTGTCTGTGTGTGTGTCTGTCTGTCTCACTCACACACACACATACACACATACACACACACACACACATACACATACATTATCTATCTATTTATGCCAGTGTTCATATCTATCTATCTATCTATCTATCTATCTTGCAAGTCTGTTCAATCTGTGTATCTATATATCTATCTATGCTAGTCTGTTCATAACTCTCTCTCTCTCTCCTCTCTCTCTCTTCATCTCCTCTCTCTCTCTGTCTGTGTGTGTGTGTGCTCTCTCTCTTTCGTCTCTCTCTCTCCTCTCTCACACACACACACACACACACACACACACACAACACACCACACACACATTATCTATCTATTTATGCCAGTGTTCATATCTATCTATCTTGCAAGTCTGTTCAATCTGTGTATCTATATATCTATCTATGCTAGTCTGTTCATAACTCTCTCTCTCTCTCCCTCTCTCTCCCTCTCTCTCCATCTCTCTCTCCATCTCTCCCCCCCCTCCCCTCTCTCTCTCCTCCCTGTCTCTGTGTGTGTGTCTCCGTCTCTGTTTCTCTCTCAACACACACATACACACATACATACACACACACATAACACACACATTTATCTATCTATCTATCTATCTATCTATCTATCTATCTATCATCTCTATCTCAGTCTGTTCCTATTCACTTTCCTCTTAATCTATTTCATGCTATAATGTATTTCATGATGTTTAATATCTATCTCATTCTTTTACTGTATCTCATTTTATACCAGCCTATCTTATCTTTTTAGTCTATTTCTTTCTTTCTTTCTTCCTTCCTTTCTTTCTTTCTCTCTTTGACTTTCCGACTCCTTTTTTTTCGCTTTCTTTTATCATTTTCGCCGTTCAGCCTATTTTTTTCCTTTTCTTTCCTTTTTTTATCTTCCTTCTCCCTCCCCCACTTCTTTTTTACTTTAAAAAATATCCAGCTGAACTTTTCCTCCTCCTCCTCCTCCAACTCCTCCTCCTCCTCCTCCTCCTCCTCTTTCTTTCGTCCTTGTGTTTATTTAACCTCACCCAACTCTTGACCTAAAAGAAGTTGTGTTTGTATCACGAACTTCGTCCATTCTCGTTTCACCGGCTAGATTCGCTGCATCATTCAATATGGCCGCCGAAGGGCAGAAATTGAGACCATCAGTGGCGTCAGTTATTACGCCTTTATTTCTCACGATTTCCCAAGTTTCATTTATTTACTAAGTTTACATTAACGCATCACTTTTTATCTTTAAAGATTAATACTCTTAAGTATTCATTTTTTAAAAGTACCATGGCAAAATTACAGGAGACGAAACAAAAATCAGAGAGAGACAGACAGACAGACAGACAGCGAGAGAGAAGGAAAGAGACGGTGATTCAGGAGAGAGAGGGGGGGGGGTAGTGTGTTATTATTAGTAAATAAAACCATGTTAATTACCAACAACCTGGTCTTGATTTTCATTCAGTATTCTGTATTTTTTTGTATATAAAAGTATGAGAGAAGAGAGAGAGAGAGAGAGAGAGAGAGAGAGAGAGAGAGAGAGAGAGAGAGAGAGAGAGAGAAGAGCGTGTGTGTGTTAGTGTTAGGATAAGATCTAACGAAAAAATAATAGAGTTGCTCCCTTGATCAGTAAGGGACTGTTGCCTCCCGTAACAGATGTATTGTGGAAGTTAGGACCGGAAATGGGACTTCCGCGGTGATATATGGATTAGTACACAAGCTAGCTGGTCCGACACAAGTTGAACTTTTTAGTTACTTTTTGAAGGTTGAAGCATTTCTCTACACTGAGTGTAATCAAAACCTTATTAATTTCTAAACACCTGATCTTGCATTTTCCTTCAGTATTCCGTATTTTATTGTATATAAAAAATGAGAGAGAGAGAGAGAGAGAGAGAGAGAGGAGAGAGAGAGAGAGAGAGAGAGAGAGAGAAGAGAGAGTGTGTGTATGTGTGTGTGTGTTAGGATAAGATCTAACGAAAAATATATAGAGTTCCTCCCTTGATTAGTAAGGGACTGTTGCCTCCCGTAACAGATGCATTGTGGAGTTAGGACCGGAAAGAGATAGATAGATAGATAGATAGATAGAGAGAGAGAGAGAGAGAGAGAGGAGAGAGAGAGAGAGAGAGAGGCGTAAGATATTTGGGTAAATCTATGTTTTACATTTTGTTATATTTTTTACACAATGTCGAAAATAAAAACGTTCAGAATTAGGTGACCCAAAATAGAATAAAACAATTATTTGGCTTGATTGATTTTAACGGCATGCCAATGCCTCTGGGGTTATTTTATCAGTTTTTTTTTCGCAAAACAGATATTTTTGAATTGTCAGAGTGAACCTGGGAGTAATGGCAATGAAGGGGTACTCCACGTTCCCCTGGTACAGGGTTTTAAGTGGCACAGTGTTATTTTTGTATAATCAAGAGATTGTGTTAGGTTAAGACCTAACAAAAATAGAATATTTCCCCTTGATCATTAGGGGGATAATGGGAACGCGGAAGTGGGGTTTTCGCCATGACACTTTTGGATTGGGGTTTGTACTGAGTGGACGCACGTGCACAGCACGGTTGAGCTAGTTAAGTCGCTTTTAGGGCATAAGCATTTCTCTACCCTGTGTCAAATAAAACCTTGTTAATTTTCTAACAACCTGGTCTTGTATTATCATTCAGTGCTTTGTATTTTATTTGTATATAAAAACAGATAGGAAGATAACCTCTGTTCTGGTTGACTACTCACTTTACAAACTGAGTAAAATGCGACAAAAGATCTAATCGACGTTTGACAATGATCCGCCCTTCCGCTTTTGTCACGACACTAGACCTACGGTCCGGTCCTCTCTCAGCCCACATTGTGTTCAAAAACCCGGAAAGATAAGTTGGAGGTCTGATATCGTCTTATATCGTTTTTGTTGGTTTTGTTGTTTTGTTTTACGCTATATCATCCCGATTTAATGCCGAATAAAGACATTGAGATATTCGGTTTCTTACTGTACCTGCGGCGCTTAAATGATCATCTATGTAAGTATTGATGAAGCTTATCATAGCTTAACTTTAGTGAACTAGCAGGAACCAGTGCTTTCAATGTGACTTGCCTGTAAACCTCTCTTGAGTCGGACAGAAAGTCGAAAGGCCGCATGAAATATAAGACTAACACACTGGTTAAATGCAATATTATCTTTAGTTACCGTATTTGACGGCATATAAGATGCACGGGCATATAAGACGCACCCCCATTACAGCAGGTCAGATTCAAGAAAAGATTTTTGGCTAAACTTGCAATTCGTTCGGAAAATTAAAACATATTACAGGGTGACCCAGAAAAAACAGAACCCAAATTATTTATTTATTTTCCCATTAAACTAACCCTAAACCCCAAACCTAATCCTAAACCCTAACCCTAATCCTAAACCCCTAGTTAAAATTAACAGTTTTATTACAAATTTGTGGGTTCTGTTTTTCTGGGTCACCCTGTATACAAGGTAACCAAGAAAAAAAACAGAACCCAATTATTTATTTATTTTCCCATTAAAACTAACCCTAAACCCAACCCTAACCTAAACCCTAACCCTAATCCTAAATCCCCTCGTTAAAATCAACAGTTTTATTACAAAATTTGTGGGTTCTGTTTTTTCTGGGGCACCCTAAATTTTCCGACCGATTTGCAAGTTTAGCCGATTTTCTTTTAGTGTATTTAAGCATATATTGTTGAAAACAGTCTAGCTGTGGATCACACAAGCAGAAACAGCAATACAATAAGGATGTATGGAGTTTAGGGTAGGTAAAAGTACTGAGCGTAAGCTGGGTCAGTGAGCATCATAGAGAAGATTAGCCTAGGCCTAAGGGAGGTATCAAACTTCACCTACGCAGGGCAATTTTTTGAGCCAAAACTTTGGAAGAAAATTGCGTCCTATATGCCGTCAAATACGGTATATCACTTTGTTGATTACATCAAATCTACCCGTTCCCACTACTCAATGTAAGTGAGACTTGGCAGTTCAGCAACGCACCAAAATTCTAATACACTAAATCTCAAGTATAGATCACCCAGTAATGATCGAACTCACTGCAGTAATAATCCAGAAATGCTGATAGGGTTTTGATTAAGTGCATCCTGGGACGCAAATATTTGCTTTGAATGAGTCACCGGGAAATTTATGGGTCCCAACTAAAATTTCTTGATAAATTGTAGTATTTTTATTTATGATATGGGGTAACAACTAAAGCCGTCTAACTCCTACCTTGTAACCTATCTTGTGTAATTGGTTACTAAGAAACTATTGAAATGTATTTACAGTTAACTTCAAATGATGAGGGAAGAAAAAAGAAAGACACTGGGATGCATGGATATGTTTTTACTGCGTACTTTTAGAGTTGTGTGCGCCAGGGACGCAGGACGCAGGACGCATACCTATCAGCATCTCTGATAATCATAACGAGACTAATTTACTAACCGCTACTTGTTGGAATATTTTGTATATAGTTATTTACTAAGCTTAGCTTAGATGCGGCACAAGGCCAGAAGTATGGGGCGCCCAGCGAGAATCGAACTCACTAACAACGGTCTGCGAATCTAGCCTGCTAACCATTACACCACGTGAGGTGCCCAACTTAGTGCGATATAAAACCACAACTAAGGGAAATACAGTGAATATCGTACTTACTGGAGTATTACCTTAACCTAAGTCAGTGGAGGCACTAGGTGTAATGGTTACAGTCGTTGGAAATGGACACGGCAAGACGAGTTCAAATCCTGGATGAGGCTGTTTGCTTTTCACATAACGCTAATACCCATAAGAAAGGTATAAATCCAATTATTCTCCCTCCAGCTATGGGTAAATAGCAGGACAGACTGGGAACTTTAACTTTGGTATGGCAACCGGTCTAAGAGAAGGAAAATCTGAATTCAAATCAAAAGGGCTTTTTTCTTGTTAGTCAAAAACCCTCCCTAAAAAATTCAACAACACCTGCCCTATCGGCTGGGGCGTTAGAATGCACCGACTGCACATCTGCAGAGGGGTAACACTCCCCCAATGGGGCCACCTGTTGCCGTGGGTGGCGACCCGTGATGCTTAAGGATAGAACCCAGGTGGATCAGTTCATGACCTACAATACTCCACTTTGGTCCTATCTTGGGCTAGACGTGCGGTCGGAGAGGCCCCCTCCAATCAATCGGCTGGTTACGTCAAGCCCTAGCACCTATATGATTTCCCAACCCTATTGCCCTTATGGCCAGCCCCAACCCTTTTTATCATATGGGTGCTAGAAGGCGGTGAATGAGGGTCTATATTTCCTGGGAATGACGTTAAACTCTATCTGATAGTGAGGTTCCAGTTTTGGAGGTTTGGGGAATGTGGAGCACCCCTTCATCACCATTGCTCCCTGGTCCACTCTGACCCGGAGTGGTAGTACCTGTTAGGGTCCCATCTATGGGTTGAATAGAAAAACATGTTTATAAACAAAATTGTATTATGCATTAAGAATGAATTTATTTCACAACTTTGTCGGCATTAAATAACCCACCGAGGTTGATATGCCGTAAAACAAAACAAAATAAACCAATCAACACAACACAAAAAAGAAAGAAATCACCTGTTTTGGTCAGGCTGAGAACTTTGCAGTATTCCTTTACTACTAGACAAAACGTGACCCGTTGGATCACCATGGATAGATAACTGGGATTAGGGAAAAGTGAGCTTGCAAAGCTAATTAAAAAAATAAATACGACCAGAAAATTTAAAAGAAATTCAAATCATTTTGTAAGATTTCTAAGAAAGGGAAGGTTTGACCTTATTTAAATCCAAATGAACCCGATTAAGATGTTGAGAAGCTACGGGCTAGTTCTTCTGAAACTTAACATACAAATATATTTCACACTCTCTCATCACACTCTTTACACTTACAGTTAAACTAACACATATCAAGATATACATAGCGAGGGGGAAAGTGACAGGCAGAATGTGAGTAAGAAAGGGGTCAGTTTTTTTTACTTATTTACAATTTACGACTAATTAGAACGAATTAAAATTGATTTTTTTTCAAACATAACTCAATCCTAGAACTAAGGAATACTTTATCATGAATTTTGTGTCATTAAACTAAATAGGAAAAAGCATTTAGCAAACAATCATTGATTCACTCAGCTTTAGTATAATAATAGATATATAAATATATAGTCTGTCCTACTATTTGTACAGAGCTGGAGGGAGAATAGTCGGATTCATATCTTTTCCAAGGGTATTAGAGCTATGTGAAATGCTTCCAGGATTTGAACTCGTCTACGCCGTGTCAATTTCCTACGACGGTAACCATTACACTACGCGCCCCCATTAACTAAATTCAGTATAGTGATGAACATTAAGGTAGCATCCATCTCTGACGTACGATTTTAGCCATTTCTTCAAGGATTGGCAGTGAAGCAGCAAGAATGCTTACTTCCTCTGCTGTTGACATCAAAACCCCTTAAAGCATCAGTTTCTACTGAGATAAACGATACCTTAAAATACACCAGTTTTTCTCTTTCTCTCATTTCGTAGCAACGTTCATCCCGACTTCCGGGGCAACATCTAGAAGAGAAGAAAGCGTGGATAGAAAAAGAATTCGGCGCCAACATGTTTTCTATCAATCTCGTGCATAATTATCTGTTAAATGTGACACAGCCATTACTTCTTTCCTTTTGTTGCTCTCAAGGTCAGGACGAAGCCGAATTACTCCGTGCGCACACATACTTCTTCCGCCCTAAAATAAAGGACACATTATGGAGGCTAGTTTGTCTTAATTAAACGTTTGACATAATAATAGTGAGTTTTCTGGTCTGGTCATGTTCATCTGATGTATTTGTGCACAGAAATACGAACAACCTACCAGGTACGCCATTTTTTTTTCTTTTTATACTTCTTTTGTTCGTCCTCAAAGGGGCGTGAAAGATTTAAGCTTATGTCGACAATTCGTCTTACAAGAAAATGGAAGATATTTCGGAAAATAACAAAAGGGAGATTAAGCTTTTTTGATAGCCACGTGGAAAGGAAAATTTAAAACAGGCAAGGATTGATAGATAAAAGCTACGTGAAAGAAACTAATGCTTGGAATAGTCATGTTTTCTCTGTTGGAATCGGGAACAGAG
This sequence comes from Doryteuthis pealeii, assembly GCA_023376005.1. Lineage (NCBI taxonomy): Eukaryota > Metazoa > Mollusca > Cephalopoda > Myopsida > Loliginidae > Doryteuthis > Doryteuthis pealeii. The sequence goes on from CM042149.1 coordinate 14,991,646, forward strand.
CTGTACATTGAATGATGTCCTGCATCGCCAGTTGATCTTGTATTTCCTTCAAAGCTACGCACAAGAGCAACAATACGTAGTGGTCATCAGAACGTAATCAGCGAGCCGAGTTCGAATTCCCCTTGTGATTGCTTGCAATATTTTTTTTTCACTCATATGTATAGAAAAGGCTTGAAATCGTTTCTCCCTTCGTTCTATATCATGCACAGTCATATTAATCTGTCTTGTCACTTCTATGATTTTAGATTGATCTTGTATTTCCTTCAACTCTCCGCACCAGAGCAACAATACGTAGTGGTCATCAGAACAAAATCAGAGAACCGAGTTCGAATTCTTTTTGTGATTGCTTGTAACACTTTTTCATTCAGAGAAATTGGCAATCAAGTATTTAAGTAACCACTTACTTAATAACCCTTACTTAACATATGCCTATTAATTTACCCCTCCCCATATATATCTGCAGTACCCCCCCATATCTACCCCCCAAAAAAAAAACGCAATATCCTTATTACGATAACTTACGTCTTTATATGTCGGTAGTAATGTTAATATATGTTTCCTTTTTTTTAATTTTATTTTTCGTACCGCAAAATTTCTAATACAAAACAATAAAAAAAAAATCATGGGTTTATTACAAAATAAGTTCATTGGAATTAATCAAATTCCCAGCTTCCAAATTATCCAGTCGTAAAAAGGCTTGAAATCGATTCTCCCTTCGTTTTGTATCATTCACAATCATATTAATCTCTGCCTTGTCACTTCTATGATTTTTAGATTTAAAAAATCTATATATTGTTTTACCTGCTTCAGCTGTACCCAAATGATTACAGTATCAGTTATTTCCTATAAATCCAACCTAAAAAAGAGGAACCACTCTTATTGACTGATAAATTATTTACTTTATTGATCTACTCAGAAAAAAGAAGACGGGGTTATGGTTATAGGTTTGGTTTGTTTTGTTTTACGGCATATCAACCTCAGTGGGTCATTTAATGCCGATAAAGTTTTGAAATAAATCAATTCTTAATGGATAATACAATTTTTTTTAATAAAATACATTTTTCTATTTAACCCATAGATGGGACCCTAACAGGTACTACCACTCCGGGTCAGAGTGGACCAGGGAGCAATGGTGATGAAGGGGTGCTCCACATTCCCCAAACCTCCAAAACTGGAACCTCACCATCAGATAGAGTTTAACGTCATTCCCAGAACATGTAGACCCGCAGCCACCGCCTTCTAGCACTCATATGATAAAAAAGGGTTGGGCTTGCCATAAGGGCAATAGGGTTGGGAAAATCATATAGGTGCTAGGGCTTGACGTGACCAGCCGATTGATCGGAGGGGGCCTCTCCGACCGCCCGTCTAGCCCAAGATAGGGCCAAAGTGGAGTATTGCAGGTCATGAACTGCTCATCCACCTGGGTCCTATCCTTAAGCATTACGGGTCGCCACTCACGGCCAACAGGTGGTCCCATTGGGGGCGTGTTACCCCTCTTCAGAGGTACAGTCGGTGCATTCTAACGCCCCAGCCGACCGGGCGGATGGTTATAGGGTTAGGGTTTAGGGTTAGTTTAATGGGAAAATAATGGGTGGGTTAATTAACAGATAATATGCATTCAGAATGGTTCCCTTTTTTTAGGTTGGAGTTAAAGGAAATGACCACACTATCTGTTTCACGTCACTGCTCTGTCAGCGGGGCTTCGAATAAAATCCTCCCCAAAAGCGATTTTCTGAGTATGACACTAAACTGCATCTGATGGTGAGGCTCCAGTTCTGAATCTCTGGGGAGTGTGAAGTTGCCATTACTCCCAGATCAACCCGGGGTGAGAGTACCTGTCAGCGTTCCATAGAACAGATCTGTTTGTAAATTATTTGTATTGGATATGAATACATTAAACAATGACTGTGTACAGACAAATGATTAGAGACATTTTTAAATATTTACCTACTTTAAACCGCTCACAGCTGTTCTCCCACCACTGCGGTCCAAAAGTACAAGAACTGATGATTAGTTTATTATAATTGATAAAAGGAACTCGGATTACAATAATAATAGGACTTTATTTGAATAGGAGGAGTTAAAAAGTAATTAGTGAACTTTGAAATATCCCTTTATACAGATTTTTAAAAATGCCAAGAAAATTTGGTACAGCCGTGGGGAAAATTTGGTAGGCAAAGAATTAATATTCCTTTGGGCTCCGTCGTAGGTTATGAATCCAATGGGATTCAAGCACTGCAATGCCAATAGAAGAATTTGTTTTAGTTTGGTTTCTCTTTGCCTACTTTAAGGTTTGGTTTGTTTTGTTAAATGGATACATATTTTTTTTTATAAATACATTTTTCTATTTAACCCATACATGGGACCCTAACAGGTACTACCACTCCGGGTCAAAGTGGACCAGGGAGCAATGGTGATGAAGAGGTGCTCCACATTACCCAAACCTCCAAAACTGGAACCTCACCATCAGATAGAGTTTAACATTATTCCCAGGACATGTAGACCCTCATTCACAGCCTTCTAGCACCCATATGATAAAAAGGGGTTGGTGCTTGCCATAATGGCAATAGGGTTGGGGCAATCATATAGGCTAGGAGCTTGATGTGACCCGTCTAGCCCAAGAAAGGGCCAAAGTGGAGTTTTGCATGTCATGGACTGCTCAACCACCTGGGTTCTATCCTTAAGCATCACGGGTCGCAACCCACGGCCAACTGGTGGCCCCATTGGGGGAGTGTTACCCCTCTGCAGTCGGTGCATTCTAACCTCCAAGGCGACTCTCATACTATACCCAAGCAAAGTACAAAAACTGATGGTTAGTTCATTATAATTGAGCAGAAGGACTCAGATTACAAAATTAATGGGATTTTACATGAATAGAATGAGTTCTGAGGTGAATAGATTGTGAACTTTGAAATATCCCATCATACAGGTAAAAGATACCAAGACATTTTGGTACAACTAATGAAACCAATTGTAATGCCCGTTTAGTGGATTATAAAACTATTTCTTAGTACTGTTACGAGTGGGAGGTTCAGATCCCGGACGAGCTCCCAATTATTATCGGAATAGGGATAGCCCCACTCATATTCGCCATACCAAAATCACTCCTGATGCGACGGGTAACCACAACATTACCCGGCACGTTGCAAAAAAAAAAAGTGTTTTTCTCCTGTTTTAGGGCCAAACGGGTATATATGTGACAACAATAGCGACAAAGATAGAACACGTCTTGACAATTAAATCGACCTCCCCTTTTTTATTTTCACAGCAAATATTTATACAACTTAAACACAACTACACTTACTCTCGTAGAGAGAGGAGTTAAAGAAAGATATACAGCCAGGCAGACCCAGGCGGTAGACCGTACCATCTCACCGGCAGGGTAGGCAAGGGAGAGAAAAAGTGAGATGTTCTTTCCCGACCAGGGAAAGGAGTGTGTATTTGGGCCGATCGCTTTCGATTCCGGCCGATTCTTATTGGGGTTTTCTTTTTCATATGTCACTGTACTGATAGTGAAACTACTTATTTTTATTATAGTAATAACACATAGTCACCAGTTGTTAGTATTAATTTAGCATTATCTTTTAGTTGTTTTTTAATCATTCACTCGGGACATCAGGTACATTGCGGATTAGAAATGATAATTTGAACATGGGTTCATTTCCTCGGAGTAAGCTTGGTTAAACACATCAGCTGCTCTACTAACGGAACTATAATAGGCGATTCTAAAATTTGGTACAGCCATGGGAGAAATTTGATAGGCAAAGAGTTAAAAAGTGCAATTTAAAAAAAGAATGCAAGAGAACATTGAAAATATAGTTATGACTATAACGAAACGAATCAAATTTCGGCATTAATTAAGCGTTAATTAAATGATTAAATGAGACGCCATTAAGCAAATGAAAAATACCAAAACATTTCTCGTTATTCTGTAGTGAAACTAGGTTGCGAGACCGATAAATATGTCTACAAAAATGTCACCCTGTAGTTTGTATATGAGTACATTATAATTATTTATAATTAATGTTTTGAGAATATCACATATACCGTATTAGAGAAACGAGAATGTTCATGAAAAATATATTTCAAATTAGTTTTGGATGTTTTCTACTTCAAAAGTATATATATATATATATATATATATATATATATATATATATATATATTTGCATTTTTTAACTCTTTGCCTACCGAATTTCTGTACCAAAATTTCTTGGTATTTTTTACCTGTATGGAATCACTATCTATTCACCTCAGAACTCAATCAAGTAAAGTCTAATTATTATTGTAATCTGAGACCATATATCAATATGGTCATATATATATATATATATATATATATATATATATATATATATATATATATAGTCAAATATTATTTGGTTGATTATTTTATCGACGGTCAAAGTTGTGACCAACTCGATATTTTATATACTCCGGTAAGTCACCCAATCTTCATAAACACACACACACACACACACACACACACACACACATATATATATATATATATATATATATATATACGAGAGAGAGAGAGAGAGAGAGAGAGAGAGAGAGAGAGAGAGAGAGAGAGTTTCTCTCAAAAATAACAGCCATTAGCGTCGATCACAGCCCCAATCCTGCTCCGGAACCTGGAGCAAGCTGATGTTACAGTTTCCCTGCGAAGGTTCTCAAAAACTACCTTAATTCTGTCAATTAACTGGGTTTTTGTAGTACTGGCACGGTGATTATTGTCTTTCTCAACAGCGCCACATACATAATAATCCGTGGGGTTAAGATCTGGGGAGTTCGGAGGCCAAACATTAGGACTGGTGTAGGCGTAAAAAATTCGCCGTTTTTGACTTTTCCCAGAGGTGTGGTAGGGGCCGAATCCTACTGCCATACATATGGCCAACCATTGACAACCCTTGTTATCCAGGGCTTGACTACAGTGTTTAGCAACTCCACGTAGGCATCTGAATTCAACCTGATACACTCTCTGAAGGCATCATATCACCCTCAGAGGACACACATCCAAAAACCATCACAGTTTGGGAAAATTTAGTCTGCATGACACGAGGAATGTCCTTTGGACTGTATGCAAGTCATCTGTTATTCTGCGTGTTGTGCTTTTGCTCTTGGTAAAAGTTTTTCTCGTCGGAAAAGAACGGAGATTGTTTGTGGTTCAGCAGGATGTTTTACTATGCTCTGAAGTTTCTTCGTGTTTGTTAGACGATTTCCTGGGGTCTTTTCTGTGAGCAGTTGACATCTGCGACGTTTGTATGAGTAGTAGCGAAGGTCTTCATTGAGTACAAGCTTCATGGTAGAGACTAAACATTCAATTCACGGGACAAAGCCAGAATTCTAATGCCAGGGTCCCCGACACTTTTTTCTGCAGATTTTCGAAGAATTCTGCTGCATGAACGCAATCAGATCGTCTTTATGTTGCTTTCTTCTAGTCACAGCTTCGTAGTCTCCATTGCAATTCTCCAGTTCATGTCTGATTGTTTTTACAGTGTTCAGGGAGCATTGGGCAGCAACCATAATCTCTTTATTTTGATGACCGTCGCAGATAATGATACAAGTTATTCTATTCCATGATTCCGGTGGATTCCAGTCATCCATTCTATCTGATCTCACGTATATGAATGAAGAAGGGTCCAAGCTTTTAAATGATGTGTAGTGTGCGTCAATATCTCTAACCTGCGGAGAAAAATAACCAAATATAAGTATGTCAAATTTAGCCCGAACACCCTATATATATATATATATATATATATATATAAATTTTGGAGGATATGTGCTTAATTGAAGTCGTACCTAATTTTGAAAATTAATTAGTTAATATTTAATAAATTTTTTTTAGGCAGGCATATATGTTCAAATGTAAGGCTAAACGAATCGAGAAAATGTCAGCCTTACATTTGAACATATATACCCGCCTAAAAAAAAATTCATTAATTATTAACTAATTAATTTTCAAAATTAGGTACGACTTAAGCACATATCCTCCAAAAATTGTCGGCTTAAAGCCATATAAAAATAAAAATAAACACATCTGTTTGTTTACTTAACCTCATATATCTATCTATATATATATATATATATATATGTGTGTGTGTGTGTGTGTGTGTACAGCAGTGTGTGTTCCTAAGAAGGAAGGTACTCATTGCTTACCCAGATCAACTGATGCATTCGGTCAAAAACCTGGTCAAACAATCAGTGCCGTACCCCCCCCCCTGCGCCAAGGCCCAGTCCATCAGAGTCAGCCAAGAGGAGTGGTTCGGCACGTACAAGAATCGGATGACCGGTCGAGAATGGCAGTCAATCATGTGATTGTTGACCAATCTTATCTGAGTAAACAATCCATGAGAACTTGAAATAAAAGTGAATAGAAACTAGAACGATTCGCTTCCAGACAAACAGTTTAGCTTGAAGAGGCTTTGGTTGTTATTTACAAAGCTTTGCTTACTCTCCTTCTTATTCTTTAACTGATCACAAGAGGCTTATGTCAGCCGAAACACACGTTGTACAATTAGTACAACCAAAGCATTTGCTCTAAAGATCTTTACTAATACAATTATTGCTCTAATAAAAATCTTTCATTAATGTTTCAAGTCATAATTAAATAAGAAACTTTTAAGAATGTTTTAAAATTGTTATAAAAACTATGGTTATTTCCTATAAGTCTAACATGATCAAAGGGGAACCACTCTTGACTGATAAATTATTTATTTATTTTCCCATTAAACTAACCCTAAACCCTAACCCTAAACCCTAACCCTAACTCTAACCCCGTCTTCTTTTTTCCTAGTAGACCAATAAATAAATAAATAATTTATCAGTAAAGAGTGGTTCCCCTTTGATCATGTTAGATTTATAGGAAATAACCAAAAGTATTATCTGCGTTATTCGGACTATTGTCCTCATCTTCATTGTTATCTCTGCAACATTTCGGTCGATATGCCCTCCGGTAGAAACGTTGTACAGATAACAATGAAGATGAGAACAATAGTCCGAAAAACGCAGATAATATTAATCATTAAGCCTCATCTCAAACATTCAGAGAAATGTTATAAAAGTGTTTGTTTTGAGTGCATCATAAATCTTCACTAAGACATTTTGGGGGGGCAAATTTATTTGTTTAAAATGTATAAAAAATAAAATAACATATCTAATATTATTCTGCTTTTTTTTTTTTACATTATTTTACTACTTTTCAACTTAGACAAAAAATTTACCTTAAATAATCGATTTAATTAATTCTAAAACAAAAACAACTGAACAAACACACACACATAAGCGCGCGCACACACACACACACATAAACACACACATAAACAAACACCCTCCATACACACACACAGACAGAGAATTTGGAAGCCATGAGACAGAACAAATGAACAGCCATTAGCAACAACTTCAGTTCTGGAGATCTTCTGTAGAAGGGATTTTCATCACGAAATATTAAGAATAAATCACAGGTTAACAAACAACATCATAGTTACCTCATTTTTCTTTACACTTGCATTGTAATGGCCTTCAAAACCAACCAACAAACGAATATAAACACAATGCTTCAAAAAAAACCTTTTTAATTTTAATTTGTTTTTAAAATGAAAACGAGTCAACAGAGTACCTGTTTTAAAAATATGCTTCAAGACTGATACATTATCTTTATAATTGTCAGTAACCAGGCGCTGTTGACTTCATGTCCACACTAACAGAACTTCGATATAAATGCCCTATCCATGATATTGAGCACAGTTTACTTATAAATATAGTACCTATAAGGCTCTCCTATGAGCTCTCTGGTGACATTGACATATATACCTATGTATCTATTCATCAGGTAAAATTCTGCTTCTTGCTTGTAGGTGCTGATGGCCGAGGGTTATGAAGTCTGGCTGATGACAAATCGGTCGGGTTTCGATCTTGGTAGTCTGCTAAGTGTAGCTACACGTGATACGTCGAAACACGATGTATGTGGATGACTAAAGTGATATATATATATATATATATATATATATATATATAGTCCTTTGTTAGTATTGGAGAATTGAAAATAAAGTGTTCGATTACGTGTTTAAGAGCTGTATTTATTTATCTATTATAGTGTACAATACATTTAAGCTGCCATTGTTACCATTGGTTTCCAGGCAGCATGTTAGCCACCCTTCTTCAAGACAACGCCCCGGCTTCGGATTATTTATCAGGGTTTACTCTCCTGAGAGTATGACGTTAAACTGCATCTAATGGTGAAGTTCCAGTTCCGAAGAACTGGAAAGTGTGGAGTACCCGTTCATCACCATTAATCCCAGGTCCACCCGGACCCAGAGTGGTAGTATCTGTTAAGGTCCCATCAATGGGTTAAACAAATAAAAAGTTTTTAAAAACATGTTTTTTAAAAAATTGAGTTTAAAAAAAAAGAATTTTCAATGACCATCAAGAATGAATAAAACAAAATATATTCTGCATAAAATAACCCAGCAAGGATTGACATGCCGTAAAATCAAACCAACCAACCCTTTTCTGGTTATTTAATGCCGAATGAAGTCATTATGATATTCAATTTCTTACAGTATTCATTGTTGCTTAAATTTATAAATTTGTGTGTGTATCTTGACGTTGTTTGGTTCGTGCTGAAACACACGAGCCAAACAACATCAAGATACACGCACAAATTTACCAAAAAACGCGGGCAAATAAGAAGATCCCGCCCACTAACAACAGAAATACGTGCATATATAAATGAATTGGCACAGCCGGCTGAGCAGATTGTTACATTCTACGCTCGGAAAATGCTACTTGGCTGTTTTTTTTTTACGGTATATCAATCAACCCTTTTTGGGGTGTCCTGGATGTGACATTGGTTGGCATCCTTCCGTTAGCAAAAGACGATGGCGTAGTGTCCATTTTTTAAAACTACGTGGCCTGTACCGGTCGATGTGAAAATTACTGTTTTGTAGCTCAAAACTTGGTCCTTGCAAAGGTGTATTCGTGCTCCACATATCCATTCTAGTTTGTGTGTGTGTGTGTGTGTGTGTGTGTGTGTGTGTGTGTGTGTGGAAATAAATAGACATTACTTAAAAAAAATAGAGCCGGTTTAGCTCAGTCGGCATAGCGCCCACCTAGGAACCACAAGGTCCCTGGTTCGATACCGGCCATCGCCAACTCAGCGTATGAGTAGCACAGGGATCTGTGCGGTAAAGTGAAGAGCTGATGGTAGGTGTGGCGCTCCACCTCAGATGCCAAAACAATTTCCTTGTCCTAGCACTAGAAAAAAAGGGATAGACTCCCTCGCTGTCTGGCTGATACCGACATTAGACCACCCCGACGACTTTTACTTACTTTCGAAAAAACAAAAGTTGGTTCGGCTGGGTTTATTTCCCGGTGCCTGAGGTACCTCAAAAGAGGAATACCGAAGGGATAGATGCAGTTCTTACACTAACCTCTTCATGAGCTTCGGTTTGTGCGTAGCTCTCCTTAATAATCGGATTTGTAAGTTAAGCTCCTTAGTTCTTCACTTTTCTTATAACACAGATCATATTGAGATCCAGTGGCTCGGGTTTTGGATCTTACAAGCTAACATCGTTGATCCCAGGGGTCCACCCACCAAGCAATACCTGCCCTCTTGACTCAAAGGGGCAGGGCTGGGTTTATTGCCCAGTGCCTAAACCCCCACTTGTGGGGGAATGCCGACGCATTTTTGCACCCACTAGCCATGAGTCTCGGCTTGTAGGTGGTCCCACATTAATAGGGCCTTGTGCCTAACCCGTACACGTGGGGTACGTGGTTAATATACAGATCATATTGAGATGTACCTCTTAAATATCTTAAAATATATTTTGCCACTACCCAATGTTGTTTCGTTTTGTTTGTTTTGTTTTACGGCACATCAACCTCAGTGGATCATTTAATGCCGGGAAAATTTTGAAATAAATAATTGTCAGCAAAATACCAACGGCTAGTCACAGTCCTATTGAGTTATTTGTTTTTAATTTTATTTCTGTACTGTACGTAGCTGAGACAGGAAATGGAGATTGGGTCAGGTCAGGTCAGGTCAGGTCAGGAAAGTGGCTTTCCTCGTCTATCAATTTGCTGTCTATGTATCATACTCTCCGGTTCTTATAAATTCTTTCTCCCTCTTTCTTTTCTTTTCTTTTCTTTACTCTCTTTCTTTTATTATTGTCTCTGTTACTGCTTTCACAAACCATACTGACTAACGCCTCTCCTCTTCCTTCTCCCCCCCCTCCTCTCTCTTTCCTTCAATAATAACCTTAATAACTACGCCTGCTTTATTCAATTGCGTAGTTTCTATTTATTTGTGTATGTGTGTTAAATGAATTAAATGCTGGTTATATATATTTGAGCGCCCCAAACAAAACGCATTTTTCTCACTTAACCTCTCATAATTACTCGTTAATAGCACTAACTCATAACAGAAATGTGTGTAATTTAACATTCAAATGTCTGAACTTAGTATTGGTTATTTTAAATAAATATTACATTTGTTTTTATAATAGTTGTTACATCTAATGCATGAAATGTATATACATAGGCACTGTCGAAATGTTGACTCATTTTCATTTTTAAAACGAATTAAAATTAATTAAATCGATTATCTCAAGTCAAACTTTTGTCTAAGTCGAAAAGTAGTAACATGATGAGCATCAATAAAAAATTTTTTAAAAATAATAAAAAAAAGCAAAATAATATTACACTCGTAATTTATTTTTAATAGATTTTAAACTATTTTTTTGTCAATTTTGCTCAAATATATCGTAAACGTGGCCGTAAACGCTGTCTAAGATGATGTAAAATCCGTATTTCATTCATTGATAAATCAACACTGAAAATTTCATGATTTTTTGTATTTTTTTTCAATCGGGTATTTTGTAAAGTACGGATTTTACGACAACTTTGGCAGTGCATAATATAAATGTAAAAAGATATTATGGTTCAGGATAGTGAATGAAATTCACATGCTAATTCAATAAATGTATCGTGTTAGTATAGCATTTATTGTAAAACTAACAGCAACAAATGAAGGAATTAAAACTTAGTTCAATTGTAATGGTTTATTTAACAACAAAACAATGACCAACAATATAAACGTCCTTCCTATGTATAGAGTGAAGTTTGAGAGACTTACCATTCTGATGGAGAGGAAAGATATGTGCTATCTCCTAAGTCAATAATTCTCAAAGAGAATTTCTGGTCGACTGCTCGTGGAACTGGTCAGAATGTGTCTATCGAATATGGGTGCCAAAACTTCTGGGTGCATCACGTGATTGCTATGCTCAATCACTGAAAGGCTCCCCTTTACTTAACTCCATACATAGAAATAAACGTGTTTTACTGATCCGACAAATGCATGGTGCGCCAGATATTTGAGGACTTTTAGCGGGAAGACAATCAAACGAAATATTACGCGACATGCGCTTATCTGAATATTCTTGTTTCTTTTTCAGGCGTATCGAGAATATAGCTTCCAGTCTCATACAGAAAAATCAAAAGATACATCGTGCCCGTGCTAATAATCAAGACTCAGAGATAACCATTTTAAATCACTGCTGATATAGGCAGCAGTCAGCAATTTTTTTTATATTAGCAGCAGTAGCTAAACCAAGATTATTGCAAATCGTTTGATTTTTGTATAATTAATTAATTATATCCATTAATCAGTAAAGAAAATCATTAATCAAACTTGGTGTGTTTCTTAGTTATAAGGGTACCAATATGTATGAAAGATTTCGAATCTGAATAACAAATCGTTTCTGAGTTATAAGTCGACACGTACATATTAAATTTTCTTTTATATATATATATATATATATATATATATATATATATATATATATATATATAGAGAGAGAGAGAGAGGGTGTGTGAGAGAGAGAGAAACCAGCTTCTTAAAATTAGCCAGACACGTCGTACTCAAGATCAAAAATCATTCGGGATCTTCTAGTGAGGACGTGTCATCCGTGCGCAAAGAATGTGGGGCTGAATATTAAATTTGAAATAAAAATTTGAAATTAAAAAAATAACAAGCTCCCATGAGCCTTCACTGGAAGAACCCTCCGCACATGTACAAAAAAAGGACCCACTTCTAGCCCCCAAGAGAGTCTCTCGGTCATTCGAGTTTAGGCTTTAACTGTGTCCAGTCACTACTACTGCCAGGAGAGAAATTTCCTTGTCACATGGTAGATATGACCGGTGAATAAAGGCTAATTCACAAAACCACCTTTTGTCTTTGTCTCTTCCTTTTTCGTTCCTTGAATCCATTCCCTTTTCAGCGCGACCACCAAATAAGAGGGGGGGGGGGGGTTTAAAGCAAACCCTGAGAACACGCACCAGAATAACAACTAACTTTTAAACCAAAAACATTAAGGCGCTTGCCACCCTTAAGTGAAAGAATCATTAAAACCCAGTGGTTCCCAAAGTGAGCGATGAAAAGATAAGGAAGGCCGTGAGGCAAAAAGGGACGGGGGCAACTGGGTAGCATTATGAGCAGTTAATAAATTAATGACAAAATCATGTCATAAATACTAAGGTAAAGGAACACGTATGCAGTTTATACAGAATAAATTTGACATAAAATGATAAACGAATGCATAGTTGTATTATGTAGTCCGAAATCAGAGTCAAAAGTACGCCTGTACACAACACGTACAAACAATAGTGTGTGTTAGCATGTGTATATGAGGGGGCGAGCTAGGAATCCACTGGGAAACCAAGGGTGCGCTAGCCAGAAAAAGTTTAGAAACCATTGTTCTAAACCGGTGGTTCTCAACCGGGGTCCATATGGACCCCTGGGGACAATATAACATTTTTTGGGACACAGGCAAGTAAAATGTATTTCACTATAAAAATACAATAGGTTTTTTAAACAATGAATGGCTATGGTGGGTCCACCATAATAATATAGGATTAAAAGGTAAATATAAGTAAAAAAGGTTGAAAACCATTGTTCTAAACAGTCAGGCGTCATAAGGTTGCCCAATATGTCGATTGTAATCGACTGATAGATCGCAAAAAATAGTGCCGGTAGATCGCATGCCATTAAAAATGTTTTTAGATGTTAGCCTATCATTAAAGTTATATAGTGACCATGAATGTATTCAATTGTATTGTGCCACAAGGGTTCATGCATTGATGTAAGCTACGCGAATTTATATTGTATATTTAAAATATATATTATGTCACGCAAGTCGTCCAAGTAGGTGTAAAGTAGGTAAGAATCCCAAGCTACATAACGGGCGGTCGGAGAGCCCCCCTTCGATCAATTGACTGGTCACATCAAGTCCTAGCACCTATATGATTGTCCCAACCATATTAACCTTATTGCAACCCCCAACCATTTTTTATCATATATGTGCTAGAAGCCGGTGGCTGAGGGTCTTGGTGTCCAGGATATGAGGCTAAACTGCATCTCGTGGTGAGGTTCCAATTCTGGCACTCTCGGGAGTATGAAGTACTATTTCATTGCCACTAGAAGCGGCTACCTAGCGTCGACTTTGGGGTGGAGTGGGAGTGGCTGGTGTATTGGTTTGTTTGCTTTGAGATTTGCAAATGCTGAACGTTTTTCAGTAGAATTTCAATGCTATTTTTATGTATATCTCCATTTTTTAAATATCTTTGAATATAAATCAAATCTTCATAATTTTTGCACAAAAAGCAAGAACCGGTGAAATTCAATGTGTACATATATTTACTTTGTCGTTAATTGTTTTATTTTCATAGATTCATCCGGACACACACACACACACACACACACACACACACCAACTGTCCTTTATATATGTATAGATTACTCCCAAATGGCGTGATCAGGCTCAAACTTCGATCACGTGACAGTAACGATACCAACTATAAACACGCATGCGCAGAAGGATATGTTATGGCGAAAGTGCGGATAATTTTTGACTTTCCCTCGTATTAATTCTATGGGAAACGTTTTTGAACATTCTCAGACCGTCCCAAAATTACCATCTGCCTGTCCTGATATCAAAAGTCAGGGTTCGTCGTCTGCTGTGACTGATATTAGAACGATTAAATACGATAATGTCTCGAACTGTTTCTTAGCCTCATGAATTTTTTCTCGTATCGAATTATAACATCATTAAACAAATTAACCAAACCAAACTAAAACTGTCCAAGTGACTATGAACAGAATATATCTTTGTACCCATAATAATGACTAACAATAACACCGATAGACTTTGGAAAGCTTTATTCTACTTAGAATAATTGGTACACATATTGAAAGTTTATATAGTCTAGTATTCACTAGAGAGATCTCCAAAGGGGAGGTAATTAAAACCAGTTATCACGGCATATGGTAACTGGTGCGTCACTGTACGTGTTGTGTACAGGTGTCAAGTAAACGTTCAGACTCTGATTTCGGACAAGTAATAAAACAATGTCATCATCATCATGTCGCACTATTAGCACGGATATCCATGACAATCTCTCGCCAACCTTTTCCTATCATTCATTTTCCCAGGGAGGTCCTCTGCGCAGCAACCTGCATCTTTGCTTAGTTGGTCAATGTAGGTCCTTGATGGCGGCCCACACTAGCATGTCCGTGTGTTGGCTTTCACAGGAGAACGTCACTTATGAGCTCATCCTTGCTTCTCCAGCAGTGCCCGGCATGCCTAGTCCGTCTCACTCGAATGGTTTGTGAGATGGGGGTATTTGTTTATAATTCTTATGTCAGTTTTATTCTGCTTAAACTGCATACGTGTTCATCTACCAGTAATGACAAACGATAACACCGATAGACTTTGGAAAACTTTACTCTACTTAGAATAATTGGTACACTTATTGAGAGTGTATATAGCCTAGTATTCATTAGAGAGTTCTCCAAATGAGAGGTAATCATAAAATAGGGGAGGTAACTCTGAATTACTTATTACACCCATATTAGCACCCATTTATTTCAAATTGAGTATATTTTGCATACTTTCTTCCTACTTGTCTTTTTTAAAACTTATCCAAGAAGTTCTAGCACTCTTGAACTTTCTCAACCCTTTCACTTTTGATTTGATTTCGGTTGAGCGGTTTTTGTGTCGTGCGTAACGACGGCAAATTACACACGCACAAAGAGAAATAGGAGATGTGTAATAATAGCGAATAAGAGGTAAAGTCAAATACTTGTTAGTAGTATATTTATTCGATCAGGAATTCATATACATACTAACACCCCGTCTTGTCTGTCTGACAGCTAATTTATAAGACAGATGCAATTGTTGCATAGCTGTATATACCCTTCTGACATACTCGGGTATATAATAGAAAGAAGAGAGAGAGAGAGAGAGAGAGAGAGAGAGAGAGAGAGAGAGAGACAGACAGACAGACAGACAGACAGACAGACAGACAGACAGAGAGAGACAGAGAGGGACAGAGAGAGACAGACAGAGAGTTTATTTGTCTCATATCCCACTGTATGGACTGGGCACAAGGCTCCGTTTTAACTTGGGCCCACCCACAAGCCGAAGCTAATGGGTGGGAGAGAACAAAAATTGCGTCGATCCCGTCGGCATTTCCCCTCAAGGGGATGTCTCAGGCGCTGGGCAATAAACCCAGCCCTGCCCCTTTACGTGCAATGAGGCAGGTATTGCCTGGAGGGACGGCCCTCTGGGATCGACGCTATCAATTTAACACCTTCCCGGTCCAGAGGCCGAAGCTCACTGGACCCCGAGTATATAATAGAGAGACAGACAGACAGACAGACAGAGAGAGACGGAGAGATATATTAGATTTAGGGATGGTGGTCTTACGTGGTACTCTGCTGGTTACTTGCTTTTTCTTCTATCTTGTCTGGCCGCCATCTTGTCTAGTTTACTTCTATCTGCTGGGGACTGACTTCCTTCTTTGCTAATTCTCTACTGGGCTGAGCTGAGTTGGTTGGCCATTGTCTTAACATTCATTTAATTAACACAACAAGACCTTGTTTTGTTCTAGATCAAGTTTTATCAGCCCATATTGATTCATTCCGCCGCGGGAATGGACACGGGAGCGGGGATTATCACCTCTCCCATGTCCATCTCATCCCCGCGGCGGAATCTAACTCTAAGCTATCACGTGTCTGTCATGGGGCCCAAATCGCGCGTTTCTAAAGGGGGCAACAAGTTATTAACAGTCACCGGTAATTTTCCAAACTACTAGACTTGGTTTTACTTGATCAACTTTTATTAGCCCATATTTATTTCACAGTGGGGAGAGACCGAACCGGAGATGACAATATGTCTACGCTCTCTGAAAGCTTGGTCAAATTTGAATAACTAACTAAACTATATTACGTGTTTGTCATGACGCCCAAATTGCCAATGGGGTCAAAGGGTTATTAACAGTCACCGGTAATTTTCCAAACTACTAGACTTGGTTTTACTTGATCAACTTTTATTAGCCCATATTTATTTCACAGTGGGGAGAGACCGAACCGGAGATGACAATATGTCTACGCTCTCTGAAAGCTTGGTCAAATTTGAATAACTAACTAAACTATATTACGTGTTTGTCATGACGCCCAAATTGCCAATGGGGTCAAAGGGTTATTAACAGTCACCGGTAATTTTCCATAGGGACTCCTTGATTCTAAATCAACAGACCTAAATTTAAATATTACTACCTTCAGGTATGTTCACAATTTATGACATCACATGAATTGTGACACAACCATTCTTTTACAGTCTAGACGGAAGGTAGGGCGGAAATGTCGAGGGATGTTTGAAATGTAGAAATGTCGTTCTTAAGTTTTTTTTATCATGCGAGAAAGAAACAATCTCTGTTTAAAAATAGAAAATCTACTTCCGTCCATTATAACCGAAAGCTGCTTGTTAGCTTGTGTTATATATATATATTATATATATATATATATATATATAATATATATAATATATTCATTGGCTGATACAGATTAAATCAACTATATAATTTCTCATACTTCAACTCCTTCATTTCTCCTTTGTCAAACTTGCAAGGACTTGAAAACAATGTACACTTGCGAGGAG
The DNA here is from genome assembly GCA_023376005.1 of Doryteuthis pealeii. NCBI lineage: Eukaryota > Metazoa > Mollusca > Cephalopoda > Myopsida > Loliginidae > Doryteuthis > Doryteuthis pealeii. The sequence goes on from CM042149.1 coordinate 15,008,646, forward strand.
AATATATATATATTATAGTATATATTATATATATATATATATATGTGTATAAGTAAAGTAAAGTCGACGGGGCGGCCTAAAGTCGATATCAGCCAGTCAAGAGTCTATCCCCTTTTCAATAGCGCTAGACCAAGGAATTGTTTTAGCATCTGAGGTGGAGCGCCAACACCTACACCAAGCTTCTTACTTTACCCGCACAGATCCCTGTGCTACTCATAACGCTGAGTTGGCGACGCGGTATCGAACTAGGAACCTTGTGGTTTCTAGCCGAACGCCTACCGACTGAGTGCAAAAGATAAATTTATTCTTGCCGGTGAAGTCAACGTTATAGTGCTTCGATTTATGCAAACTTCATCGGGACATGTAGTAAACACCCACATGTATATACACACGCACACACGCACACACACATATATATATATATATATCTTATTATAATGGAGATTGTGGGTTTGTCTGTTTGTAACCGAAACTATATTACTATACAAGTCACAATTCCCTTAGTTATTTACATCACATTATCCATGATTTTATCTTTATTTAAACCTCAATTAATAATAAAATTGTTTTACATTATTAATACTGTTGATCATATCTACTATATTTACCGCGTACCCACTTGTACGGGTCAGGCACAAAGTCCCTATTACGTGGGACCACCCACAACCGAAGCTCATGGAGTGGCAGGTGAAAAATTGCGTCGATCCCGTCGGCATTCCCCTCAAGGGGGGCGCCTCAGGCACTGGGCAATAAACCCAGCCCTGCCCCTTTAAATCGAGGGGGCAGGTGTTGCCTGGGGGGATGGCCCCCTGGGATCGACGCCGTTAATTATATCAATGGTCCAGAGGCCGAAGCCACTGTTGACCATATCTACAATCTAATAACATGCAATTGTATTTATATATACAACAAAATTGCGGTTTACAGTGTGAATGCGAAGGCTAATTTGCATATTGATATTAAAAATTTGAATCTAATAAATATGTCCTTAGTATTATTGATTTCTAATTGTTTGATTTTATCTTATTGAATAATGAGCAAAAATCTCGGGGATAAATCTTAAAGAAATCCATTAACAAGAAATAACTGTAATATTATTCTTTACTTCTTATTTTAACTAAATAGTTAAATTAGGAAAATTTAGCAATGAAAGAGGGGAGTGATGGAAAATGATGGCAGAGTTAGTTTCAAAGTTGTTCTATTTTTCAATCATACCCCCTCTGTTCCAAATCTTTTTATCTGCATTCTTATTTAGTTTCATTAGCCTTTCTAATTTAATATGATATTTATTATATTAAAACTTAAATACTTGCACACGGAGGGTGCATATATTTGCTAGTATATATAATCTTCGGATTGAACTTGACGACTCAAAGAGACATGATGGGTTAATAGTTGGAAGAGTATGTGTAATTTTGGCGCCTTAAATTTCATGTTTTTCTTCTTTTTTTGTTGTTTGTTATTGTTTTTCTCAGTAGAGGCTTCCATATAATGTTTATTTCTCCGCTCGGCTTAATGATCGGATTATTGTAGCGTGCTATAATAGCTGATTCTTTTATTTTACGTATGTCTGAACAAAAACAACTTCGGGGAAAATATACAGACCAGTTGCTCAAGTTTTGTGAGTCATAATGATAAAGATAATTGCTTTGCTTATATTAGTTATAAGAATATGGTGGATATATTTTGGCTATTTGTCGACTTTTAATTGCTTCTGATAAAAATACTCACCTTTAGTCATCATCATCATCATCATCGTCGTCACTATTATATTTACTCCTTTTGAGTTTTCACATCAGCATTAGCTGATGGTCTTTCACTGGAATCTGAGTGACAGCAAGTCTCCTCAGGTCTCTAGGACTCTTCTGAGTATTCTAACAGATTGCAGCAATGCAGTATTCTGGATGGTCTCAATTCTTCCTCTGATTTCCAGCTTTTTGGGACCGTTCCAAGTGCACCATCTACAACCGGTATTATTATTATTATTATTATTCCTTTTGAGTTTTCACATCAGTGTTAGCTGATGGTCTTTCACTGGAGTCTGAGTGACAGCAAGTCTCCTCAGGTCTCCAGGACTCTTCTGGGTATTCTGGCAGATTGCAGCAGTGTAGTGTTCTGAATGGTTTCAATCCTTCCTCTGATTTCCAAACTTCCCAAACCCTTTTCTAATCCTTTTGAGACTGTTCCAAGTGCACCAACTACAATTGGTATCACTTTGACTTTCATGTTCCATTATTATTATTATTATTATTTGCAGGATCTGTGGATATATCACAGTATGATAATCAAATTATTACAGCGTTTGATATGTTTACTTAAGAGCTATTACTAAATAGTTCAATATGTAAAAAGTATAATAATCTTGATTTAACTCTCTCTTCTTACAAATAAAACAAACATGTAACTTCTTTTTTCTTTTTTTTACAATTTATTTTAAATTTACGTTGGGAATTTAAAAGACGCAAGACCATTTGGAATGTTTCATTTTTAAAATTAGGTAAAATAAAATGGGACAAATAAGAAATCTGCGATTAAGCGACACCAGAGAATCTGGATTTACACTTTTGCATTGCATTTTGACAGTCTCATTTTTTAGCGTATTATTATTATTATTATTATTATTATTATTATTATTATTATTATTTGCTCCTTTTGAGTTTTCACATCAGCATTAGTTGATGGTCTTTCACTAGAGTCTGAGTGACAGCAAGTCTCCTCAGGTCTCCAGGACTCTTCTGAGTATTCTGGCAGATTGCAGCAGTGCAGTGTTCTGAATGGTTTCAATTCTTCCTCTGATTTCCAAACTTTCCAAACCCTTTTCCAATCCTTTTGGGACCGTTCCAAGTGCACCTACTACAATTGGTATAACTTTGACTTTCATATTCCATAACTTTTTCAGTTCTCTAGCAAGGTCCAGATATTTGTCCATTTTTTCATTTTCCTTTAGCTTTACCCTGTGATCTGCTGGAACTGCAAAATCCACCAGTTGACAAGTTCTTTCTTTTTTGTTTATCAACACTAGGTCATAGGAAATGGACTCGTCGACACGAGTTCAATTCCTGGACGAAGCTGTTTGCATTTCACATGACGGAAAGGTATTAATCCAATTCTCCCTCCTGCTATGGGTAATAATAGGACAGACTGGGCTGTTTAACCATGGCTAGGTAACCATTCTAGGAGAAGGAAAACTCTGAATTTAAACCTGTTAAACTCCGCTTAAGAAATTGACCTTGTGTCGCATCCTGCTCGTGCGGAGGAGTTGGTAAATATATATCAGTTAATAAACGTCATCAAGATGTTAAAGTTAATGACTGGGCTTTGCTTGTATTACGAATAGAAACACAACACGAATTTTAAGCTTCAACTTTGCAGTGACGGAAAAAATGGTCATAACTTGGGTTTCTAGCAAATAATATATATATAATAGTTATATGTCTATGTTATACGTTTAAATGAAAATATGATTCTTTTATTTAACCTGGTGGACACAAACTGAGGGCTCTGTTCAGCATTTCAATTACAATAAATCGAGCCCTTTCGCTAAAAACTTTTGTTTAAAGAATTTTCAAAAATATACCCTGAGATGGATATAATTCTATCTGTAAGATTCAAAGGTTATGACAAAGTCATAACTCGTTGCAACGCAAACAAACTCCGACAAAGGTTGAGGGACAAAACATTTAATAGGTATACAGCACATGGATATGACGAGATACATAAAGAATAGAAGATAGAATAGTGTACATACATACACACATACATACATACATAAAAGTCACATAATATATAGGTACAGACATGAGACTAAGAATAGTCCATGCTGTATAAATCACTTATAGTGACAAGTCCGGCGTTGAGGGCCGAAGCCCCAACGAGAAGGGAATGACAATTGTCTAACCCATGTGGTCTCGTAGCGAGCAGCAGGTAAAGAGAGGGAGAAATTCAAAACAGCCGCTTAAATACACGAGGCCCCTAGCAGGAACCGGCGACATTAAACAAGTAGACAACTCCTCAGGCAAATACGAAAATAACCCCACATATCTATCCTAGAGTTAGGCAATGCGACACAGACAAAATGCATTTGACGAATCTTAAGATTATCAATATCATTATTTACATCTTCTAACAAGAAGTATCTCATACTGTTATAATCGTTCTATTTGCATAGTTCTCATTATCCCGCTGTTCCTACCCCTTCATGCATTTTCTGGTATTCCTAAACTCATTCAGGTTCATTCGTGTAGTTAGGGGTTGATTCTATAATAAAATGACTTTACTGGATTACTCCGACGATGGCCCTTTTTATTCTTTTTCTTTATCTCTTCTTTCTTGTTATCTTTCTTTTTTCTTTCTTTTCGTTCTTTCTTTCTTTCTGTTGTGAGGTTTTAAGGGGTCAAATAAGAACAAAACGACGGGTAACAAATGTAGGAAAATGTATTAACAGAAAGTAGACAAATACAATACAGAGAAGTGGGAATTACGTCCGACAAATAGAATTGTGAGCTGACTCACATTGGCTTACTCTCAAGCCACAATTGTCCCTGTTACTTATAGTAACCCGTCGGTGCATTCCATTAGTCTTATAGAGTGTATCACCTATAACACTTTCTTTCTTTCTTTTAAATTTACTCTGTATTTTTATATCCAAGATCCTTCATTGCATGTCACCTTCATATTAAATTTTGGATAAAAATCATCATCATCATCGTCATAATCATCATCATCATTTTTACTGATATCTTTTAAACCATTTGGTTGTTGGTTGTTGTGTTTGTTACTTAGAGATATTTTTCCCATAAATTGGCTTCTTCTTCTTTTTTGACTTTCATAGTGACAGATGTTAGTAGCTTCTTCTATTCTTTTTGATACTTCTCTTTTCTTCTTCCTTCTTCTTCTTCTTTCTTCTTCTATTCTCTTTCTTCTTCGTTCTTTTAGTGACAGTATAGATTATTTAACGAGGTAGTGACAACTCCCAGAATTCAATACGTATTGTATGGTAGATGTTTATGTGAGGAATGGGTTAGAACCGAGTATGGAATTATTTTCAAAGCTTTCTTCTGTCGCTTGTTGTCTCTTCCTTCTTCTTCTTGCTCTTTTTTAAGTGACAAATATTAAATAAATAAATCGAAAATATTTGGGAGAGGAAAGGAGGTCTGAGAATGTAGACTCAAGAAGAAAACGAATACTTGCTAGATTAGAACAGAGAAAATTACACCTAGCATGAAGAATACCCGGACGAAATTGCACAGAAAGTAAATCAAACTGAAAAACGATGTATAAAATTGAAAGAAAAGATTTAAAAAGAGATAATTCCATGCCATGAAGGAATATTATCGAAGAAAAATAATCAGCGAAAACAAAATGTTAAATAACAGAAGATTATTTGAATAAACCAGAATGAAGAGCTGGACAGAGGGGCAACAGATACTTTCTTTCTTCTTCTTCTTCTTCTTCTTCTTTAGTAACAGCTTTCTCTTCTTCTTCTTCTTCTGTTCTTTCTTTCTTCTTCTTTCTTTTAGTGACAACTGTTTTTCTTCTTCTTCTTGGCTTCTTCTTAACTTATTCTTCTCTTCCTCTTCTTCTTCTTTAGTGACAACAGAAGTGCAACACATAATTACAAAAAATAAACAAAAGATGATGTCATGAAGATATAGGATAATAGTGCGAAGAAATTATATATTATATAAAATTGAACGATACGGCCAATAGAGAGATGACTCAGCTTTTTATTCTTCTTCTTTCTTTTAGTGAAAACAAAACACTAGACTATTCCCTTCTTGTCTGGGTCTTCTTCTTGTCTTCTGCTTTTAGTTAAACACCGTTCTTCGCTTCTTTCTTCTTGCTTCTTCATCGATGTCTTCTTCTTCTTCTTCTTTTAGTAACCAAGTATACTTCTCTTCTTCTTCTTCTTCTTTTCTTCCTCTTTTCTTCTTCTTTTCTTCTTCTTCCTTTTGTTTCTCTCGCTCTTACACACACATACACTCCTCCTTCTCTTACTGTCTCTGGATGATTCCCCCTTCCTCCTCCACTCCTCCTCTCCTTTTTTCGTCTCTTCTTCTTTTGAACCCTTTTCTACTACTCATTCTACTAGACCCTCTTAATAAACTTATTCTCCTTCTGTAAATATTTATTATAACTCTTTATATCCACCTTTATATTACACTGACCCCATTTCCTACGTGTCTTATTCCACATCTTACTTTTTTTTCCATTAGAAGATTCCCATCTCCTTCCCTACACCGGAAATGTTCTCAATCTGACTTTCCCACGATAGATTTCACTAAAATATCGGTATCAAGTCTCCAATAAGCACCCTAGTTTCTCAAGCTATTGAAACGTTCACATTTTAACTCATCACCGGTAAGTTTCGCTTCAAACATAATTATAAGCAAAAAACAAAGACACGTTGGACCATATGACCTTTAGGCACCCCTTTTGCGATCTCGATTCATGGGGACATTTTTTCCATTTACACCGTCAAAATCCGGTTAATTGTTAATAGACGATTTTTAGAGTTTTTTTTAAATTATAAAACTAACCCATAACCCTAACCCCTAACGCCTAACCCTAACCACTAACAAACAAACGGATTTTTGACGGTGTAAATGAGAAAAGTGTCCTTGTGAGTCGAGATCGCGGAAGGGGTGCCTAAAGGTCATATGGTCCGACACGTTTTTATATATTAAAATAGTTTTATTCAATAAGAAGAGAATTCAAATAATTTTTTTATTCACAAAATTTTT
>CM042149.1:15015488-15025488 GCA_023376005.1 Doryteuthis pealeii
AAGCCAGTGATAGAAACAGAGAAAAATGATGGGTTTATTTCCTGGTGAGTAAGGTACAGTAAGTACATGATTAATATACAGGTGATCCCAGAGAAAAAAAAAACAAACCCATAATTATTATTTATTTCCATATTAAACTAAAACCCTAACCCCCTAAACCCTACCCTAGTGAGAGTAACATAATATTACCAGGGTGAGCCAGAAAAAACCCAGAAGAACCCGCAAATTTTTAATTCAAATTTTTTATAAAATGTTAATTTAAAAAAAAAAGTTTTTTAAGGGTCCAGCAAGGTTAGGTTAGGGTTAGAGCCGGTTTATGGATAAGGGTTTACCGCGTTAGTTTAATGGAGAAACGAAAATAAATTACATATAAAATTTGGGTTCCTACTCAACTAGGGAAATACCCAAAATTATATCGGACAAAATCAGCGTTTGACTACACACCATTTGACCTCCTCATTTCTATGTAGCTTTGTCTTGTGAATATTGTTTTCTACTTCTGTTTTATCGTTAAAAGGAGTTTCTGTTAACACCAGATACAAAATGTTTGAATAAAATTATCTCAATCAAACTATTTCTCTGTGGTATCTTTTACCACCTCAACGATACAACACACATTTGTCTTTCATGGATAGAAATTTACTTAAAAAATTACTCCCACCCTTCGACAGGGGTTGTAGAATATAATTATACCGACTGCACCTTCCTGCAGAGGGGCAAAATCCCGTCAATGCTGCCACCTTGTGGCTGCTGGATGTACAACCCTGGGCTTTATTTTCATTGCCCAGAAGACGTTGTATTATTCATTCGTGGGTATTATTTTTCTTTTTCAAATTCAAAATATTTTTAACAATTTTTAAACATATTTTATGTTTTAATATGTTATTTTTATTTTAACATTTTTTATTTAACATATATATTTAACATACTTTAACATATTTTCTTAACATATTTTAACATATTTTAACTATTTAACTATTTAGGATTTTTAGTTTTGATTATATGAAATTTTGGGATACGCATATTTTTTAGGATGATTTTAATCATATTTTTTTAGACATATTTTTTTATAAAAAACTCAATCTTTTTAAATTCTGTTTAATCCATAGATTGAACCCCTAACAGGTACTACCAGCTCCGGGCAGGTGACCTGGGAATAATGAATTTAAAGGTTACTCCCACACTTCCCAAAAGCTCTAAGAATAGGAACTTTCACCAACTAGGACGCTCCAGTTTTTTAGTTAAAGGGCATACTCCCTGGACACTAAGACCCCTCAGCTACCGCGCTTCTAGCATTATTATGATAAAAAAGGGTTGGGGTTTGCCATGAGATGCAGTAATGAAAGGGTCGGGACCACAATCATGTAGTTCTAGGGGGATGGCATGACCAAAGCCCGCCGATTTTGATTCGAAAGGGCCCCTCATTCTACTATTGTCGTCTAACCTAACCAAAAGGCCCAAAAGTTGGAGGACGTTTCATGTCATGGCCTGCTCAATCACCAGTACTTTTTGCATCACGTGTTGCCACCTACAACCGACAATGAACCCATTGGCGCCGGATTTTTTATCCCCCTGCCAGAGATACAGTCGGGCATATTTTACTGGGAAACGTATAAACCACCTCACCCCCCAGCAATGGGTGTTTGGGTTTTAATAGTACCACTATTCTTTCTTGGACCGGTTAGCACAATCGATAGGGTTATATTTCCTATAATTTCTAACATAAACGAAGGGGAACCCACCTCTTGACTGATAATCTTTATTTATCCCATTAAAACTTCCCCCTAAAACCCTAACCCTAACCCCTAACCCGTCTTTTTTTCCTAGTAGATTCAAAAATGAATAAAAATAAATAAATAATTTATCCAGTCAAAGAGGGTTCCCCTTTTTGTTGTATGTTTTAGATTTAATAAGAATAACCATCAGGTAAAAACACCCGCCAAAGGAATCGCAAGGGTACCCTGGTTCGATACCGGTTCCCGCCAACTCAGGCGCTATGAGTAGGCACGATTGGGTTAATCTGATCGTGGGGTTAAGTGGGAGAAGGCTGACGGTAGGTTGTTGGCGCTCCATGTTTCATTCAAAAAACAATGCCTTGGTCTTGCTCTTGCGAAAAGGAGTAGACTCCCAGCTGTCTCCGGTGATGCCAACAACAACCCACTACTCGCCAAACAAAACAGCTTGTAATCTAACTTTTTTCTAATGAAAAGAAAAATACTTACAACGAAGTTATGATGTTTGTAATAGATATAATTTTAAATCCCTTCTTCTATTGTTTGCATACTTGGTGTTTCACTAACACCAAATCGGAGTTATAATGTTATACTAATACCTTTATTACTTTACTTCTTTACTTCTTCTGCCTTTGGATCATCTTGTTTTTCATGCCGGCTTTTGGTCTATCTTTCTAAACATCTTTGGTCTGTCTTCTAAAGTCGGGACTTTCTTTGGGGGACTTCGGTCTGGCTGTTTCTGTTGGGATTTCTTGTTATCAAAGCCCTGTGTTATGTTAGTTTAGGTAATAAACAGCAAAAGAGTTCGATCTTACGTTGATTTACTTTATTTAATAAATCCCCAACCAGACATTTCTGCCGCAGTTCTACATCTGCTAGCTCTGCTTCTAATTTCTACCTTGACTTAAAAACTTACTATATCCTTTAACCGAAACGAGGGCCTTCTATGGGGGTTTTCCGAAGTTTCCTCACTTTCTCAAGGCCATCAGCTGCACTAATCGCGCATAATGATTCACACTACCCTTAAAATTGTATTAGGGGACCAATACTATGCACACTATTGAGGATGGTTTGGCATTAAATTAACTCCAGTAAGAGTTAATATGCATTTTTTTTAACAAAAAAAAACCCAATTTAATATTAAATGAAACACAGGGTCGGTTTGATGGGAAAGCTTTATTCTACTCGGAAACAGTTGTAGTTTTCTGGGAAGTTTATATCTTAAAAGCTTAAAGATTTACCACAAAGGTTGAGTGACGGCTGAGGCCATGATAAAACAGGGGAAGTAACTCTCAAAATTAGCTATAGCACCCAACCAAAATCTAAAACCATGCTATGCTGCATTTAGAGTAGATTGTTTTAGCCTAGAAATTGAGTTAGAAAATATAGCAATTTCAATATTTACAATAAAAAGGTTGTTCATTTTAAAGGAACAAAGAATAAAGTTAAAAAATTAGAATTCAAAATTGAAATATGCCCCCCCCCGCCCCGCATCACAATGATACTACGATATGCTGTTTTTTTAACCCAATATTAAGCTGTAACACTTAAATAGATTGATATATTTCCTCAAACGACCGGGCAAGGTTTAGAAAAAATATTTTGTGAGGTAATTCTTTTATGTTAGTTTTCGACACACGGGAAGACGTTACAGTTTTCCCAAAATCGACCTACCTAACGTGGCTTCCAAAGTTCTATTCCGCAACAAAACAAAATGCCACGGTGAGTTCTTCATCAACAATCCTGCGGATCTCAAAAGCCTGTCGGTTATTTGCCAAAATCGTATTCATGGAATGTATTTGTCGCTTTTATCATTTCATTTTCTCTCTCTCTCCTCTCTCCTCTCTCTCTCTCCTCTCTCTTCTCTCTCTCTCTCTCTTCTCTCTTCTCTCAACGTAATCATCGTCCAGTGACCCCTTACTGCACGGTTACTTTACCCTAATGTGTGTTGCCAGGCTGATATGATTTGGGAGATTTACTTGCTGTTGTTATCAGCCTGCCCGCCCGTAATATCTGTTGGAATTTTGAAAAAAGACCCAGCAAGGAATTAAGACATCCATGTGTAGGGTGCCACGCGAACAATGCTCACCACACAACACCACACACACACACACAACGCTGGCAATATAACACCACGAACACACGCATAGCTATGGGATAGAGTGGTCAGCACATTGCCTGCCGCGTACTCTCTTTGGTTTTCTACTTGTTGAATCTCGTGTCATTATCAACCCTTTTTTGGGGAGTCATTTCACTACGAATCCAACGTCTATTTTTGATTATTCGGTTGTTATTTGTCCTATAGTACCTGCTTGACTAGAATAGATTACCCCCATTTTAAAGTATTGAATGGCTCCGTTTATCTGCCTTAACTTTTCGGTGACTCTAGTGTGGGAACCGGTGGCTTCTCAACCGTCGTGACTATGCCTGTAACGGTTGCCATTCAGCAACCTTCGCGTTTACAACCGTCCCTCACTTTATGGCCAGCGGGTTATGCGTCTTAAATTGATGACGTAAAAGAATAGAGATGAGACTGTCTTACAAACTATTTAAAAAAATTGATGTTTAAATATTTAAAAACATTGGAATACCACCATAGAGATGAAAATAAAATAAAATGTCTTTCGGCAATAAAATAACAGTAGTCCTGGACTATATAATTAGTTGGGCTTGTGGTTTTTGGTTGGTTGCATTGATTTCACGGCATATCATCAAATCCTCTGGGGGTATGTTACATGCCTAGTGGTTAGAGTAATTATATGTGTGTATCTATATTTACACATTTGTATAATTGGTTTAAAACTAAACAGTGTTAGCATTCATTGAGAGATCATGTTTCTATGTATTGATTAGGTTCACGTCTATACTTCTTGGTATAATTTTATTTCCTTCAAAAATGACCAGAATTGTCTTCTATTGTTGACTTTTCAATATATAAAATCTTTTCATATGTTTGCATTGAAATAACGGTTTCTGAGTGAGGCAAAAAATAATTAATAATAATAATTAATAATAATAATAATAATAAATAATTAATACCAGACTAGTGTTGATAAAACAAAAAAGAAAGAACTTGTCAACTGGTTGGATTTTCAGTGGCCAGCAGATCACAGGGTGAAGTTAAAGGAAAATGAAAAAAAAAAAAAAATAGACAAACTAATCTGGACCTTGCCAGAGGAACTGAAAAAAGTTGGGAATATGAAAGGGTCAAAGTGATTACCAATTGTAGTTGGTGCACTTGGAAACAGTCCCAAAAGGATTAGGGAAAAGGGCTGGAACAGTTTGGATATCCGAGGAAGCGATTGAAACCATTCAGAACACATGCACTGCTTGCAATGCCTGCCAGGAATTATCTGAAGCTAAAAACTTGATGTTTTGTGAAAACGTCAAAAGGAGAGTAAATAATAATAATAATAATAAATAATAATTAATAATAATATAATAAATAAAAAATTAATAAATAATGTTTAGTTTTAAAGAAAATTATCCGTTGCTTTCAACGTTGACTTAACCGTATCGGTTTAGCACCTGTTATAGTTAAATATCTATGGGTTAAGTTTAAATAGAAAAAATGAGTTTATAAAAAATTGTTTAAGAAATTGGTTTTAAATTTAAAACTATGAATATCCATTAGATGAATAAAACAAAACGTTCTTCAGCATAAAATAACCAATAAAGGCGGTCGCAACATGCCCACCCGTTAACACGATAGTCAATGAAAAACCCAATGATAATTGCTTCTGTCTAGAAATTATCCGTTAATTAGGTGCTTGTAATTTGCCGATAGATAGATAGATAGATAGATAGATAGTTATGAAGAATAAATAGAATAGATCGTTAGGGTCCCCAATTAATAGTTCAAAAGACGTTTTCAAAATCATTTCGTATGCTCGACCGTATGTAAAACAAAACAAAAACTCTTAAGAAACCAACCACACAAAGAATTTGTAAATAATGAACGTACAAATGAACCCGCGTTCCCTCACCTCAAGGCATAAAATATCCTAGACGGAATAACATGCCATTAAAACTAATTAATCGATTAATCATGTACTTCATTGGTACAGACAGAGTTAGCAGCTGAGATCTTGCTATTTTATAATATTTCTCTGAATTTTTTTAGATGAGGCTAGATAATTAGTATTATTAGGATTATTCGGACCATTGTCATCATCTTTATTGTTATCTGTACAACGTTTCGTCCGATGTGCCCTCTAGCCTTCTTCAGGTATTTCTTGTCGGACTCGGGACTCCTGCTATTTTATGTCGTTCGCTTTTTTGGACCATATGACCATTAGGCACCCCTTTTTCGATTTCGTTTCATAAGGACATTTTTTTCATTTACACCGTCAACTTGTAAAAAGTTGAAAAATGCGTCTAAAAATCGTCTGTTAAAAAACCCCCCGGATGTTGACGGTGTAAATTAAAAAAATGTCCTTATGAAACGAGATCGAAAAAGGGGTGCCTAAAGGTATATGGTTCGCTTTTTTTTTTTAGCGTCGGCCATTTTTAATGAGTTCATCGAAATGAATCGCAAGAAAAGGCGGGAACTTGATTAGAAGACAGTTGTATATCTTGTTGAACTTTCTTTTGAAGCTAATCATCTTGTCTTGTGTTGTCATCAAAACGACCATGAAAGGGTTTCACTGCAGATAATTAGGGCAACAGACAGATAGGCGGGAAGGTGGACAGACAGGCAGGTAGGTAGGCAGGCAGACAACACTCTTATGCCAGCCACACCCTGACACAAAAAAAGTTCAATGTCTCGTTCCAGAAAGCCCAAACCCCCCACGCTGCTCCTACACATTGCATTCAAAATGGTAGCGTCAGAGTCAATCCCTGGAGACTGAGTCGTGCCAAAAGGCAAGTGCTTGGGTGGGTGGGGCTGGAGAACTGAACATGTTTTGTTCCTGTCCACGAGTACGCGCAAAGATTTCTACTTTAAACTCGACCTTCTTTCATATTTCACCCTCGTGAAGAGGTGGATAAATAATTCACATTTCGACAGAAACAAATCAACAGTTTCGAACGGTTAGATAGTAAACAAAACGAACTGAAGACCGGGTAATCCTTAACTATTTCCTCGTAAATTCCTACATAAATAAACTGAACCCCCATTTATGTCCGTGTTTTTGCAATAAATGTTTTATTTTTCTTGCACCCGTTATTTTACAATACTAAATATATTTTCTTTATTTATTTTAAATATTCACTTCAATGTGTATATTCTAAAAGTTTTTATTTTGTGAGAATGGTTAGTTTTAAAGTGGGGGCTCCTTTTGTTGTTGTTATTTCTTTTTTTTTTCTTTCTTCTTTTTTGGTTTTGGTACTCTAAAATAAAAAACATCAGATTTTAATCATCGTCGACGAAAAAACAAAATTACGGTCATAAATAGGAGGATCCAATTTATGACTAAATTGTAAACGAGCCCCCATTTAAAACTAACCATTCTCACAAAATAAATTGAAGTGAATATTAAAATAAATAAATAAAATATATTTAGTATTAGTGCTAGTGAAAAGGGGATAGACTCCCTCGCAGATTGGCTGATACCGATTTTCACCCGACGACTTTATTGAGCTAGAGAAAGTTCAAATTATAACCTTTCCTAATTCTATTTTAATTGACGATTTTAAAGAATTTTAAAGAATATTTGGGAAAGCCAAATATTCATTTTCACTCCAATAGCGGGTAAGATTTTTCTCCGGAGGGAGACGTTTACATTATTTTTGTAGTTGGCATAGAGAATGCCGACATGTCAAAACCATTTCCCACGGACGGGTAAGGTCCCACCCCAAGGTGTGGCCTGGGTATGATACTAAACTGCATCTAGTAGTGAGGCTCCAATTCTGGAGCTCTGGGGAGTGTGGAGTACTCATTCATTGACATTACTCTCAGGTCCACTCTGTCCTGGAGTGGTAGTACCTGTTAGAGTGTCATCTATGGCTCAAAAGGCTCTGTTAGATAGGAAAACTTGATATCATAAACGTATGCAAAAAGTTTTGATAAACTACACAAAAATGTAAATCTAAAAGTACAATGTTCGTAATTCCCTAACATCGAGGCACAGAATAACCCCAGACAGGTTGACCTGCTGTTAGAATCAATCCATTATATTATTCAATTTTATTCCTACATTTTTACCCCAAGCACATTTTTTTCATCATAATCTTTTATTTGATTAAGTTCATAATATCCTTAATCAGTTGAGATCAAAAAACATCAAGACTGAATATTCAAATTAAAAAGAAAGAAATTTAAGAGAAAACTTGTATTCATTATATATTACAAGCAAAGAAAAAAAACAAAAAAAACACTATCCGGTTGGTGTAAAAAATGAATTATTGAAATATATTGCCTGAGCGGGGTGGGAAAAATTAGATAAAAAAAAAAAAACGTCGTCAGGGTGGCATAAAGTCAGTATCAGCCAGAGAGTCTATCCCTTTTCACTAGCGCTAGACCAAGGAGATTGTTTTTAGCATCTGAGGCGAAGAACCACTCCTATCATCAGCTCCTCACTTTGCCGCACAGATCCCCGTGCTACTCATGCGCTGAGTTGGTGAGGGTCGGCATCGAACCATGAACTTTGAGGTTCACAGTCAAACACTCTACCAACTGAGCTAAAAATGTTCAATATTTGAAAAAGTTAATTACTTACTTTAAAAAACATCATATTCACCCCCCCCCCCCCCCATCAGATACATTTGTTTTGTTTTGTTTTACGACTGTAAGGACCTCCACGTTTTTGGAAATTTCTGATTTGATTATTCAGCATCTTATCTTTATAGAAAAATTTCAAAATACATTTTGTTCGGATTTCATAAATGAAATAAGGGGGGGGGGTCGACCCGTTAAAAAATACTTCCCCTAATGTATTTTAGGAAAAAATATTTTGAACATAAATTCATCTATAGGTGAATAAGTATCAAAATTTTCGTGAAAATTTGACTATTAATTGATTTTTTATAGAATTTGAAAAAAATTACTTTGACGCAAGCAGTGACGTAGTTTCGATTACAGACAAAAATAGACTTAATTTCCATTATCAATAGAATATATATGTATGTATGTATTATATTACATGTATATTATATTATATATAATATATTATATAATATTTGATATACTATATATATATGTATTCATTTTGATTTATACAAGGTGTGTCAAAAAAGTGTCGAGATTTTTTGTACTTTTTGACATACCTTGTATTCTGAAAAAATAACGTTCTTTCTTCATTTCTATCTTGGTAAATACAGCTTTAAACTTCGTACTTTTTGTTCATAGCAAATACAGCTGGAATCTCGATACTTTTTTGACACACCTTGTATATAATTTGTGTGTGTGAGTGTGTGTATGTGTGTGAGAGTATTTGTGTATGTAGCGTTCAACGAATTTACAATGTACGTCGTTGTACTGACTTAACCACACCCAGAGGCCCATATTGTCTAGTTTCTAAGCTGCTATGGCTCAACAGGCAAAAACAAACATCGCACCGTTCCACATCTGTTTGCATTTGAGCCTAGACGCAAGATCATCGCTCTGAAGTCTCCACTTGGCTTTTTAAACAGAAGAGTGCACCCCTTCTCTCTCTCTCTCTCTCTCTCTCTCTCTCTCTCTCTCTCTCTCTCAAAAATAAATAATCAAATACACAGTACCCTCGTTTGTATGAACTTATTGTCTTGGAGGCTCAAATTAAAATGTCAACTAAATTCAATATCTATGACTAGCAACATCAGTCAACCAATCATTGTCTTCTGAAAAGACCACACCTATCAACTTGTTTAGTCTGAATCGTGCTATATAAGGGTTGGGTTAAGGGCACCTTATGTGGTGTAATGTATGTATTGCCAAAGTTGGCGAAAAATCCGTGTTTTAGAAAACAAATACCCCCCCACTATTGAAAAAAAAAATTACCAAACATCAGGACATCAGGGAATTATCCGATTTTAATGAAATTTTCAGTGTTGATTTATCAATGAATGAATCTTATAATGCGTCAGTTATTTTATTTTAAAACTTTCTGATTTTTTTCAGGTCATTTAACTTTGAACCCCCCCCCCTCCGTTTTGGGAGCGCAAAGTATCGGTGTGGTATATATGTGATTGATACTTTTTTTCTGCATAAATAAAAAAAACAAAAGACCAAATATGTGAATAGAAGAAAAATCTTTTTTCTAAAGAATATGCTCGGGTAGTAAACAAGTACCGAAAATCAGAAAATAAAATGAAAATAAAAAGTATTCAATTCGATAATTATTTAATTG
>CM042149.1:15027988-15062988 GCA_023376005.1 Doryteuthis pealeii
CTAAATCTGTTAATATCTATCTATCTCAATCTGTTAATATCTATGTTTGTAATTCTATTTACTTATAGCCTGTTTAGTAAATGCAACTGAATCGCTTTTATTCTTTTTCGTTTATGTTTAAGGAGGGAGAGGGTTTTTTTTACGCGCGTTTTAGTTATATTTTATTGTTGGTCAGACTAAAGAAAAACAAGCCAAAGAAGGGGGAGGGGAGAAAAGGGTAATTTATTAAGATTAGCTTTACACAAGGCCTGAAGTAGAGAGCACTCAGTGGGAATTGGGTTCTGCTAGTTAAGTTGGCCAACCTCTAGTTAGGAAGATATGAGAGACGTCTATGAAGAAATGAAGTCAATGGCAAATATATAAGAAAGAAAGAAAGAAAGAAAGAATAATGTAAAGAAAGACATTTAAGAAAGAAAGAAAGAAAGAAAGAAAGAAAGATGAAGAAAGAAAGAAAGAAAGAATGAATGAAAAGAAAAAAAGAAAATAAGAAAAAAAGAAAGAAATTTCAAGATAAAAAGAGAAAGAAAAAGAGAAAGAAAGAAACGTAAAAGAAAGAGATAGAAAGAGAGAAAAATGTAAATAGATAGAAAAAGAACGAAAGAAAGAAAGAAAGAAAGAAAGAAAGAAAGAAAGAAAGAAATGAAGCAAGAAAGAAATGCATTAACAAAAAGAAAAAGAAAGAAAATGTAAAGAAAATGTAAAGAAAAAAAGAAAGAAATCTAAAGAAAGAGGGGGGGAAGGAGAGAGAAAGATAAAGAGATGGAAAGAAAGAAAGAAAGAAATGAAAGAAATGAAAGAAATGGACGAATAAAAACGAGAAAAAAAAGGAAGAAAAGGGCCGAGGAGGAAGAGGAGAAGGGGGAGGAGATTAGGTCAGAGATCAAGGGAAAAATAAATAAGTAGGAAATAACGTAAAATGAAAGCAAGTAAAAGGAATTAGTCTTTGAAGAGGTGAAGGTGGAGGAGATTAATGAAAACGTCAGACAAAAAGGTGGGGGGGGGGTATCAAAACTAGGTCAGAAAGAAAGGGAAAGAAATAGCCCCTAAACTAAAAAGATTATATGCCTGTAAATAGAACACATAAAAACTGTCTGTGTGTCCCTTGCATTGTTTCCTGTCTTTTTTTTTTTTAGCGGAAGTAGATTTTTTTCTACTGTAAATATTTATCTTATTTTATGATTGTGTATAAGACACTGAGTACAAGATATATGAATTGAGTGGTGTTGATTCTAATTTAAGCCTGTCCTTCCCAAGATGTCGAGATCCTTTCGTGTTCACCGATAATTTCTAATCATCCAATGTTTATGAACTTATGAAAATTTTTCATTGAATTATTTCTGTTACATACATTTTAAATATTTAGTTTGACTAAGGTGATGTGTCGCTAAATTCCCAATACAGTTTTCGGACCATATGACCTTAAGACACCCTTTTTGCGATTTCGATTCGTGGGGACATTTTTCCATTTACACCGTCAAAATCCGGTTAATTGTTAACAGACGATTTTTAGATTTTTTAAAATTATAACTGTAGTGAGATAGCCAATGGCGTGTTATCTCATTTACATATGTGTATTACTGCAGGACATATATAGAGACACTTTAGGGGACTAAGAAGTCAGCTACGAGATGCCGAACCAAGTGCTAAGACTAAGCACGAATAAATACTATTGTAACAAGGAACACAAAACCACACCTCACAACAATAACAAACAACCGGATTTTTACGGTGTAAATGAGAAAAGTGTCCCCACGAGTCGAAATCGCAAAAAGGGTGCCTTAAGGTCATATGGTCCCAGTTTTCGACAGAAAATATTAGCGGTTGATACTAAAGTAAAGTAGTTATTTAAAAAATGTTTTTAGAATCTAAAGATATGGCATTTTAAACTTAACATCTGGCTGCTCATATTTTAAATGAATTTTATATATTAATTTATCATAGTAGAAATACTTACTTAAATCAGAAAGTTTTGAAATAAAATAACTGATGCATTATGAAATTCATTCATTGATAAATCAATATTGAAAATGTCATTAAAATTGGATAATTCCCTGATTTTTGGTAATTTCTTTCATTCGAGATTGTTAAATTTATTTTCTAAAGACGGATTTTACGGCAACACATGGCGGACATCTTAAGAAATATTTGATCAAAATTGACCGAAAAATAGTTTTAAATGTATTAAAAATAATTTACATGTCTAAAATTATTGTTTTTTTTTTTTTTTTTTTTTTTTTTTTTTTTTTTTTTTTTTACTGATGCTCATTATGTTACTACTTTTCGACTTAGACAAAAAAATTTGACCTAAAATAATCGATTTAATTAATTTTAATTTGTTTTTTAAAATTAAAAGCAGGCGAAAAAATGGATATCCTTAAAAGTTTTTATCAATACAAAAATTTTGAAAATTATGATCTACTTAGTTGAAAATGTCGTCAGTCTATCTAGAATAGTGTACTCCGAAACTTTTGATCACTCAATTTTCTTTTTTAGCTTTTTTTTCTCATTCAATTAATTTGACTTTCATTTAATAATCAATATATTTCGACATTTCACTGAAGAACCGACCGAGGACTACTACCATTCCTACGCTACCCACCTTACTCTGACCCAAACTTTATTTCAGAAAGGCTACCACCCTCCTCTATGAACTCTGGTTGATACTGCATGGACATGACGGTCATCCCTTTCTTATGTGTTTTCAGTTCCAGAAAAATAAACGTAGTGTTAAGCACGTGTTGTGCATTTTCCCTCTATCTGATCTGTGTCTTGTTTTTATTTCCACTACTACTTCAGCATTTAACACAACACACGTATTGTTGTAAATGGGTAAATGTATATATATTTACCAACCCCTCCGCACGAGCAGGATGCGACACAAGGTCAATTTATTAATCGGAGTTCAACAGGTTTGAATTCAGAGTTTTCCTTCTCCTAGACCGGTTACCTAACCAAGGTTAAAGAGCCCAATCTGCCCTACTATTTACCCATAGCTGGGGGGAGAGTAGAATTCATACCTTTCCCAAGGGTATTAGCGCTAAGTGAAATGCAATTAGCACGTCTAGGATTTGAACTCGGGGCGACGAGTCCATTTCCCATGACTTTAACCATTACACCACGCGCTTCCTAATGTATAAGGTGCATAAAATAGCAATGTCCGAAGTGAGAAGAAACGATATTGAAATTGCGTCAAGCTTCAGCCATCTTGGACGTGAATAGACTGAACATCAAGGATTAATTTATCAGCCATTACGGTAGGATTAATGTTGGCAATCATGAAAACAAGATAAAGACAAGGATAAAGATAACAGGTAATGAACACAACTCAAGGCTTTACAACAAAAAACGATTCGTTTATCAATCAACAAGAACATGTAACATACAATATACAATATGTGAGTTGAGATACAAAGTGTATGCAAGGTTTACAATGTGTCACAATAGAATAGTGTAGTGTGTAATGGTTTGCAAAATAATGCTTTTGCGAAACCTATCTGTCTCTTGTAATTAGAAGTTTGACTTTTACGACGTCTACGGCTCCTTCCCTGGGCAGGTTTCAAAGCATGTCGTTCTCGACGTCTATAGCTGGCAGGCTTCAAAAGCACGTCGTCCCTCGACCTCTGTTGCTGGGGAAATAGGGAGATTCATGGTATCAACCCTCGAAAATTGGCGGCTAAACTAGACCTAGTAATATAGGCTCTGATTTGTCTCTTACAAAGGCCCCTGGCCAATTGCACGAGACTTCTCATCAGGTGATGGCCAAGGGACCCACGGCCTCCGTGTTTTGGCAATGGTCAAAGGGAGGTAACTGTTTAAGATAATATTTCTTATATTAAAGCATCATAAGTTGTTAATTCATGAAAGAGCCGAGTATTCTAAGTTAAAATGTTAAACAAAATTTCACTGTTTCTCCGAATGTTTGAGATGAGGCTTGAAGATTAGTATTATCTGCGTTATTCGGACTATTGTCCCCATCTTCATTGTTATTTGTACAACGTTTCGGCCGATATACCCCCGCCCTTCTTCAGGTTCCCGAGTCCGACAAGAAATATCTGAAGAAGGCCGGAAGGTATATCGGCCGAAACGATGTACAAGTAACAATGAAGATGGGGACAATAGTCCGAATAACGCAGATAATACTAAAATTTCACTGTTTTAGCCGGTTTTTGTATTTTTAACGGGGCTGTTTGGAATGCCTATTGGAAGTCTGCACAAACTATCCTATAGTTTCAAAAATTGTATTGATTCATTTAAGGGACAACTTAAATCGCTTAAATCAGTTTGGGGCAGTCTATTCAGATATTGATTGTTTCATTTCTTTCCGCTTGTCAAATTTTGAGAGCAGGTTCAGTGACTTTGACCCTCAGCTTCAAACAATACCACTAAATTGCTAGAATTTCACTTCTGGTATCCACACCGAAAATATAGGTTTCCAACGAACTCCAGAATAAAATAAATAAATAAATAAATAAATAAAAATAAAAATAAACGAAAGCGAAAAGATAGACAATACTGGGATTTTGCCGGAGAGCTAAGTAAATTGTGGAACGTGAAGGTGACGGTGACACTAATTGTAGTGGGTGCCCTTGGAACAATCCTCAAAGACCTGGAAAGGAGACTGGGGAAACTGACCATCAACTCAAAGACAGAAGAATCCTGGAAACCTCCGGAGGTCTGCTGTTACTCAGACATAAAAACCACGAGTTAAAAATGGTGTGAAAAAGTCTCAAGGCGTAAAATGATAATATGTCTATGTCTTCAACTCCACATCTTCCCTCTCACTATCTTAAAACAAAGAAAAGGACATGAAGATACTCAGCCACCTCCTTCTAGTACCCGTATGATAAAAATGGTTGGGGCTTGCCATATAGGTGCCAGGGCTTGACATGGCCAGCCGATTGATCTGAGGAGGCTTCTCTGACCGCCCGTCTAGCCTAAGTAAGGGTCTAAGTGGAGTGCTGCATGTTATGGACTACTCAGTCACAAGGGTCCCATCCTTAAACATCATGGTTCGCCAACTACAGCCAACTGGTGGTCCCATTGGGGGGGGGTGTATTACCCCTCTGTAGAGGTGCAGTCGGTGTATTCTAAAGCCCCAACCGCCAGGGCTTGTATTTTTGGCTTAATTTATTTAATAATCCAGGAAAATAAAATCCCATCAATTCAACGGATATGTTAGTACTATCCTTCAATTGAATCCAGCAGATGTGATAGAGGTGGACTATAAATAGGTTAAAACTTAATATGGAATGGGAATGTAATAAACAGGAATATGGTGAAGCGTATGGCGATGAGGAAAAACACAAACACAGATTTTAAGTTTCAAAATTGTATTGGAAAAGGGAACATGAACAGCGACGAAAGCTGAAAGTTAATTTAAGAGAGAAAGTCTGATTTTGGTGATAGTTGTAACGTGAATAATAAAGTCAGTAAAATGTCAGGATGGCCGAGTCAGTTGTAGTGGGGTGGCGATGTAGGCAGAAATTTGTGTTTTGGTATTCTGAAGTCGATAGCTGGTTGTATTGCGTATGATAGTAGGCGTAATTTTGGTATCGCTGAACGATGTGGAATTGTTCGTTTGTTGACTGCCTGTGAGGTCAGATTTGGGTAGAGGTAGGTGAGGATGTAAATCGGCTGCCTGTGATGTAGGTTTCGTTTGCGAGGCCGGTCCCGTTGATGCGTTCGACGCTGACGCCTGGATCTCTCTGACTTGTCGGCTTTTCAAAGTCGACTTTAAATAGAATGTCGCGACCCAAAATCGGATCAACTGAAGTCATTTTCATTTCACCCGGGAATTGTTTTCATTGGATGAAAACGCGAATTTTATTTACAAATTTATTTTATTTATTGTTCAGGAATTCTTGTTTTCCAAACGGAAGTTCAATTTGGAGCCTATGCGTAAAAACGTGTTAATTTGGTCACTTCTTCTTTTGGCTACCGTAGAGTTCACTTCCGTTTTGGCGTCAGCAACTTATGTTTTGTTTTGTTGGCGAGTGTGTGTATCTTTTTATTGCGGTGTGTGCGTGAATTGAATTGGTAATATAGTGAATCGGGAGATATCTATATTTGCTTATGTAACAGGAATAATTTCCTTTTCCAATATAACAAAATACCTCCCAGTTATAAGTAGGTATCACAAACTGATTTTATATTTCAATATACTAAAAGAACTTTTTATGTAGGCATATACAAGGTGTGTCAAAAAAAGGATCGAGATTTTTTGTACTTTTTGACATACCTTGTATTCTGAAAAAAATTAATGAATGGATCGTTATTTATTTTTTGTCAAAAAGTACAAAAAATCTCGATACGTTTTTGACACACCTTGTATAAAAGTTGCAAAACATAAAAAAAAAAGTATCAAATTTATCTTGGTAGCTCGGTCAACAACAAAGTTAAGACCATTCAATGTTCAATGATATATCTTTATATTTTCAAGAATTGAATTTCTTTGGTATTTTATCCACTGAAGTTTTTAATTTGTATTTTTAAAATGAAAATAAACTTTAAGTTCTACATTAAGTCCCTACATTGAAGGTCAATATTTTTTTTCTATAGTTTTCTCAGCTTTTAATATAGGTCTTTTGTTTTTAAAAGCGAAGTGCTCTTAGGAAAGTCTTAATTATTGACACCAGCTTGGAACACGTGATCGACAAATGCAATAACAGACCCCCACACAGAAAAAAAGAAAAAGAAAAGAAAGACACAACAAACAAACCCGACCCCCCCCAAAAAAAAAATGCCGAATCGTCGGCCCATTTTTTGACATGAAATTGATTTTTTTTATCAATGTCGATAACCGAGTCAAGTGCTTATTGATATTAACATTGTACTAAGATCATTAATATCTAGTCTGACTGTCCTTATCGAAGATGTTTTTGTTTTGTTTTTATCTCGAGGTCAGAAACAAATCTCGAGTCAGAAACAAAAATACGCATACTACATGTTTTCCTATTTCAGTTTCTTGAAATTAGGCAAAATCTTTAGTCATAACTCTAATCAGTAATCGATAACGTTCGATGATGCATTTATTTTGTTTATTTAGGTCCTTACCTAACCTTTCCGCTATAGGCAGGATGTGACACAAGGTCAGTTTTTAAGCAGAGTAAATCCAATTTGAATTCAGAGTTTTCCAAAACCTGGCCCGTTTACGAAAACTTTTCCTATCCCAAGGGCATTAGCGCTATGTGGAAATGCAAACAGTTTCGTCTAGGATTTGAACGAGTCCATTTCATACGACTCTAACCTATATATTTACTAACCCCTCCGCACGAGCAGGATGCGACACAAGGTCAATTTCTTAAGCGGAGTTCAACAGGTTTGAATTCAGAGTTTTCCTTCTCCTAGACCAGTTGCCTAACCAAGGTTAAAGAGCCCAGTCTGCCCTACTATTTACCCATAGCTGGAGGGAGAGTAGGATTTATACCTTTCCCAAGGGTATTAGCGCCAAGTGAAATAATTGCCACGTCCAGGATTTGAACTCGGGTCGACGAGTCCATTTCCCATTACTTTAACCATTACACCACGCACTTCCTATTCAGGTCAATACACCTTCATCTTAGATCTAGTTTGAATTGAGTTTTCCAAAACTTGACCCGTCTACCAAAATTTTTCTAAGAGAAGGTAATCTAGTTTGAAATCAGAGTTTTCTAAAAACCTGGCCCGTTTATCAAAACCTTTTTAAGCGAAGTAAATCTAGTTTGAATTCAGAGTTTTTCAAAGCCTGGCCCGTTTACCACAACCTTTCTTGTTCTCCCAATGGAACCTAGAATGTTCAGTATTCTAGTACATCCAAATTAGTAGTTCGCAACACAGTGCGAATGGTATTACATAGACGGTTCACGTAAAAGTTTCGTATTTACCTTAAACCCCCGCCAAACCAGGATAAGACGCTAGGTCTTTTTTTTAACGTGGGAATCCTCATACAAACCGAAGCTCATGAGATGGCAAGTCGAAAAAATGTGTATCCCATCGGCATTCCTGGGGGGAGGGGGGCGGGCCTTAAACCTGCATCGGAAAAATTAGGTCTAAAAAATGTTCGGTTTCGGGTTACCCTTACTGCGCTTTTAACTTGGTCTTGTAATAATCATGCTGTCTCTGCTATATCGAAAGTCGATGTCCGCCCTGTCGGGTGGGGCGTTAGAATACACAGACTGTACCCATCGTGGTGTAATGGTTAGCAAGCTAGTCTCCCTAACCCTA
Source organism: Doryteuthis pealeii (assembly GCA_023376005.1). Lineage (NCBI taxonomy): Eukaryota > Metazoa > Mollusca > Cephalopoda > Myopsida > Loliginidae > Doryteuthis > Doryteuthis pealeii. The sequence continues at coordinate 15,036,191 of CM042149.1, forward strand.
ACCCTAACCCCTAACAAACAACCAGATTGTAACGGTGAAAATGAAAAAAAATGTCCTTATTAATCGAGATCGCAAAAGGGGTGCCTAAAGGTCATATGGTCCAAATATTTTTTAAAAATCTTTCAGAAGCACTTGTCTAGAAATCGCAACGTTCTTGGTTCGATACCGGCCCTCCCCAACTCAGCGTATGAGTAGCACTGAGAACTGTGTGGAAAAGGGAGGAGCTGATGGTAGGTGTAGCGCTCCACCTTAGACTCTAAAACCAATCTCCTTGATCTAGTGCTAGTTAAAATGCTATAGACTCCCTCGCTGTCTGGCTGATACCGACTTTATGCCACCCCGATGACGTTTTTTTTAAATCTAATTTTTCCCACCCCATCAGGTAATATCTTTCATTTTTACACCACCCGGAGGGTGTTTTTTTCAAGTAATATTTAATGAACACAAGTTTTCTCTTAAATTCATTTCTTTTTTAATATATAGACTCCGTCGCAGTCTGGCTAATACCGACTTCAGGCAAGACCATCTGATATATCAGATGTATACGTAGGCCTCGCTTCAGGCCACCCCGACGAACTTTCAGAACAGACCGAAATTACACAGTGTCGTTTGTCTGTGTCTATAACTCAATACTTCTGTGTTTTCTTGTTGTTTATCGTTTCGGTCGAGTGCGCCGTGACATTAGTTTCATTTCATTCGTGGAAAAGAGAAAGTCATTGATGCGTTTCAAATAACTGACCTTGTTGATCTGAGTGAAACTTATGTTGTACTACAACTGTTATACAATACACCTGAACATAAAAGAATAAAAAAAAAAAGGTAAGACGTGTGTTGTTACGCACGTGTAAAGTCAAGGTTAAATCACTCCTTGTTGTTGTCAAAAATAAGAATAAAATAAGTCCCGACCCTGAAACCTATTATTACATGCAACAAAAAAGACTTTCATTTTTACTTTACACAACACTTATATATATATATATATATATATATATATATGAATTTAACATTTTGAAAAAACAATTAGTAATTATTATCTGCTGACAGAATTCTGTTTCGACGCCTTAGTAGAAGGGTCATCATCAACGAGCAAAAAAAATATGAAAGAGAGAAGGGATGAATAACCGTTGGAAGAGAATAGGGGGTACAAAGACACGCTGGATGCTTGAATTTTAAATGCGCATACTGTTTCAAAAATAAAATAAATTTCTACTAAGGCGTCGAAACAGAATTCTGTCAGCAGATAATAATTACTAATTGTTTTTCAAAGTTAAATTCATTCTGTCGGATTAATTTCCATTTATTTACACACACACACACACACACATATATATATATAATATATATATATAATATATATTATATATATATAATTTATGATAAAGGTACACGGTAATAACTATTCGAGTTTCACCATAAGGATCTTCTATAAAGAAATTAGACACGAACGACAGTAATCCAAGGTTTGAAGTATGGAGTTAACCACGAGTGTGGCAGACAGGTTACGAGTTAAAGAAACCAACAACTAGAAATAGGAATAAAAGACGTGTATTACATATAACAATAAGGGCTGCAAATTTTAGTTCGTCTGCACAAATGTATAATTTGTCACTTATCTGAGTCCTGAGATAGGGTATTATCGGAGCCCTTGCTACGGCCTTCTGATAGTTCGGATATGATAGACGTTCTGTTTGCTCTCCGACTCCGATTCTGGTTATTGAGGAAGAGGTGGAGAGACCCTGTTTTAGGTCTGTTCCCTTTGGAAGCTGGATCAGAAGAGGACGAGATTGCTTATTCGGATTTGCCGCCAAAGTATTGGCTCGTGATTGGTTGGTTCGAAAGAGAGGCTCGCAGACAAGGACGATAACCCCCATACCCCAGAATTCTCAATACTTCAGGGTTAAATCCACTGGATTAATCAAGATATTGATTAATTACAGTTGATTGCACGTGTGTAATTTTTTTGTTGCGATAAACGGTTGGTTACAGGACCGCAGTCAAAGAACGCCGATTCAAGATTCGAAAATTCAAAAAATTAATAAAAAACGTAAGTTGCATTTTCTTAAGATCAAAATATAAACATTGTTAGAAATCCGCTTTGTGCTATTGTTTTACTGGTTTATGAATTTATATTTGTTATATCGCTGCCTTATCATTGTAAATCCTGCATCAACTAACCATTTTCACCGGTAAGTCACCTTTTCCACAAATGCCATATATATATATATATATATATATATATATGGACTCTCGTCGATTTTCGACGCATGAGTGTTCATCCAATGAACAACCAACACAGTGATTTGTTTATAGTGGTGAAGGCCTGTGTAGTACCATTCCACACTTTTTGGTACAGTCGATAGGAAAGAATTGGTGCATCAAGGAATGCCACGAACCCAATCAACGACTGACCTCAGGAATTTTGAATTCAGAGTTATCCCTCTCCTAGACTGGTTACCTACCCAAGGTTAAAGAGCCCAGTCTGCCCTACTATTTAACCCATAGCTGGAGGGAGAATATATGGATTCATACCTTTCCCAATTCATAGCTGGAGGGAGAATATATGGATTCATACCTTTCCCAATATATATATATATATATATATATATATATATATATATATATATTCGTAGGTGGGATACCGGGTAATCTGGTATTAGGATGATTCTAGGCTGGTCTTTTCTTCCAACAGTAAAATGTTAGAGAGTTCAGGTCTGATTTGAGAACTCAATGTTTAATTTCTATAAACAGAGCAATATAATTAATAAAGACAAAAGCTTAAAAATCGCGTATTATACGACTATGGTACCATTTCCATCCATTTCAATAAAGAATGCGTTCCGACGAAGCTCATGGGTATATTCAGATACCTATGGGTGGAAATGGTACCATAATCACATAATACCCGATTTTTAAGCTTTTGTCTTACTATATATATATATATATATATATATATAATATATATATATATATATGATGTTGATAGAAGGGACGTGATCAAGAAATGAACAACTCAAAACAAGTCACAGGATGAAACAGTTTCGTCCGTATTCACGCGGACGACTTTAGTCAGAGTAACTTTATTCTTGACCACCACGGCGCCACCGCCGCCACTGCTACTCCCACTACCACCAACCACCTGTACTTAAACGTATGATTTGCTTTAATAAAGTTACTCTGACTGAAGTCGACCGCGTGAATACGGACGAAACTGTTTCATCCTGTGACTTGTTTTGAATTGTTCATTTCTTGACCACGTCCCTTCTATCAACATCATATCATCGGATCCTAAACCCATCCATCCTACCTTCATATATATATATATATAATTTTCGGTTGGTGTGACACTCTTGGCATTTTATTTTTAACATTTTTCCCAGGCAATTTTGTAGTAAATTTCTACTAATAAATTATTTGCCGAACTGGACCCTAACGAAGTGACTAGAGAATAAACTAGATGGGAGCTGCACAAGAATGCTGCGGGTGATCCTGAACAAGACGTGGAAACAGCACCCCACGAGAAAACAGCTGTACGGCCACCTGCCACATATCACCCAAACCATCCGAGTAAGACGGACAAGACACGCGGGACACTGCTGGAGAAGCAAGGACGAACTCATAAGCAACGTCCTCCTGTGGAAGCCAGTGTGGGCCGACCAGCAAAGACGTACATTGATCAGCTCTGTGCGGATACAGGATGCTGCATAGAGGACCTCCCGAGAATGAGGAGCGATAGGGACGGATGGAGAGAGACTTTCATGGATATCCGTGCTAACAGCGCGACATGATGATGATGATGATATTAAATACTGATATTAAAAAAAACAGACCTCATTTGGAGTTTGCTAATGTGGTTTGGAGCCCAAGACTCATCAAGGACACAAAACTCATTGAGGGAGTCCAGAGGAGAGCTACAAAATTGGTGAATAATTTAATATCCCTTTCATATGAAGAAAGACTTAGGAACATTGACCTACCAAGTATGGTTTTCCGACGTATGAGAGGGGATATGATCGAAGCCTACAAATACACGCATGGTTTCTATTCAGCGAACTCTGACCTACTAAACATTGCTCAAAATACCTATACAAGGGGACATAAATTAAAACTCCTTAAAAAATCTTGTAAAGCAAACGCAAGACAAAATTATTTTAGCTACAGAGTGGTGAATACATGGAATAAACTACCTTCATCAGTAATGAATGCCCCATCTCTAAACTCCTTCAAGGCAAAGTTGGATAATCTGTGGAATGATATTAAATATTCTGTGGATTTAAAATGAATATTTATAAGGAATAGCTGACAGGTCTCATACCTAATATACTAGCTGAAAAGATATTATTATTATATTATTATAGATCTCGTATTTTCATCATTGTTTGAAGAAATAGCATTAAAGATCATCTACAAAAATGCACTAAAAATTCTCGTTTTTGCAACATTTAGACTAGAAATTGGTTAGAAAATTTAGTAATTTCAATATTCAAAACAGAAAAGCTTGTCATTTTAAACGAAACGAAACGAATATTATAACAAGAATTCAAATAGAAAATACGCCTCCATTACCACCGACACATCCGATATGTTAATTTTTACCTGATAGGTAAGGTGTAACAGTGATAACATTTTTAAAAGATTGAAATCTATTTCCTCAAACGAAGGCACATTTTTGGAAGAAAAATATTTTGTGTGGTTATTCTTTATGTTAATTTGCAACTTTCACCATATGGAATGCGTTACAGTTCGAAAATCGACCTACTCTATTGTCTTAGAACTCGAATGGCTAGCATCGATTTCCATCATCCATATACTTATAGTCTTTGCCTTTTATGCAGCTAGTTACGGTTAAGCACTTTTTCTTTCCCTCTTTAAACCCACGCACGATGACTTGCAACGTCATTTTGATGATACCAGTTTAGGCGCTAGTGATCTGCAGGCGAAGATTACTGTTGCGTGGGATGACATGAGAATCTCTTCAAAGAAAAATCAACAGTGGTTTTCCATCTCATTTCTTCTTTTTTTATTGTCCACACATGTATCTTTATTCTACAGATAAGTATATAGTATCAGGTAACCGACCCCCTCTCTCTCACGCCCGCACACACAGACACAGACACAGACACAGACACACACACACACACACACACAACACATATATATATATATATATATATATATATATAATATATATATGTGTGTGTGTGTGTGTGTGTGTGTGTGAAATAAAAGGAAATTAATCCGACAGTGTGAATTTGATATATTGAAAAAAAAAACAAATGATGTTTACAAATGCTTGGGATCATCAGGAGAGAATGTGCACCGTTTCGGGGCCTTCCTCACAACGGTTTTAACTGCACATAGGCCCCCCCCCCTCACTGTTGTGAGGTCCCTTGGAATATCTGTATCGACCTTATTTAATAGATCGGTCTTCAACAAAAGCAAAAACGGGATGAAATGACCGTTAGAAGAAGAATGCGCAAACAGAATGCTGTAAGTCAAAGTTGGAATTTTTTCAAAAAATGCGTTATCTGTATTAAAAATAAAATGAATTTTTATTTAAAATATATATATTATATATATATATGGATTTTATTTAAAAAATATACATATATATGTGGAATAAACCGGATAATATGATGAAAAGAAATAGAAAAACAAATATTAAATAATATGCTACCAGATATCGGTTTCAACCTGTGGGGTTTATAATTTATAAACACACCGTTGGGTGAAATACTAGGCCGCAGTCATCAGTGATGAACCCAAGGTCAACAGGTGTTTCGGGTCTTTACTCACCATACACCCTCGCCCAAGAGACCGCAACCTAAACCTGTGGGGTTTATAAAGTGTAATTCAATTGAAATCATTTTAAAACTAAAATGAAGACAATTGTAAAATTTATAAAGTGTCTTTTACAATTTTCGTTCAAAGAATTTTTGGAGGATTAAGCCCAGTTGGCTGGGGTTGTAGAATACACCGACTGTACCTCTGCAGAGGGGCAAGACCGCCCCGATGGGACTATCTCTTGGCCGTGGGTAACGACCGGTGATGCTTAAATATTGAACCCTGGTGACTGAGCAGTTCATGACATGCAATATTCCAATTTGACCCTTAGGCTAGACGAGCGGTCAGAGAGCCCTCCCTCACAAATCAATCGGCTGGTCCTATCAAGCCCTACCACCTACATGATTGTCCCAATCCTATTGTCCTTATGTCAAACCCCAACCCTTTTTTATCATATATATGCTAGAGGGTGGTGACTGAAGGTCTTGATGTAATGGGTATGGCATTAAATTCAATCTGATAGTGAAGTTCCATTTTTAAAGATCTGGTCCACTCTGAGCTGGAGTGGTAGTACCTGTTAGGGTCCTATCTATAGGTTAAATAAAAAAAAATGAGTTTTAAAAATGTGTTTAAATTGTGTTTTAAAAAATTGAGTACCCGTCAAGAATGAATCAAACAAAAAGTCTTCAGCCTAAAATAACCCAACGAAGGTTGAGATCCTTTAAAACCAACCAACCAACCTTTGAGAATTAGATTTTGTTCACATTTATCTCTCTCTCTCTCTCTCTCTCTCTCTCTCTCTCTCTCTATATATATATATATATATATATATATATATATATATATATATATATAAAGGGCAGTTGTGTGTATATGTATGTCTGGAGGAAACTTCAAAAATAAAACAATTAACGACAAAGTAAATAAATATAAACATTAAATATCACCAGGGCTTGGTTTTTGAGCAAAAATAATAGAAATTTGATTTATAATCGTGAAGATGATTAAAAAATAAGATTTAAATAACAGCATGGATTTTTTTCCATTTAATATTTTAGATAGTAGACATTAACATTTCTTTTCAGAGTAGTTGGATCAATGCAAGGTCTATTTTTTTTACATACGGATTTAGACGGAGCATCCCACGAGGATTCAACTCACGATTCAGTAATAATGGATCTGCAAGACTACCTTAAAAAAACCTCTATCCAGGCGATGCCGGGTAGCCGCTGCTAGTACATATATAAAGGGCAGTTTATGTGTATGTATGTCCGGAGGAAACTATGAAAATAAAACAATTAATGACAAAGTAAATATATATACACATTCACTATGACCAGATGTTGGTTTTTGAACAAAAATAACGAAGGTTTGATTTATATTAGTAAAGATAATTAAAAAATAAAATTTTAAATGATAGCAGTATAGATTTTTTTTTTTTTTTTGCATTTAATATTTTGAATAATAGACACCAATTTTATTTTCAGAATGGCTGGATCAACGTAAGGTCTTTTTTTACATAGGGATTCAGAAATAATGGTTTGGTTTGTTTTGTTTTACGGCATATCAACCTCAGTGGGTCATTTAATGCCGACAAAGTTTTGAAATAAATTCATTCTTAATGGATAAAAAATTTTGTTTATCAACTCATGTTTTTCTATTTAACCCATAGATGGGACCCTAACAGGTACTACCACTCCGGGTCAGAGTGGACCAGGGAGCAATGGTGATGAAGGGGTGCTCCACATTCCACAAATCTCCAGAACTGGAACCTCACCATCAGATATAGTTTAACGTCATTCCCAGGACATGTAGACCCTCAGCCACCGCCTTCTAGCTCCCATATGATAAAAAGGGTTGGGGCTCGCCATAATGTTGGGGCAATCATATAGGTAATAGGGCTTGACGTGACCAGCCGATTGATCGGAGGGGGCCTCTCCGGCCGCCCGTCTAGCCCGTCTAGCCCAAGATAGGGCCAAAGTGGAGTATTGCAAGTCATGAACTGCTCATCCACCTGGGTTCTATCCTTAAGCATCACGGGTCGCCACCAACGGCCAACAGGTGGCCCTATAGGGGGAGTGTTACCCCTCTGCAGAGGTGCAGTCGGTGCATTCTAATGCTCCTGCTGATAGGGCAGAGTAATAATGGATCTGCGAGACTAACTTTTTTTTACCTCCCCACTATCCAGGTAACGCCGGGTAGCTGCTTCTAGTTTTTTTTAAATTTTTTATAACGGTTGGTCTATTTCTCTTATAGATTTTATTCTTTCAGGCTAGTCTTTCCTACTTTACGCAAAACAAGAATAAACGATGGTCCGTTGGTTCTTTAGATTTCTAGATAGGTTGTGTCTATGACAATAGTCTGTTATTTATTAAAGACCTACTAGCAAGGTACGGATCTCTTTGAATTTTTATTGTTATACTTCTTGTTTTGGTAACCTTTCCAAAAGCTGTTGGCGGGAAGAGAAGATGATGAAATCTACCAAAACGCGTTTTTTTTTTAGGAGCGAAAAAAGGTTTCTAACTTTGAGCTTCAAAGCTTCTACAGCATTTTCACCATCTCCTCATATCTCTCTCTCTCTCTCTCTCTCTCTCTCTCTCTCTCTCTCTCTCTCTCTCCCTCTCTCTATGTGTGTGAATAGAGACCTAATAGGTCGAAATGTACATTCAGGGATTGACATTTTCTCGATTCGTTTAGCCTTACATTTGAACATATATGCCCGCCTAAAATTCATTAATTATTAACTAATTAATTTTCAAAATTAGGTACGACTTCAATTAAGCACATATCCTCCAAAAAAAATTGTCGGCTTAAAGCCATATAAAAATAAACACATTTGTTTGTTTACATAACCTCATATATATATATATATATATATATATATATATATATATATATATTACACACACACACATACATATATATATATATATATATATATATATATGTGTCAAAAAGTATCAAGATTTTTTGTACTTTTTGACACACATTGTATTCTGAAAAAAAAAATAACGTTCCATTCATTAATTTTTTTCAAAATACAAGGTGCGTCAAAAAAGTACCAAGTTTAAAGCTGTATTTATCAAGATAGAAATGAAGAATGAATGGAACATTTTTTTTTCAGAATACAAGGTGTGTCAAAAAGTACAAAAAAATCTCGATACTTTTTTTAAACATCTCGTATATCTTTATCTATCTATATCTTCGGGGTTAGTGTTTTAAAAAGATTTGGTACAACTTAGAAGGGAATGTCGTTGAAATCACGTTGAAATCAACGGTTACCGCCATATAACCCAAGTTAAGAGGAAATGAGCCTCCTCAGTAGTTAGATGGGTGACACATTATTAACAGCAGGCACTGTAAACAATCTGAGGCCAAGGGTGTCAGACTATGCTATAAACTCAGTAAATAACATCAAATGAATGGCTTTGTTTTAATTAGTTTTAACTGGATTTTTGATTCCTATTTTTATTCGGCTTTTTATTTCCTCTTCTCTCGGTTTTGCCATCAGTCTATCCATCTATCTATCGATCTTCAGTGACCACTAATTTTCTCTAGTTTGTTTTTGTTTTCCAAATTTCCGTCTCTTACATTAAAACTTAAGTTGTACTGAAGTTGGCGTTAGTGACATATTGTCGGTATCAGCCGGACACTACTAGCTCTAGACTATCCGTGCGTCCCAGTGTTTTTCTGTTTTCTTTCCTCAGCATGTCAAGCTAACTGTAAACACATCTCAATAGTTTCTTAGAAACGAATTACACAGGATAGGTTACAAGGTAGGAGTTAGACGGCTTTAGTTGGGACCCATAAATTTTGCAGGGTACTCATTCAGAGCAAATATGTGCGTCCCAGGACGCACTAAATCAAATCTAATTGAAGTCAGCATATATGTTCAAATGTAAGGCTAAACAATCGAGAAAATAATCCTGAATACATTTCGACCTATATATCAGCAAGGTATAGACATGGGAGACTATCGATCGACTGCTATGATAATATAACTAGATAGATAACCTTGATGAGACATAATAGAAATGTACATTCAGGGATACATATTCTCGATTAGCTTACATTTGAGGACTAATTAATTTCAAAAATTAGGTATGACTTCAATTAAGCACAAAAAGAAACAGTGTTTATTTACGCACTGTAAAGATAAAAAATGAAAATTTAACAAACATACACCTCAAAACAATTTTAGTTCTTTACAAAAAAACATTTATCTGCTCAATACTTACTTATAATAAGAATCGAAATGAATTCAATCTAATCTACTTGCGGTTTATTTAACCCATAGATGGAACCCTAACAGTACTACCACTCTGGGAGTAATGGAGATGGATGGCTATTCCACATTCCCTAGACTTCCCGAATTGCATCTTCACCACTAGATGCTGTTTAATGTCATACTAGGGACTCTAAGACCCTCAGACATAGCCTTCTAGCACACATATAATAAAAAGGGTTGGGGTTTGTCATAAGGGCAATAGTTCTCAGGACAATCATATAGGTGCTAAAGCTTGACGTGACCAACTGATTGATCATAGGTGGTTGCCCGTCCTATCGGCTGGGGCGTTAGAATGCACCGACTGCACCTCTGCAGAGGGGTAGGACTCCTCAAATGGGGCCACCTGTTGGCCGTGGGTGGAGCCCCTTGATGCTTAAAGATGGAGTCATGATGGATGAGCAGTCAATGACATGCAATACTCCACTTAGACCCTTACTTAGGCTAGACGGGCGGTCGGAGAGGCCCCCTCCGATCAATCAGCTGGTCACGTCAAGCCCTAGCACCTATATGATTGCCCCAACCCTATTGCCCTTATGGCAATCCCCAACCCTTTTTATCATATGGGTGCTAGAAGGCGGTGGCTGCGGGTCTACATGTCCTGGGAATGACGTTAAACTCTATCTGATGGTGAGGTTCCAGTTCTGGAGGTTTGGGTAATGTGGAGCACCCCTTCATCACCATTGCACCCAGATCCACTCTTTCCCGGAGTGGTAGTACCTGTTAGGGCCCCATCTATGAGTTAAATAGAAAACATGAGTTTATAAACAAAATTGTATTATCCATTAAGAATTAATTTATTTCAAACTTTATCGGCATTAAATGATCCACTGAGGTTGATATGCTGTAAAACAAAACAAATCTAAACCAATAGGTGGTTGTGCTCCGACCACCTAAGTTAGGGCAAAAATGGAGTGTTGCATAGCTGTTCAGACACCAGGATTCCGTTCTTAAGCATCACGGGTCGACACCCACGACCAACAGGTGGCCCCATTAAGAGTAAAATTTTAGTCAGACATAAACCGGCATTGAATAGAAAAATTTAGTTTAAAGTACAGCGGCCTCGTTTCTGGCGTCAAGAGATCTTTCTAATTTCAGAAGGAGGCGGAGGCGAATTTTAAATGTCATTTTTGTTCAGGAAATCGGGTTTATTTAGACTGGACTAGTTTCTTTCGACGTTGTAAAATTCAAACCATTCAAGCAGATATTTATTTGGCCGCCCCTTAAAAGTTCTAATGACATTTCAAAATGCTGAAAACAGAATAATAGATGTATATAAGTATGCAGAAGAAAAAGACAAACTGTAGCAACTATTTATTTTCCCACATAATGTTTATACACAAAAAATAATAGCAAAGATATGCTTTAATTATAGATGAATGAATTACAAAAATAAACGATTTAAAAATGGATTTTGCATGCCTTCCTCTTCGCGAAATCTTAAATGACGTCATCAAAATCAATTTATCTGCATTTATGGCTCATATTTCTAAAATTGGATGTTACTGGATAGGACAGTGTGAATTTTTAGGTGAGAAATAGGAAGTTGTAAACATCAATTTTTACTTTCACCATATGTTCATGTAGCACTGGGTCGAATTTTCCAATTAGTCTAATGAGCTCTAGATTATTTTCCTTTATTTGCATTTACCCCCTCAACTTGAATAGGCCGCCCCGTAACTTATGCCGCCCGGGCTGGACCAGCCTCCATGCCCCACTCTTGGTATGCCACTGCATTCAATCCGTACGGATAAAAAGTGACAGATTGGTACGAATATTTTGGAATAGATGCTGTGACTAGTTTCATTCTTACATATACCTTCTGACTTATCTGGCCATTGTACATAGATTAGTTAACTACACTGGAAGAAGTTAGTGTAAATTCTATTAAGTTACAGTTAACTAGTGTAGTTAATTCACATTTAAATAATCGCAAATTAAAATGTTATTTACAAGCCTGTGACTGACTAACCAAAATTATTAGAATATCTTTACGTAATATTATAAAGACAAATTCGGCACTTTTCGAGCCACCCAATTTGATAAATACCGTAAAATAAACTTTATGGGCGGCATTGCAATTAATACGAGTGTATCTTTTAATAAATAAATAAATAAATAGTAATTTTTAATTCTTCCAATAACGACTGTGTGAAACTTAGTTAAGAAAAAAACCCAAAAAAAACAAAAACTAAAACAAAAAAAAAACAACAACAACAAAAACAAAAACAACAAAAAAAAAAGCCCTGTATTTGTTAGTTCCTCTTTTTAGGGTAGAAATAAATAAAATGAATAAATAAATAAATAAATCGGAGGCAGTATTGGCCAGTGTTACGTTCACCTATCGCTTTCCACGTTTTACAACGCTTTATCATCAGAGACCAAAGAAAAAAATGAGAGGTGTGCATGCAAGACTTGGCAATGAACAACAAGACAATATATATATATTTATAATATAATCTTTAATTCCGAATTTGTAAGCTGGGAGGAGTATCAGACGGACGCCGACAGGCTAGGATTAATAATGTCATTAGGCGGAATTTCTTCATATCAATTAACAAATTTTCAAAACGAAAGAAGTTTGTATTTATCTTTTATGGGTTGATTCATCTTCTGTATTTTCTTCATGGGATTAATTTCTCTTGGTAGTAGTAACCTTCTTCATGGGAACGATTTTCTTCCGATGAAGAATCCTACTATGTTTTCTGACCGGGTCCCCAGTGCAAACTGAACTGATGATAGGGATCTCCTTCCTTCCCCCAAATCGTGACGTCACCTGTCTCTCGGTAAGCTTGGCGTACGTGAGGAAAGCAACAAGTGTAGTATCAGTTGTTCATTTGGGTCAATTTCTGGGACTCTCCCCCTCCACACTGGCGTCAGAGAGTCCTAAGAACATTCTAGAAGTTTCCAATTGCTGACCATTGATTATACGTAACAGTCAGAATGGATAACACAAACGATTTTTTCCCTGTACTTTTTCATCACGCAGTGTTCATTCATTTCGCACATGATAGTCATAATTTTTAGAACTTTTATAATTATTTATCGACCTGGTAATTGTTGGTTGTTTTAATCGCAATCTGGTAGCGATTTTGCGCGCCCTTTATCCTTCTTCATTGAGAATTTTGATCTGCGCATGCGTCTCTGATGAAATTATTTTTTTACCAGGCATAGTCACTATTATCACATTTTGTATCACTATCATTCACAAGGAAATCACAACTTCCAATCACTGCTAAATCCCACCTGAATGAGAACGTGCTATAAAAATGAATACTCTCCGATCGAAAAAACAAAAACAAAACAATATGTCATCCAATTAGATTAAATGAGCGTGCGAAATGAAGGAACATTGCGTGATGACTTCCGAGTTGATTCCTAGTACCCCTTTTCTCATACATACATGTGAACACACACAATTTTTGTATACTTTAAATTGAAAAAACAAAAAAAAAAAATAAACAAGATTAAACACAAAGATGTATTTCACAAATAAAACCTAATTTATTAAACCATTTTATTTTTGTAGTTTTATTTTTTTCAGTGATATGGAAGGGCAAATCAACATCTCACCAGTAATCATAGTAACCATAGTAACATAGTTCATTGTCCTCACAGTTATTGTTAATGAGATAGGTGTGCTTGGTGCAGGGATATTAGTTTCTCAACAACATACTGGATCTTCAAACCTTTGACTCTGATTTTAGACTACGTGACAAAACTATACGTTCGTTTATAAGTTCTTATGTCAGTTTTATTCTGTATAAACTGCATACGTTTTTCAAAGAATATTCAAAGAATATCAGCAGATAAGTCTGGCCACAAACTCCATTAAGTTTGCAATTTGTACCTTTCTGAATATATGTTTTTTTTTATCTTCAATTGTTGTTGTCTTCTTCATCCGAATTTAATTGCCTACCTTTTAACTTGGGAAATTATATGAGGCCCAGCAAAAAAAAAAAAAAAAAATCATACTGATTGTAAGGAGAGGGTTATCTAAATCAGTGGTTCTCTAACTTTTTCAAGCCAGTGCTCCCTGGCTTCTCAGTAGATTTCTAGCGCCCCCAAAATACATACATGCGATCACATATTATTTTTGTATGCTTTTAAAAGGAAAAAAACCCAAAAAAAACAAAAGACAAAAAAAAAAAATCAAAGATGTATTTCACAAATAAAACCTAATTTATTAAACCATTTTATTTTTGTAGTTTTATTTTTTTTTTCAGTGATATGGAAGGGTAAATCAACATCTCACCAGTAACCATAGTAACATAATTCATTGTTCTCACAGTTATTGTTTGGAAAGCTGTATTCTACTTAGAATAATTGGTACACTTACAAAGAGTTTATATAGTCAAGTATTCCCTAGAGAGTTCTCCAAAGGGGAGGTAATCATAAAGTAGGGAAGGTAACTCTCAATTACTTATTACATTACCTTACCTTAGTATTTATGACATATATTTGTCATTTAGATCTTGTAAAAATATTTATTTATTAACTGCTTCTAATGACGCCCTGTCGTTCCCTCATCCCCTTTTTTGCTTTACCGCCCCTTAGATGTTTTCACCGCCACCAGGGGGCACTACTGTTCACTTTGGGGACATCTGATATGAACGGTTCTCATTATAATGAAACATTAAAGAATAAATCAAATTTCAGCATTAAATAACCCATTTGGGGTTGATATGCCGTTGAACAAATGAATCAAACGAAATTACTGTTATCTGTCTGTGCCAGAAAACTGGGATTAGTAAATGTTTAGCTCAGTCGGTAGAGCGTCCGACTAAGAACCACAAGATTCCGGGTTCGATACCGGCCTTCGCCAACTCACCAAATTTATGAGTAGCCCATGGTTCAGTGCGGTAAAGTGAGGAGCTGATGGTAGGTGTGGTGCTTCAACTCAGACGCTAAAAACGCTCTCCTTTGTCTAGCGCTAATGAAAAGGGGATAGGCTCCCTCGCTGTCTTGCTGATACCGACTTTGGTCCGCGCCCAATAACAACGACCTTTTTATGTGTTCATAAATTATTATGTTTAAGTGGCTACACATACATTTCTGAACATGCTTGAAAAAATAGTGAATGACTAACGGAAGCTGTTTAGTGCACTTTCGGGTTGTCACATCTAACATTAGCTTAGTAACTTTTCAAGTTCCGGGTTCAAAATTCTTGTATAATGATATTAAAGATTGTATTGCACCTAATTTTAGACATGTCTCAAGGTTGTTTAGTGATTCTAAGATATGATTGGACCACAGGCTGTTATGAAGGCGCATTATCCCAGCTGGTCGGGCGTGTCCTAAGTTATTTGATGCAAATATTCCATTAGTACAAGACTGATTAAAGTGCCCCCCCCCCCAATGTGTGTGTGTGTGTGTGTGTGTGTGTTGTGTGTGTGTGTGTGTGTGTGAAAAGCCAAACTAAAGAATTAAAAATATGAATCGAATTCATTTACCCTAGCAAATGGTCCGGCGAGATAAGCTAACGAAATACTGCACTGCGGTGAGCCCCTTTCATGAAGTTTTTACTGTCTTCTTAAAAGAAAAATATATATTTATCCTACGAGCAGAATTTGACTAAAGGTCACAAGTATGAGGCATCCAGCGAAGACCGAACTCGCTTTTCAGTAGTAAAACATTATTTAACCTACAGGTAAACCCATGAACTCCATTATCTAACATACATGGACACATTCTCCTTCCTTATTAATTAATTTAAATCCATGATGAATTGAAAAAAATATTTATCATACGGGTTGGATTTGACACAAGGTCACTAGTAAGGGGCATCCAGCGAGGATCGAACTCGCTGTTCAGTAGTAACGAATCTGCGAGACTAGCTTGCTAACCATTACACCATATCGTGACGCCAACTATCTTCTTTAATCGCATCTCCAACAATGACCTCTATTGTTGCTAATATTACACACTTTGAAGATTAGATTCAAAATTATAAACGGCGTAAAATCCATGATATGACCTAAACAAGTTTAGTTTGGTTTGGTTTGTCTTACGGTATATCAACCTCAGTGTGTCATTTAATGGCGACAAAGTTGTGAAATAAATTCATTATTAATGGATACTCCATTCTTTTTATAAACTCATATCTTTCTATTTAACTCATATATGGGGCCACCCGTTGGCCGTGGGTGGCGACCCATGATGCTTAAGGATATAACCTAGGTGTCTGAGCAGTCCATGACATGCAACACTCCACTCAGAGATCCTTACTTAGGCTAGACGAGCGGTTGGAGAGGCCTCTCCGATCAATCGGCTGGTCACATCAAGCCATAGTACCTATATGATTGCCCCAACCCTATTGCTCTTATGGCAAGCCCCAACCCTTTTTATCGTATGGGTGCTAGAAGGCAGTGGCTTAGGGTCTTTGTGTCCTGGGAATTACGTTAAACTCTATTTGATGGTGAGATTCCAGTTTTCAACATCTGGGAAATGTAGGGTGACTCTTTATCCTCATTGCTCCCAGGTCCACTCTGACCCGGGGTGTTAGGGTTCAATCTATGGGTTACATAGAAAAATGTGTTTATAAAAAATTGAGTATCGATTAAGAATTAATTTATTTCAAAACTTTGTCGGCATTAAATGACCCACTGAGGTTGATATGCCGTAAAACAAAACAAGCCAACCAAACTAACGACCCGACACACGGGATAGCAGGAAAAAGCCTGGTTACTTTTAGCTGCAAACCTTGTTTGCGCAGGAAAGCAGAACGTGAATAGAGCGTGAAAAATTACTGAACCGAATTAATTAATCCCATGTTAGAGTTGAGACACAATATGTAAAACCAACCAAAAGTATTAAATGACATACGTGGACATTGGATCATATGACTTGATCTAATGATAAATGGATTTTGCCTATCTAAGATGTACGTAAACTTAGGTAAGTGTTTGTTTCAAAATCGCTGTTAGAATTAATGCAGCATTGTCGGTGAAATGTAGAATACGTCGACTACATACCCTACAGAGTGGCATGACCTATATCCCCACCAACAAAGGGAGTATCCCGAGTATAGCATTAAACTGCATTTCGGTGGTAAGGTTCCGCTTCTGAGCCTCTGGAATGTGTGGAGACGTCACCTCGTTGTTGTTGCTCTCGGGTCCTTTTTTGGTGGTACCCATCCATAGGTTAAATGAAAATTGTTGTTGTTCGTATGAATAATACCTGGTCTCTGCACTCGTGAAACTTCGTTGCACAATGTCGATAACTCCTGTGCTGTGCTGGCCAATTCGAAAGGCACGAGCTAGAGACAGGTTCACAAGGATGGGAAACACAACACAAAGTTTGATAACAGGACGCTAATGGAGAAATTATTTGTTCGGTGGGAGTTCTTTAAACAATATAGCTGTGTGCAAATTATTTGTACTAGCAACAGAAAACACTCTCCGGGCGTTATAAAAATTAATTTTTGAAAGACATTGCCAGAGAGGGTGGGAGTTAAAAATTCAATGTCAGAGGGTTTGTATCATAAGTAAGCAAACTTCTCATATTTATTAAAGGAGTAAAAAAACAAAAACAAAAAAACAATTTGAAATGAAAACTGAGCCCCGTCCCTCTCAAATAAAATGTTGCGTGCATGTAATAATCAAACAATTATTTTGAATATTTTCCCCATCAATTTTACAGAAAATCGTAGGTATTCATTTACTTGTAAACTTTTTAGTTAACTTCTTGTTACTGTAAAAAAAAAAAGGACGAGAGTAAAAAACAATTTTAAAAATTGCTTACTCAAATTTTGGGTGTATATAGCATAAGAATATTGTGATGTAAGCTGTGACGTAGGGCTATGACGTAGTTTTTGTTACAGACAGAAATACAGACAATCTCCATTATTAATAGATGAGATAAGAATATTTGGAACCATATAAATGATTACAAACAAATGATTATTATCAAATAGGTATAGTTTGATTGATTTATATTGAAATGTTACGGCCGGTTTAGTTCAATCGGTAGAGTGTCCGACTAGGAACCACAAGGTTTCAAGTTCGATACCGACCCTCTCCAAATCAGTGTATAAGTAGCACAGGGAACTGTGCGGTAAAGTAAGCACCTCAGATGCAAAAACAATCTCCTTGATCTAGCACTAGTGAAAAGGGTATAGACTCCCTCGCCGTCTGGCATATACCGATATTAGTATGAGTAACACAGGGAACTGTGCGGTAAAGTAAGGAGCTGATAGTAAATGTGGGCCACCCCGACGACTTTATTTACTTTACTTTATATGGAAATCTGATCTCCCTGATAAATTAAAGCAACAATTATTCCAAGCCGTAGTTGTATCAGTGCTACTGTAGGGCTGCACTACTCGTACCTTAACGCAGCGCCTAGAGAATAATCTAAATGGGAATTGCACAAGAATACAGCGTGTTGTCTTGAACAAATCGTGGAAGCAGCAGCACTCTACAAGAAAGCAGCTATACGGCCACTTTCCTCCCATCACACAAATCATCCGAGTAAGACGAACAAGACATGCTAGAGAAGTAAGGAGTAACTCATAAGCAACTTTCTCCTATGGAAACCTGCTCATGGGCTTGCTAGAGTGGACCGTCCAGTAAAGACTTACATCAATTAGCTCCGTGCAGATTCTGGATGCTACACAGAGGACCTCCCGATAAACAATAGAGACGGTTGGCAAAAGATTGTCACGAATATCCGTGCTGCAAACACGGTCAGGTGGTGGTGATGCTGCTGCTGCTGTGATGATGCTGCTGATGATGATGATGATGATGATGCTGCTGCTGCTGCTGCTGCTGCTGCTGATGATGATGATGATGCTGATGATGATGATTGAATAGTTACTTGAAATCATATAATTTAGTATACATTATCAGAACTAGCAAATATATGCACACTCCGGGTGCAAATATTCAAGTTTTAATATAATAAAATATTATATTGAATTAGAAAGGCTAATGAAACTAAATAAGAATGCAGATAAAAAAATTCACTTCCGTCTCTCGCTGCTAAATTTTCCTGATTTAACTATTTAGTTAAAATAGGAAGTAATGATTAAAATTACAGTTATTTCTTGTTAATGGATTTTTTAAAAGATTTATCTCTGAGATTTTTGCTCATATTCATTAAGATAAAACCAAACAATTAGAAATCAATAATACTAGCACATATTTATTGAAATGAAATTTTTAATATCAATATGCAAATTAGCCTTCCTGTTCACACTGTAAATCGCTATTGTGTTGTATATATAAATACAATGCATATTATTAGTATGTAGACAAGGCCGACGGGGTGGGGGTCCAGTGGCTTCGGCCCTGAATCTTTACAAGTTAATAGCGTCGATCCCAGGGGGCTATCCTCCAGGCAATACCTGTCCCCGTGATTTATAGGGGCAGGGCTGAGTTTATTGCCCAGCGCCTGAGGCGCCCCCCTTGAGGGCTAATGCCGACGGGATCGACGCAATTTTTTCCACCTACCACCCATGAGCTTCGGCTTGTGGGTGGGCCCACATAAAAATATCCTTGTGTCACGCCCTGATAGGTGGGATGAGAGGCAAATACCTGTAGATAAGGCCAACAGTATTAATAATATAAACCAATTTTAATAATAATTGAGGTTTATATAAAATCAAATCATGGAGAATATGACGTAATTAACAAGGCAATTGTGACTTGAGTCGTAATATAGTTTCGGTTACAGACAGACACACAATCTCCATTATAATAAGATTTTAAATTGTTTACACGTGATTATTATCATTTGTAACTTGAAACCATGTAATTTCTTGACAAAAGCAACAACTGATCTGGGTATTAAATAACCCAACAATAAATCTAAACAAGAATAAGTGATACTGAATGAAAACAAACCCTATAGGCGGAAGTTGAGTTACATAAACTGACTTCAAATTTCCTGTCTTACATTTTATTGCGGCAATAAATACACAGAGAGAACAACGAAGTATATTTTTCTGATGACTTATAAGTTAACAAATGTCGTCGAAAGATTAATGTTTATTAGTAGCCATTGTTTTTTTGTTTTTTGGGTTTTTTTGTTGTGGGGCACCAGATATGTTTCCACATTAACATAGGCAATTAAATTAGGTTGAAGAAAACTTAACAAACAAATGAAGATAAAACGATATATCCATAGAAATACAACTTGCAAACTTAATGGTGTTGCGGCCAGACTTATCTGCTGAGTTCCATTTAGTTATGGGAGAGACTGGATAATATGTCTTGCTGCCGTGATCCTGAACACTACAAGTGACACTGGTTCAATTTGGGCGCCAGTCTACGCTATTGGCTGATTCGCCCCCTGGTGACAAGAGCAGATAATTAATCCCTAATTTTCCAATACCATTGAACGTGCTACAAATCCAGACACCATTTTTAAAGTTTTGATTTTTGGTGAACTGAAAAAATAATAGGAAAAAGTCATGATTACAATTTTGTTTTGGCTAGAAATTTACTGTTACATGTCTACTGTATACGTTTAAATAAAAATATAAAGATTTAGATTAGCTAATTCGACGAACAGAACAAAAACATTTAGTTTAATATTATACTTACCGCTAAAAATATCTTAAAATTTTTTGGAACTTTAAAAAATCACAGAAAATTTGGTGGTCATAGCTATAGCCATCTTTGTGTTATGCTAGATGAACAAAAAAGACATGTAGAGGAGGGGGAAGCTTTGTGTCATGGTGTATTGGTTACGAGCACTTCTCGCAAATCAAGTGTTACTAAACAGTGAGCCCCACATTAAAAAGACCTTGTGCTAATCCAATCTGGCGGGACTCCGGGAAAATAGTTGTTACTAAAGAGCGAGTTCGATCCTCACTAGGTATCCCATACTTGGCTAAATTCAAGCTACATTTATTTATTTTTTAGCTATTTACGGTTTAGTCAACTTGAACATGTCGCTTCCCACCAAATCCCCAAAGTTGAGCAATTATGAGCGTGCTCAGGACTTAGATGAGTGACCACTAAGCAACGGTACATACTGTAAATAACCTGAGGTCTGTGTGATAGACTAAGCAAAACTTAGTTAATTCTAAAAAGGTTGTCATATTCTACACACTTCACCGCCCCTCACCTGTGAACTTTGAACGTTTCCCTTTTATACTTTTTCGATAACCTCCCTTGTTACCACTCTCCTGTGTAGAAGTCATATAAACATATATTCACCACTAAAGCCTTCTTAATACGTCTCCTGTTTTCTTCCAAATACTTCAAAGGTATTGGATAATTTGGAACGACGTTGTGTAATGGTTACCGTCGTAGGAAATAGGCACGATGAGACAAGTTAAAATCCTGAACGAGGCTGTTTGCATTTCACATAGTGCTAATACCTTTAGGAAAGGTAAGTATCCAACTAAGCCCCCCCCCCGCTGCCTTGTGGGTGTCTTCTGACGAGGTAAAAACTAAGGAAGAAAACCCTGACAGAAAACATGACTTGGACTCCGTGAGGTAGTTCAGTGCGTAAAACACTCTGGCACCTCCGAACTAGCGCCGAACGTATTGGTTCACCATTCCTTCAGATCACGCCAGCGAGGCAGAAAGATGGGACCTTTCACTTGGACAACACTGGTTCTCCATCCATTTGGCCCAGGAATTCTATGCCCTGGAGAGGAATCCCCCCAAAATACTCCAGAATCCGGGAAAATATACGTTCTTCTGAGATTGCGATGCTGGTAATATTTGATAAATTATTGTAAGATTAGTAGTTGGAATTCACTAATGTATGCTTAGTCAATCACACAAGGATTAGATTGATTCGCTACCTGCTGTTCCTATGCGGTAATTCATCTACACTCTTGAACAAATTAATTGAAACAAAACGAATAATAATTAAGGTGGAAACGACGTAGTGATATTCAGGAGGTCTGGGAACCAATCGGACACACATGTGTATAGTCACTATGGAGCGAAGGGCTGACGTCCATTACGTTTCAAACGTGTCAGTAAGAGAGAGAGAGAGAGAGAGAGAGAGAGAGAGAGAGAGAGAGAGAGAGAGAGAGAGAGAGAGAGAGAGAGAGAGACAGACAGACAGACACAAAAAGGAGAGAGAGAGAGAGGCCTAAGGGCTCGCATTGTTAACGAGACCAACTGACATGGGAAGCCCCTCCTCGAATACCAAATGGGAGACAATTATATTTTGTGTCCCAACAGCATCAAACCATTTTTCACTTAGCCATATGGCAGATAGATATTCGTTATTTTCAGTTCTACAATCTGCATTATCTCCATTTTGGACATCTTGTTAGCGGGTTTGTCTTGCAGGATTTTGTTCAGTGAGTTTGATTCTCACTGAGTATCTCGTGCTCCTGGTTCTAAACTTAATAAAACGAGTACATTTCTTCACGTGTTCCAGTGAATGTGCTTGTTTAATGTCATTGAATACACTCACCTTCCAACGCAATAATCAATTTGCAACTTACCCAGCATCTGCATTTGGATGGGGTGACTCTATACACAATAGTTAAGTACAAGCAGCTGGCAAAACAAACATTGTTTCAATCTCTATAAACTGGGGGTCCCACGTGACGAGGGCGGTTGCTTTTTCTTTTTCTTTTTTTTTTTTTCGATATCTAAAGTCATTTTATGTTTTGATGTGTTCTATGATATTTACTAAACTTATTCTTAAACTATATATATATATATATATATATATATATATATATATATATATATATAGAGAGAGAGAGAGAGAGAGAGAGAGAGAGAGGGGGGGAGGGAGAGATAGATAGATGTGAAGAGGCTGAAATAGATAGATAGATAGATAGATAGATGTGAACTGGTTGAAATAGATAGACGGGAACAGACTGAGATAGATAGATAGATGGATAGATAGATAGATAGATAGATGTGAACTGGTTGAAATAGATAGACGTGAACAGACTGAGATAGATAGATAGATAGATAGATAGATAGATAGATAGATCGATGTGAACTGGTTGAAATAGATAGACGTGAACAGACT
The DNA here is from genome assembly GCA_023376005.1 of Doryteuthis pealeii. Lineage (NCBI taxonomy): Eukaryota > Metazoa > Mollusca > Cephalopoda > Myopsida > Loliginidae > Doryteuthis > Doryteuthis pealeii. The sequence goes on from CM042149.1 coordinate 15,059,217, forward strand.
GAGATAGATAGATAGATAAATAGATAGATAGATAGATAGATAGATAGATAGATAGATAGATGTGAACTGGTTGAAATAGATAGACGTAAACAGACTGATAGATAGATAGATAGATAGATAGATAGATAGATGTGAACAGGTTGAAATACATAGATATAGATAGATTGATGGGAACTGGCTGAAATAGATTGATAGATAGATGTTATCAGGATAAAACAGATATAGATAGATAAATAGATAGGTAGATATGAATAGACTGAGATGAATAGATAGATACATCAATTGTTAGATATAGGTGAACAGAGAAAGACAGATACATACATAGATATAGATAGATAGATAGATAGATAGATAGATAGATAGATAGATAGATGTGAACTGGTTGAAATACATAGATATAGATAGATTGATGGGAACTGGCTGAAATAGATTGATAGATAGATGTTATCAGGATGAAATAGAATAGATAGATAAATAGATAGGTAGATATGAATAGACTGAGATGAATAGATAGATACATCAATTGATAGATAGTGGTGAACAGAGAAAGACAGATACATATATAGATGGATATAGATAGATAGATAGATAGATAGATAGATAGATAGATAGATAGGTAGATATGAATAGACTGAGATGAATAGATAGATACATCAATTGATAGATAGAGGTGAACAGAGAAATACAGATACATATAGATAGATGGATAGATAGATAGATAGATAGATAGATAGATAGATAGATAGATAGGTAGATATGAATAGACTGAGATGAATAGATAGATACATCAATTGATAGATAGAGGTGAACAGAGAAATACAGATACATATATAGATGGATATAGATAGATAGATAGATAGATAGATAGATAGATATGAATAGACTGAGATGAATAGATAGATACATCAATTGATAGATAGAGGTGAACAGAGAAATACAGATACATATATAGATAGATAGATAGATAGATAGATAGATAGATAGATATGAGACTGAGATGAATAGATAGATACATCAATTGATAGATAGAGGTGAACAGAGAAATACAGATACATATATAGATGGATATAGATAGATAGATAGATAGATAGATAGTCTCCAAATCATGTTCAGCAGAAATAAAAATTCCTCCAAGTGGATATCATATTTTGGTTCTGCGGGGAAAATAACAAACGAGACGATGAGATAAACATGTTTTCTTTTTCCTTAAAACCATCTGTCTGTTACCGATATTTTCTCTCTCTCCCCATCCCCCCTCTCATATATATATATATATATATATATATATATATATATATATATATATATATATATATATATATATATATATACTAGCAAGTATATGAACACTCCGGGTGCAAGTATTTAAGGCAAATGAAACTAAATCAGAATGCAGATCAAAAGATTTGAAACATAGGGGGTATAATCGAGAGATAGAACAACTGAAACTTACTCTTCCATCACTCCCGTCTTTCATTGCTAAATTTTGCTGATTTAACTATTTCGTTAAAATAAGACCACTAAGTGTGGATCGAACTAAGTACACGTGCAAATTAGTCAGTGTGCAAACTTGCTATCATGGTAGGCGTTCAGATAGATACTAAACTGTTATAGGTGATACACCCTATAAGACTAATGGAATGCGCCGACAGGTTACCATAAGTAACAGGGATAATTGTGGCTTAGCAGTAAGCCAATACGAGTATGCCAATAACTCTGTTCATCGGTCGTAATTTCCACATCTTTCTATTGTATTTGTCTACTTTCTGTTAATACATTTTTCTACATTTGTTACCCGTCGTTTTGTTCTTATTTGACCCCTTAAAACCTCACAACATAAACTTAGGTTAGTCATGCATGTATTGGTGCCATAAGTGAGGATCGAACTCACGACACTTATAATGGTCTGCGAGACGAAATTATTAATAAACATCGCCCTACGGTAGGCGGTCAAGACTAGCTGTAATAAGAATTGTAATCTTAATTCGATTAACTAATCAATTACAGCTGTTGGTTTAATCGATATATGATGGCTCGGTACCTAAAGACGAGCCCCCAACAGATAGATAGATAGATAGATAGATATAATTTTGTTTTATCATTACTTGCTCCAATATGTTCGGTCTCTGGTTGCGTCTTGCCAACTACACATGGGGATGTTAAAGTCCTCTAGATTTCTGTTGATGTTGTCTTTGTACCTGAGCTTTGGTCTACACGTGACCCTTCTCTCAGTTGAGAGCACAGAATCTGCTTTCTGTCATCCCCAAGTCTGTTTAAGTGGTCAGCACATCTCAGGTTGCGCTGGACAAGTATGTCGTGCATTCCAAGGAGTCCATTTCTCTTCAGGATGGTCCCGTTTGAAACATGTTGCTACCACTTGACATTTAATATACTGCGCAAGTGATGCATGTAGTAGACATGTAGTCTGTGGGCATTACAATAGAATTAAAAAGGTACAGAAATAAACTTACGAGGAAAATCATATGTACAAATAACCACATTTATTACATGTAACCGAAACAATGTCGACTGGGGCTTTAGAATACACCGACTGCACCTCTGTACGATCCTCCTCAATGGGACCACCTGTTGGCCGTGATGTTTAAGGATTGGACCATTGTGGCTGAGCAGTATATGACATGCAACATTCCTCTTTAATTCTTACTTGGGCTAGACGGGCGGTCGGAGAGGCCCCCTCCGATCCATCGGCTGGTCACGTTAAGCCCTAGCACCTATATGATTGTCCCAGCCCTATTGCCCTTATGGCAAGCCCCAACCTTTTTTATGATATATGTGCTAGAAAGCGATCGTTGAAGGTCTTATTCTCCTGGGTATGACGTTAAACTCTATCAGATGGTGAAATTCCAGTTCTGGATTTCGGGGAATGTTGAGTACCACTTCATCACCATAACTCCCAGGTCCACTCTGACCTGGAGTGGTAGTACCTGTTAGAGATCCCATCTATGGGTAAAATAGAGAAAAATGTGTTTAAAAACACTGAGTTTGAAAAAAAGAGTACCCATAAAACAAAACGTCTTCGGTATAAAATAACCCAACAAGGATTGACATGCCGTAAAATCTGTTCAACCAACCAACCAACCAACCAACCGAAACAACAATATAACAAAGTACTAGGCTGCACTTACAATAATGGGTGTCCTTCACTGAGAGGGTTCCCAGAATGTTCAAGCGGGCTATTGCTCCATAACCGGGAGGAGGGGTTACGACGCTGTCCCTTAACAACTGGCATAAAAGGCCGAGAGATCGAAGGGTTTTTTTTTCAGTCTAGTCGCCTGGCTCAAAATGGACGCTAAGGGAGTTAATTCTTAACTTCCTGTGCCCTTGACACAGGAGAGTTCCTACTTAAGTTTTCCTACACAGTCCTACGGTTAAAAGTACTGGTTCTCGTCAGATCACTGAAGTTAACTAACTTCTAAGTACTTAGTTAGGTGCTCCCATAGGCAGCAGCAGGTATCGTAAACAATCTGAAACATGCGAGCCAGTAAATAACTATATAATTGTTTTATTTGACCAGTGCACAGGATTTTATCTGCCCCGCCGACGGGACTTGAATTTCTAATGTTTTTGATAATATTTTGAAAGTAAATATGTTGGTTAAATTTGTAGGTTAAATTTGTTTTTGTGTATCTTACGCCACACATCCATGAACATAACATGGAAAGATAAATTTGTTTTAAATCCTTTTCTCAGAACTTTCGTTCTGGCTAGCAAGTATTGAACACAATATAATGTATCCCACGCTCGTTATTTT
>CM042149.1:15067988-15076975 GCA_023376005.1 Doryteuthis pealeii
CCTTATGGTTCCTAGTTCGATACCGGCCCTCGCCAACTCAGCGTATATGCAGCACAGGGATCTGTGCGGTAGAGTGAGGAGCTGATGGTAGGTTTGGTGCTCCGCGTCAGACGCTAAAACTATCTCCTTGGTCTAGCGCTTGCGTAAAGGGGATAGACTCTGATAGACTTGGCTGATACCGACTTTAGGCTACCCCGACGACTTTACTTTAATGAGAGGCTACCAGAGAGAATAAAAGTAACACTTGACTAAAAATGACCAGTCAGAAGACAAAAAACAAAAAAATAAAAAATTCCAACAGCCGAATCAGCAACGTTGCCGATCCCGATTGGTAAGAATTTATTGAGGGGATTAAACCACCCAGAGAGTTAACATCATCAGCACATGGTCACAAACACCACCATCCTCTAAGACGATTAGAAGAACTGAAACCCGATGGGTGTTTTGAATGAGTTGAGTTTTCTACATATTTTCTAAACTGAACTCTTTCAAATATTCATCATCCTTTTAACCACAAAAATCTATTTTTCTTTACTTGTTCCATATCGTCTGATGAAGGTTTCTATATAAACCGAAATTCGAACATCGACACTACGACCAATTATAAATTCCCATCCATTGTAACATCCTTTGTTTGTCTACATTTCTTCATATATATATATATATATATATATATATATATATATATATATATATATATATATTACCAATACCTCCGCACGAGCAGGATGTGACACAAGGTCAATTTCTTAAGCGAGTTCAACAGGTTTGAATTCGGAGTTTTCCTTCTCTTAGACGGGTTGCCTAACCAAGGTTAAAGAGCCCAGTCTGCCCTACTATTTATCCATAGCTGGAGGGGGAGTAGGATTCATTCCTTGCCCAAGGGTATTAGCGTTAAGTGAAATGAAATTACCACATCCAGGATTTGAACTCGGGGCGACGAGTCCATTTCCCATGACTTTAACCATTACACCACGCGCTTCCTACATATATATATATATATAGGGTATTGACGCACACTACGCATTATTTAAAAGCGTGGACTCTTCTTCATTCATATACGTGATGACAGATACAATGGATGACTAGAACCCATCTGAATCATGGAAGAAAATAACTTGTATCATGATGATCTGCGCCGGCTATTAAAAATAAGGAGATTATAGTTACTGCCCAATTCTCACTGAACATTGTAAAAACAATCAGGCATGAAGCTTGCATCTTTGCTACTACTCATACAAGCGTCGCAGAAGTCAACTGCCCCCAGAAAAGGCCCGTGAAAATCGTCTGACAAAGGCGAAGAAACTTCTGAATGAAGTGAAATATCCTGCTGAACCACAAACAATCTGGTTCTTTTCCAATGAGAAAAACTTTTGCCAAGATCAAAAACACAACACGCAGAATAACAGATGGCTTGCATACAGTCCAAAGGACACTCCTCGGGTCATGCAGACTAAATTTCCCCAAACTGTAATGGTTTTCGGATGTGTGTCCCTTGGGTGATGTGATGCCTCCGAGGTTATCAGGTTGAATTCAGATGCCTACGTAGAGTTGCTAAACACTGTAGTCAAGCCGTGGATAACAAGTAGCCAATGGAAGGCCATATGTATGGCAGCAGGATTCGGCCCCCTGACACACCTCTCAGAAAAGTCAAAAATGGTCGTCGACGAAATTTTACGATTACACCAGTCCCAATGTTTAGCCTCCGAACTCCCCAGATCTAACCCCATGGATTATTATGTATGGGTCGCTGTTGAGAAAGACACCAATCACCGTGCCAGTACTACAAAAGCCCAGTTAATCGACAGAATAAAGGTAGTTTTTGAGACTCTCCACAGGGAAACTGTAACATCAGCTTGCTCCAGGTTCCGGAGCAAAATTGAGGAGCTAATGTATATTATCTTCTATTAATAATGGAGATTCGCTCCCGGTTTTTGTCTGTAACAAAAATTACGTCCTGCTTACGTCACATTAGCCAAAATCGTCATATAGAATATATAGAATACATACACTCAAAATTTGAACATGCAACATTAGACAGTCCTCATTGTTTTTTAAAACAAGTTTTAATAAATACATGACTGGTATTATATATCTATATATAGTTTTTTATTTTAATACATATTTAAAGTTTACATTTCAAATTGTTTTATTTTTTAATCCTTTAATGAATTTGATGATTTTACTTACTTAGGAACAAACTCACTGACATTGAATTTTTTACTCCCACTCCTCAGGCAATATGTTTCAAAAATCTATTTTTACATCGCCCGGAGAGTGTTTTTTATTTTGTACTAGTATATATATATATATATATATATATATATATATATATATATATATTAAGAAAAATGGAAAAACACAGGTTTAAATGGGTTAAGTGGTGAGTTTATTGGCCGACGCTGCAGTCATCTGCATCTTGTTGGTATATGGAAGGTGATAAGAAATTTTTTTATCACAGAATAACGAGAAAAGCGAGTGATAGTCCTTGTTATTCAGTCTGTTAAAAAAAATTTTGAGGTTTGAAAAAAGGGAGACGGTTTGAAATATGACGTCAAATATTCTATTTTACGGTGTGAGTATGGGACAGTGTAAGGGTTTGTATCGAAAGGAAACATTGTGCATTTTTTAGGTGTATTGTTGCGTGTCTGTGTGCATAAATCTTTTGCGATAAACGACAGCGAAAAAAAATATATATATATTTAACAACAGATATATAATCAGCGGTCTATTCTGGATAAATACCGACATTACTTTTCTTCTTAATTCGCCATAGATTCATAATTTACAATGCATTTTTAGAAAAGTCGCGCTGAAAATTATGCCTAATATCATTTTATGCTCCAATAAATACACGAAGCACAATAAAAAAATAATTGTATAGAACAAGTTTTCAGCTAGAAAATATCCCTTTTCTATCACCACTGACTATGCTTTTTCGTCAGTGATGGAAAAAGAGTCCACGTGCTGTAGAGACGGTCCACTTTCCCCCCACCCCCAGCAACGATGGCGTCTACGTTCGAAAAATAATGTCTACATAATCCATTTTTTCCACGGCTCGATTCGCTCGGATGGACCGATCAAGATGTTCCTCCTTTTTCTGGCTGACAAACTGTGTTGGATGTGGCTTGTCATTTACTTCTGTATCGTCAATATTGAAACCCATTACCCATCACCTAACTGTGCTCACCTACACTAGTTTGGTCTCCTTAAACATTCAACGCGTCGATGAATGTCAATAGATTCAAACTTTCCCCACGTGGATGAATTTAATTCAATTACGTTCACACCTGCTGTTACCTTTGTGGTCACTCATCTAAGTACTGAAAAGACTCATCGCTACTGCGTCGATAAATGTCATATAGATTAAATCTTTTTTTCATATGGATGAATTTAATGACACAATTTAATGTTGGAATATTTTAGTTATATAAGATGTGCTGAAGTTCACCACTTAAATTTATAGACTCTGTGTGGGCGCGTGGATTAAAGCCAGTCAATCAACAGCCCGAATACTATTAACTATCGCCGATTTTGAAAGCTGTTCATTTGCACGTATTCAACACGGACGAACGGATGTACAGCCTAGTACCCTGCCTAAACAAAGGATCCTACCCAACAGTGGGGACAACCAAAGGATTCTTCCCTCAGGATCAGCCTCTGCTTGACACAAGGGATCTCCAAAATAAAATGCTCTCACCTGCAGCATAAAAATGGCGACAAAAATCGAAACAGATCTGCTTTCTTGACATACATATTTAGTCAGACTGCTGCTTCACTGCCATTGGTAAAAAGCAAAAAGGTTACGAGTAACTAAGCACATGTTCAACATCTTCTGCCATCCTACCAACATCTGCTTCTGGAGATGTAGAGCAACAACAACGACAACAGTAAATAATAGAAGGTATTTCTTTTGGAGCGACTCACTTACAATTATGATTCGCAGGTTCTAGCTAATAGTAGGAAAAATGCATAGCTAATGTGGGAAGCGCGTGGTGTAACGGTTAAAGTCATGGGAAATGGACTCATCGCTCCGAGTTCAAATCCTGGATGTGGTAATTGCATTTCACTTAGCGCTAATACCCTTGGGAAAGGTATGAATCCTACTCTCCCTCCAGCTATGGATAAATAGTAGGGCAGACTGAGCTCTTTAACCTTGGTTAGGCAACCGGTCTAGGAGAAGGAAAACTCTGAATTCAAACATGTTGAACTCCGCTTAAGAAATTGACCTTGTGTCACATCCTGCTCGCGAAAAAAAAATTTAGTAGGTTGGTTGTTTTGTTTTACGGCATATCAACTCTTTTCGGGTCATTTAATGCTGAATAAAATCATTTGAATAAACAAAGAACTCGGCTTGCTTACTGTACCTGTTGTTGCTTAAGTGGTTACTACTCAATAATCTATTGAACAGGCTCATCGCTGCTTAACTTCGGTGATCTAACGAGAACCGGTACTTTCAGTGTGATTGGTTGAATGGTTCGTTGTTTGGATTTTACGGCATGGCAAACTTTGTTGGGTTATTTTTATACCGAAGACATTTTGTTTCATTCATTCTTGATAGGCATTCAAAAAATTTTTAAAACTCAATCTTTTTAAATACATTTTTCTATTCATAGATGGGACCCTAACAGGTACTACACTAACAGGTCAGAGTGGAACTGGGAGTAATGGTAATGAAGGTGTTCTCCACATCCCCCAGAGCTCCAGAATTGGAACTTCTCCAGTAGATGCAGTTTATGTTAAAATTCACATTAGTCAGTACAAATTAACACTAACAGACTCTAATAATAATAAGGGTCAGAAGTTATCTGCCCTAATCCATTTATTGTACGGGTGAGTTACTTGCCCTTTGACCTATTAATTTCAGTCATTGTTTTTGAATAAATTAAACACCTCGTGTTATGAAAAGCAGTTGTAATGTGTTGCCTCGTTAATACAATGGAAGGTATCTCAATTGGAATATGTCTCAATGAATAACTGCGCTTGCTAAAGACAAAAAGGTATGTCTTTTTTCTGTGGGATTAATTTATTAAATTCCCAACAGTTTAACGTTATACCTAGGACACTAAGACTCCCAGCCACAGCCTTCTAGCACATATATAAAAAATAAAAAGGGTTGGATTTGGCAAAGGAGTTGGGACAATCGTATAGGTGCTAAGGCTTCACATGACAAGCCAATTGAACAGAGGGGTCATCTCTGACCGCCCGTATAGTTTAAGTAATGGACAAAGTGGAGTGTTGCATGTCATGGACTGCTCAGCCACCAGGATTTCGTCCGTAAGCATCACGGGCTCCACCCACGGCCAACAGGTGGTTCCATTGGGGGGGGGGAGCACCCTTATGCAGAGGTGCAGTTGGCGTATTCTTTTGACCCAGCCGACAGGGTGACAGCGTGACTTGACCGTAATCATAGTGACTATGTTGGAAAATAGTGTTTTATAGTTGCTCTAAACCAATGTTAATTTATTTCTTGTATCTGTTGTAAACACAAGTAAATTAATATGTGGTATCATTTTCGGAGTGACCCCCAACATAGTTTCACGGATTTTACAATTAAATTTATCAATGTATCGATAATATTAAAAAGATAATTTTGTTACATAATAATAATTCACTCTTCTGGTTGTTCAGACTCTCCGGAGTGGTAGTTAGGTTTGGTTTGGATTGTTTTACGGCATATCAACCTCGGTGGGTCATTTAATACCGACAAAGTTTTGAGATAAATTCATTCTTAACGGATACTCAATTTTTTTTATAAACACATTTTCCTATTCTACCAAAAGATGGGACCCTAACAGGTACACCACTCCGGGTCAGAGTGGACTAGGGAGCAATGGTGATGAAGGGGTGCTCCACATTCCCCAAACCTCCAGAACTGGAACCTCGCCATCAGATAGAGTTTAACGTCATTCGCAAGACATGAAGACCCTCAGCCACCGCATTCTAGTACCTATATGATAAAAAGGGTCGGGGCTTGTCATAAGGGCAATTGGGTTGGGCCAATCATATAGGTGTTAGGGCTTGATATGACCAGCCGATTGGTCGGAGGGGCCCGTCTAACCTAAGTAAGTAAGGCTTCTTACCCCTCTGCAGAGGTGCAGTTGATGTATTCTAAAACCCCTGCCGACAGGGCTATGGAGTGTTAGTACCTGTTAGGGTCCCATCTGTGGGTTGAATAGAAAAAATGAATTTAAAGAAAATTGTATTTAAAAAAATTTAAAAAAATGAATAATCATCAAGATTAAATAAAACATAAACATCTTCGGCATAAAATGACCCAACAAGAGTTGACATGCCGTAAAATCCAACCAACCAACCAACCAGCCAACCAACTCTTGAGTTTGAACCTTGGATTTGCTTTCATTTCTAACCATGGAGCGAAGCCCGCAAGTTATTGCTGAGGAAGATGAGAAAAGTCGATTAATTTTGAGACCGTTGAACCTGTTTCGACTTTTGACAGACTGATAGATTAACTGGTTGGATTTCGAGGATTTACAGTTAATTATTCTTGCTTGACCCTCTGTGTTTAACTCGGTGTTGATAAATGACATTTTTACTCTCCTTACTCTTCACACGTTTTTTTTCCTTTTCTTTTTTTCTTTTTTTCTCAACTTTCTTTCTTTCTTATCGCACCTCCTTCCCCCTCTCTCCCCTCTCTCTCTCCCTTCCTTCCTTCCTTCTTCCACTCTTTTCTTCCGTTCCTTTCTCTCGCGCCTTTCTTTTTCTTCGCACCTTCTCCCTCCTCTCTCTTTCTTCTTTCTTTCTTTCTTTCTTTCTTCCTCCTTTCCTTTTTTGCATATTCCTTCCTTCTTTCTTTCTTTCTTTCTTTCTTTCTTTCTTTCTTTCTTCTTCTTCTTTCTTTCTTTCTTTCTTTTTTCGCCCTTTCTCTTACTTTCTTTTTTTCGCACTTTCTTTTTCTTTCTTTCTTTTTCTTTCTTTCTTTTTTTCTTCTTTCTTTTTTCTTTCTTTCTTTCTTTCTTTCTTTCTTTCTTTCCATTTTCACTGAATTTTTCATATTCTCTGAGTTTTTTCTCTAATGCTCTTTCTTTTTCTTCTTTAATACACGTTTTATTTTCTTGTTTCTCCTTCATTTCCCCCCTTAACCTCCATCTTTTTTTCTTTTCCCCTTGTACTTTCCCACTTTTTTTTTCTTTCCGTCTTTCTTTTTTTTTTCTGAATATTTTCTTTTTAAATTTCAAACAAATTAAAAGGTCAATTTATTTAGCGAGGTTTAACAGGTTTGAATTTAGAGTTTTCATTCTCCTAGACTGTTTACCTAGCCATGGTCAAAGAGTCCAGTCTTCCCTACTATTTACCCATAGCTGAAGGGAGAATAATTGGATTCATACTTTTCCCGAAGGTATTGGCGCAATGTAAAATTCAAACAGCCTCGTCGAGGATTTGAACTTGTCTCACCATGTCCATTTCGTACGACGGTAACCATTACAACATGCGCCTCTCTACAGTCCATATATAGTAGCGGTGATTCTCTCTAGGGTCTTATTGGAAGTGTGAGGTGTAATGGTTAGAGTCGTAGAAAATGGACTCGTCAACGCGAGTTCAAATCCTGGACGAAGCTGTTTGCATTTCACATAGCGCTAATACCCTTGGGAAAGGTATGCATCCAACTACTCTCCCTCCAGCTATGGATAAACAGTAGGGCAGACTGGGCTCTTTAACCATGGTTAAGTAACCAGTCTAGGAGAATGAAAACTCTGAATTCAAACCAGTTAAACTCTGCTTTATAAATTGACCTTGTGTCGCATCCTGCTCGTGTGGAGGGGTTGGTAAATATATATATTAAGCTCCCACTCTACTACGTGTCAAATTTTATAAAGTAGTATTGATAGAAAATATATGAAACCAGATCTTTCTGAGGCTCCCCTGTAGGCTACCCATCCCCGGGAGGGGGTTCGGAGGTTGTATGCAACCACCGGCCGTGGTGTGATATCACAGGTAGAATCTATTAAACAAATATGCTAAAACATAAACGTGTCACATCCTTCTGCGCGGAGGGGTTGGTAAATACATATAGATAAAATAGTAATGCAGACTAGGCTCTTTAAACTTGATATGGCAACCAGTCTAGGAGAAGGAAAACTCTGAATTCAAACCTGTTAAACTCCGCTTAAGAAATTGACCTTGTGTCACATCCTGCACGTGCGGAGGGGTTAATGAATATATATATCTTAGAAATCACATATATAATCATCCCTTACTACCAAGTTTTGGATACCTCTCATATATATATATATATATATATATATATATATATATATATATATATACCAAAATTGATTAAACAGACCTACTCTTTAAACACAGATGTTTCCCTAAATAGTATATAGTAAATACAACCAGTCTGTGACGAAATTTGAAACCTGTTTGACGATTCCATTTTCCTTGCCAACAACCGTTACACCATTCGTATGTCCTTGTGCCACCTGCACAGTTATTAACAATTCATTAAATGTAAACATGGCGCTAAACATTTTGTGAAATTCCACACATATTCTCGACCTTCCCTGCCAGCCGTCCACATCGACCGCCATGAAGATGAAAGACAGGCAGCATAACGTTCGATTCAGTGTGAACTAGGGCCATTAGGTGCGTCTCTTTTCTAACAACAATTCATTTCTTTCCTTTCTCTTTCTTCTCTTCTTCTTCTTTCTCTCTTCTTCTTCTTCTTTGCTTTGCTTTCTTCTTTCTTCTTCTGCTTCTTCTTGTTCTTCTTCTTCTTCTTCTTCTTCTTCTTCTTCTTCTTCTTCTTCCTTTCATTCTTCTTCTTCTTTGCTTCTTCTTTCTTCTTCTTCTTCTTCTTCTTTCTTCTGTCTTTTTCTTCTTTATCTTCTTCTCATCTTCTCCTTCTTCTTCCTTCTTCCTTTCTTCGACTTTCTTCTTCTTTTCTTCATTCTTCTTCTTCTTTCTATTCCTTTCTTTCTTTCCTTCTTATCTTTCTTTCTTCTTCTTCTTCTTCTTCTTTATCT
>CM042149.1:15077075-15102075 GCA_023376005.1 Doryteuthis pealeii
GTATTCTTGTTTAAAAATTTATTAAATCTGCCGTAATTCTTGTTTAGATATGCAAGAGGAGTATATAAAAGTTTGGAATTGACTGAGATAGATAGAGAGATAGATAAACAAACGAAATAATATAGATAGATATGAACAAATGGAGATAGATAGATAGATATTTTCGACTAAGTAAATGTATTTGGTGGGGTGGTCGCTCTTTTTTTGTCGTAATTCTTGTTTATTTAAACTAAAACAAGACATAAACAAACATGAAAAAAAAAATCTTAGTATTTAAAGTAATATAGATAAATATGAACAAATTGAGATAGATAGATAGATGGATAGTTTTGAATAGACTGAGGCTGGTCGTTATTTTAATAGTCACCGGGCAGCAACACTTGAGGCAGGAGCCCGGGACGCACTTCCTCATAAATTACCTTTATTCGTTATTTGTTATTTTTTTTTTATCTATGTCTCTTATCTTTCTTCTTCTTATTTATCTTCCTTATTGTTCTTTCTTTCTTTCTTTCTTTCTTTTTAAAACTCGTTTCTCTCTCTGATTCCTGACTTTTCATCTCAGTTCTTTTTCTTTTCTTTATCGCCAATTTTGTCCCCCCCCCCTTTTCTCGACTCTTTCCTTTTTCTCTTGCCATAAATTCTCTCTGCTTTGTATTTAGCACTTCTTGTTCTATCTCTTTTTTAAAAACTCTTTTACGCACTTCTTTCTTTCTTTCTGTCTTCTTTTTCTTTGTATTTCTTCTTTTTAACATCTTTCTTCTCTTTCCTTCTTTTCTTTCTTTCTTTCTTCTTTTCTCTTCTTTTTTCTTCTTTTTAAATATTTTGTTCTTTCTTTCTTTTTGTTTTTGTTTTTCTTCTTTTTGACATTTTTTATTCTCCTCTTTTTCTTTCTTTCTCTCTTTCTTTTCCCTCTTTTTAACACTTATTCTCTTCTTTCTTTCTTTCTTTCTTTTTTCTTTTTCTCCTTCGTTATTTCTTCACTTTTTGTCAATTCTTCCTTTTTCGTCCTATTTTTATCTTTTATTTAATTCCTTTTGTCTTTTATTTCTCAGCTTTAATTTTTTTTAATTCTCTATTTTTCTCAACTGTTTTTCTTCTTCTTTTTCTCTTTTTCTTTTCCTTCTTTTTAGGTGTTGTTTATTTCTCGATCTTTTTTTTTTCATCTTCTTTTTTTCTTTCTTTTATTTAACTCTTTATATTTCTACTTCTTATTTTTTTGTTTCTTTTATTTGTCTTTATTTTTCAGCTTTAATTTCTATTTTTCCCTCCCTCCTCCCTCCTCTCTCTCTCTCTCTCTCTCTCTCTCTCTCTCTCTCTCTCTCTCGGATATTTTTGTTCTTTCCCTCCATTCTCAGAGAGAGAGAGAGAGAGAGAGAGAGAGAGAGAGAGAGAGAGAGAGAGAGAGAGAGAGAGAGAGGGGGGGGAAGAGAGATAGTGAGTGTGGAAGTTAAGATTCAAGGAAAAAAATGGGGTTTGAAAAAGAAAATCTCTCTCTCTCTCTCTCTCTCTCTCTCTCTCTCTCTCTCTCTATATATATATATATATATATATATATATATATACTATATATATATAAAGTTTTACATATCTATTTATTTGATGACAAAGGAACAGTCCAGTCACAACCATTTGGTTTCATGCATGCGTAAGCGCAAACAATCTTCAGGTGACGTTATATATATATATATATATATATATATATATATATATATATGTATATATATATATTTGGGAGAATATGTGCTTAATTGAAGTCGTACCTAATTTTGAAAGTTAATTAATTAATAATTAATTAATTAGGTGGGCATACCTATTTAAATGTAAGGCTAAACAAATCGAGAAAAATCAATCTCTGTATGTACATTTCGGCCTATTAGGCCTCATCAGCAGAGGTATAGATAGGAAGACCGCCTTGTGCGTATATATATATATATAATATATATATATATATATATATTATATATATATGTTGTAAAACTTTCAAATAAAGATTATTATACATTGAGCTCTTTTTAGGGATTAAGCTCTTTTTAGGGATTTATAAAAATCCTTGTATAAGTATATGTGTTTGCACCTACAAGAGCATACAGTATCGTTGTACAGTGAGATTTCGATGATCCCAAATAGAATCATCCCTTACTTAACAGTCATTTCGATTACCTTACACACATATATATATATATATATGTGTGTGTGTGTGTGTGTGTGTGTGTGTATCTACTCTTATTCTGTATCTAACTTTTTCGTGACCTCCCCCCTTTTCATTATCTTACCGGCTCTTTCGTTCCACCACATCTATCATTCTCCCTGTTTTTTCTTTTTTCTTTTCTTCATTCACCCATCTCTTTCTTTTCCGAACTTTTCCTTCTCCCACATGTGTTTCTTATTGATTCACCACTCTTCGCCCACTTCTTCATTTTTCTCATCCCTCCCCCTCTATTTCACGCTTGCCCCCTCATCTACGTCCTCCCGTTATTTTTTTCCTTCTGTTTTTCCTTTCCTTTTTCTTTCAGCCTCCTTTTTCCCCCTCCTACCTCCTACCACGCCTCTTTATCTTGCTCTCGACAGGTAAGACTTACTTTCGCTCACCTGCACAATCACTCATCCTATAAAGGTGATAGCTACATTCTACGTGTCTTGACACTCACAGAGGTTAAGATCGCTATTCTTATATTATGTTAGATACCAGCCAACTCGATAAGACAACAGATTGGGTGCATGGCAATTTGGTGCGAGACACTTCAATTACTCACCTCTCCTCGTCACCCCTTGCCCCATTCATATACCGTGTGGTTAGACGAATGGCTGATAGAGTTAAAAACGAGAGTCAATTATCGGACAAGTTTGGCTTGCTATCCTAACTGCCGAATATTCGCGTAAAACTTAAGAAGATACAAGCTACTAAAAATCACCTTACTGTCATTGTAACTAGTAGAGTAGGTCGATTTTTGAACTGTAATATCTCCCATGTGGCGAAATTTGCAAATCTTATTATAATGGAGATTGTGGGTTTGTCTGTCTGTAACCGAAACTATATCACTATTTGAGTCACAATTCCCTTTGTTATTTACATCACATTCTCCATGATTTTATTTTTATTTTAAACCTCAATTATTAATAAAATTGTTTTACATTATTAATTCTGTTAACCATATCTACATGATATTTTCCACGTACCCCACTTGTACGGGTCAGGCACAAAGGCCCTATTTATGTGGGACCACCCACAAGCCGAGACTCATGGGGTGGCAGGTGAAAAATTGCGTCGATCCCGTCGGCATTCCCCCTCAAGGGGGGCGCCTCAGGCGCTGGGCAATAAACCCAGCCCTGCCCCTTTAAATCAAGGGGGCAGGTGTTGCCTGGGGGGATGGCCCCCTGGGATCGACGCCGTTAATTATATCAATGGTCCAGAGGCCGAAGCCACTGTTAACCATATATACATACTAAAAACATGCAATTGTATTTATATATACAACAAAATAACGGTTTACAGTGTGAATGGGAAGGGTAATTTGCATATTGATCTTAAAAATTTGATTTTAGAAATAAGTGCTTAGTATTATTGATTTCTAATTGTTTGGTTTTATCTTATTAAATATGAGCAAAAGTCTCGGATATAAATCTTAAAAGAAATCCATTAACAAGAAGAAATAACTGTAATATTATTCTTTACTTCCTATTTTAACTAAATAGTTAAAGTAGGAAAATTTACCAATGAAAGACGGGAGTAAGGGAAAATGATGGAAGAGTTAGTTTCAAAGTTGTTCTATTTTTCGATTATACCCCCTCTGTTTCAAATCTTTTTATCTGCATTCTTATTCAGTTTCATTAGCCTTTCTAATTTAACATATTTTATTATATTAAAACTTAAATACTTGCACCCGGAGGGTGCATATATTTGCTAGTTAACATAAAGAATTACCGCACAAAATATTTTTCTTCAAAACTTTGCCTTCGTTTGAGGAAATAGATTTCAATCTTTTAAAATGTCATCAGTGTTACAGCTTAATTATCAGGTAAAAAAGTAGTATATCAGGTAAGTAGTATATCGGAGGTATCTTGGTATTGGGGGGGGGGCATATTTTCAGTGGTAATAAAGGACTATTTGCTCGTAAATTCCTACCATAAAATAAACTGAATCCCCATTTTATGTCCGTGTTTTTGCAATAAAAGTTTTATTTTTCTTGCACCCGTAATGTTACAATACTAAATATATTTTATTTATTTATTTTAATATTCACTTCAATGTGTATATTCTAAAAGCTTTTATTTTGTGAGAATGCTTAGTTTTAAAGTGGGGGTTCGTTTTTACACTTCAACTTTTTACTCGTAAATTCCTATTATAAAATGTCCAAGCCTAATTTTATGGCAGGAATTTACGAGTAAAAAGTTGAATATTACTTTTTGTTGTTGTTATTTCTTTTCTTTTTGGATTTGGTACTCTAAAATAAAAACGTCAGATTTTAAACGTCGACGAAAAAACAAAATTACGGTCATAAAAGGAGGATCCAATTTATACCTAAATTGTAAAACGAGCCCCACTTTAAAACTAACCATTCTCTCAAAATAAAAAAAAACTTTTAGAATATAAATATTGAAATGAATATTAAAATAAATAAAGAAAATATATTTTGTATTGTAACATTGTGCAAGAAAAATAAAACATTTAATACAAAAACACGGACATAAAATGGGGGTTCCGTTTATTTTATAGTAGGAATTTACGAGCAAATAGTCCTTTATTACCATTTTCAATTTGAATTCTAGTTAGAATATTTTATTCGTTTCATTTGAAATGACAAGTTTTGCTGTTTTAAATATTGAAATTGCTAAATTTTCAAAAGTTTCTAGGCTAAATGTTGCGAAAACGAGGATTTTTTGGTGCATTTTAACAGATACTCTTTGATGGTATTTCCTCAAAAAATCATGCAAGTAAGAGATTTATCTATTAAACCAACACACAACTTTTGCTGTTTCAGAGAATTTGATATTTAAAAAAAAATCGACCCTAGTAACTAGTCACCGTGAAAATTTATTTATTTACCAGTATGGTTGTAGTTTTCTGGTTGTACTTCCATAATCTATTAAGTCACCGTGTTATCGTGTTGGCACCCTTCCGTCTACTAAAGTCGATGGCGTAGTGTCCATTTTTTAAACTGCGAATTTTTGAATGACAATCTCTGGAGCAGTGGTTGCAAACAGACAGTGATACTTGCTGGAGTTACTGTTGTCTTTCCTTCCTTCTGGCTCTCTTTTCTGTGTCTGCTTCTTTCCTCTCTTTTTCACTCCTTTTCGTACCTTACTTGGCAATGCCCATCTCCTCTGCAGCCCTGTCGGCTGGGTCTTTAGAATACACCGACTGACCCCCAATGGGGTAACCTGTTGGCCGTGAGTGGTGACCCGTGATGATTAAGGTGGGAATACTGGTGGATGAACAGTCTATGACATTCAACACTCCAATTACACCTTTACTTAGGCTAGACTGTCATGTGGAATACCTCTTCGTTGCCATTACATCCAGGTCCACCCTGACCCGGAGTGGTAGTGCTATATAATTAATGGGCGTGTCGTCAGTTTTTGGACGGTTAGTGTAAAAGGTAGATTTGAATTCAAATAAGGAAATATTTGAATTCAACAGTGGGAACAGTTGTAGATTTTGACTGACGGTTAGTAACCTTATTTTGACCCCCGCTTTCTGTTTGCGAGGCGAACGTAGGAATAGATGTTAAGTCTGCAGCAAGTCGTCAGGGTGTGAAGACCTGCTTAGCCAGACTTACCACGCGTGGTTATTGGTTCCAAGTCTTAAGAAATAAAAAATGTGATTCCTAAGTGTATATGTCTTGTGTTGGTCACTAAAGGCAAACGACAACACAGGACGTTTAGCCATCTTTAGATGAAGAAAAAGTAGAATCAACGGCTAAGAAGTAAGAAGACAGAATCGACCGTTATACTCAATAGTAAGAATAAATACAAAACCAAGCCTTGAAGACAGAAGTAGACTATTTTGCATGTGAGATACAAACACGGGTGTCTCATAATATATGTATCGTCTATGTCAGGGGTTACCAAACTACGACCCGCGAGCCGGATCCAGCCCGCGAAGACATTTTATCAGGCCCACCGACGGTACTTGAATTTGTTTATTAAAAACGTACGGAACGCGAGACGTTCTGATATCATTTAAATCTAAATATCATGCTAAGCTTAGTAAATCTTCATGGACTTGACTACGGAATCAATACAATTGATTAATAAACATTTAAAAGCAATTCTCTTGATTGGATGTAGCAATTCCAAACCAAACATTGAGGATATCTTGAAAGAAAAACTTCAGTTTCACAAATCTCACTAAACCTTTCTGCTAATGTTGCGTTCTTTGAAAATGTTTTGAAAATAAATATGCTGGTTAAATTGTTTTTGTGCATCTTACACCACTAACTCATGAATATAAGATGGAAAGATAAATTTTGTTTTACATCTTTTTCTCAGAGCTTTTGTTCTGGCTATCAAGTATTGGACATAATAATAATGTGGCCCGCACTCGTTATTTTTTCAATTATCCGGCCAACCGGGTGAAAAGTTTGGTGATCCCTGGTCTATGTAATAATACAACTGTATAAGAGCAGTGCCTGTTATGGTGCCATCTATGGGTTATATAGAAGAGAAAAATTACTTTTAAAAATGTGTTTTAAAAAAATTGAATTTGAATACCTATCAAGCATAAATGTTATATATCCACTTCATATCGGGTATATAAATGGGAAGAGAGTTGACAGGAGAGGGAGATGAGTTCTTATTTTTCTGCTGGTTCTTACTTCGTCGATAACAATCTTTCTTTGGGCTGACTTCTTTTTTCTGAGCTGGGTCGTTTGTGCTCATTTCTTATTTGTAATAAGTAAGTAAAACTTTTTAGACGTCTATTCTTTATTACAAAAAAAAGTCCAAAAGGGTTTCTACCACAGTGAGAAGCTGTGATCTTTTGGTAGCAAAATCATAACGTCTGCTTCCCTCGGCTAACGGTCAGGACCTTACTAACTAGACCAGTTCCCTTTCATACGCCTTTTCTTCAGTCAATCAGAAGTCGGCGTATAGGTCAGCGAAAGGTTAACTGCTGTCAATTACTTTTTTTTTCAAGGGTTATGGTTTTCTATTTAGTAAACAGTTATTCAAATTTTGACTACACTTACATACATAATTTGTAGGCTACCCACAAGTTATATAACATAAATCTCTGGCCAATAGGGGCTATTTGGTGGTGTCTATTTACTCTCTGAATAAGAGGTGATAAATTATTTTAGGTTACGTGGTACCTAAATACAATTAGTATAAGGCCTCCCCAAAGAAACAATTACCACCATAATGATGATCTACCAAAACACTAAAGCAATGGTACGATCATCTGATGGTGACACGGATTTTTTTGACATTATCGCTGGAGTCCTACAAGAAGATACGTTAGCGGCATACATATTTATAATATGCCTAGACTACGTAATTTGAACATCATTAGATCCCATAAAAGAAAAAGGCCTCACACTAAAAAAAAAAAAAGTCATCAAGCAGGTAATATCCCGCACAGATTATTACGGATGCAGACTATGCAGATGATCTGGCACTTCTTTCAGACACACCCACACAAGTCGAATCCTTGTTATACAGCCTAGTAAAGGTGGCACAGAACACTGGCCTGTACGTGAACTCCGATAAAACTGAGTTGATGTGTTTTAAAAATGAAGGAGACATCTCCACACTCGATGGTAAACTCCCAAACTCGGGGAAACAATTCACATACCTAGGTAGTAATATCTCATCCACAGAAAGCGATGGTAATGCACGCATTTGAAAGGCATAGTCTACTATGATTAGATTATTAGTCATATGGAAATCTGATTTCATTGATAAATTAAAGCGACAATTCTTCAGGCCGTAGTTGTATCATTACTACTGTACGGCTGCACTACTTGGACCCAGAATGAATAAACCAGAACAAGAGTCTGTCTCTTTACAAAAACGTCATATTACTCCCGAAGAAGGCCGGAGAATATGTCGGTCGATAAAACAAAACAAAGAGTTTCATTGTCCGAATAAATCTTAACAAATATTTATGATTTATTTAATCTATGGCGCCCCGCCTCCGACGCCAAAACAATCTCTTTGGTCTAACGCTAGTGAAAAGGGGATAGAGTCCCTCGTTGTCTGGCTGATACCGACTTTAGGCCACTTTTTATTTCAATCGAAAGTTCGCTCTTGTACTTCAACATCCGCATGATATATATTCACTAGCTTAGCATAGTCTGACATAAGGCCACGATTACGGTGCATTCAATGAGGGTCACATGCACTATTACAGTCATACAGGGTTAAAAAGCTAAATCGCTAATACTTGCTTGGTGACAACACCCGATTCGTTTTATCGTCATCAACCGTCATTTTAGTTTGGGAGTTAGAGCATCGGTCTTCTTGCAGAGAGGTTTGGGGATTCCATTCTATATTTAGATCAGGGGAAAGAGGGTGAATGACTTAGAAAGTTGGTCGGTTAACCGTGTTTTGAATATAACTTGCTGTCTGTTGGCTGAATATCCCAACATGTCAGATATGCATTTGTCTGAGAAACGAGGCTTGACAACCATTCGCAAACACAACCCACATCCTCCATTCCCCATGAAAAGCAAAACAAAACATAGACATGCTGTGCTTTATAGATGCAGTAATGAATATCTATTAATATAAGTACGCATGCGAATGCAAAGGGGAATACACACACACACACAACACACACACACACACACACACATACACACACACACATATTATAATATATATATATATATATATATATATATATACATATATATATATATATATATATATATATTATAATATTATATATATACGTGTGTGTGTGTGTGTGTGTGTGTAAGTAATGGGTGGTTCACCTGATGGTGACACAGATTACTTTGACATTGTCACCGGATTCCTAGAAGAAGATACACTAGCACCATATATCTATTGATGATGCAGATTAGGTATCTCTTAGTCTGTAACCGAAACTACGTCACTGCCTACGTCCCATTACCAAAAATTGTCATAACATAGAATGAATACACTCAAAAATTGAGCATGTAACCTTAGACGATCCTCATTGTTTTTTTTAAAAAATAAGTTCTAATAAATACATGCCCTGTTTATATATTTATATAAAGTTTGTTTTATTTTAATATATATTTAAAGTTATCAGAACTAATTTGATGATTTTACTTACTTATTCTACAAACTTTCTGACATTGAATTTTTAACTCTAACCTCTCAGGCAATATCTTTTAAAAAACAAAATTTACACCGCTCGTTATTATTATTATTATTATTATTCCTTTTGAGTTTTCACATCAGTGTTAGCTGATGGTCTTTCACTGGAGTCTGAGTGACAGCAAGTCTCCTCAGGTCTCCAGGACTCTTCTGAGTATTCTGGCAGATTGCAGCAGTGCAGTGTTCTGAATGGTTTCAATCCTTCCTCTGATATCCAAACTTTCCAGACCTTTTTCTAATCCTTTTGGGACTGTTCCAAGTGCACCAACTACAATTGGTATAACTTTCACTTTCATATTCCATAACTTTTTCAGTTCTCTGGCAAGGTCCAGATATTTGTCAATTTTTTCATTTTCCTTAACTTCACCCTGTGATCCGCTGGCACTGCAAAATCCACCAGTTGACAAGTTCTTTCTCTTTTGTTAATCAACACTAGGTCTGGTCTCTTGCTGGGATAAGGTGATCCGTTTAATTTCAAAGTCCCAGAGAATTTTGTGCGTTTCGTTCTCAAGAACAGATTCTGGTTATGCATATACCATTTTGTTGTGGTCAAAATTTAATTTCTTGCATAATTCCCAGTGGATCACCTTCCCAACCCAGTCGTGTCTAGTTTTGTATTCTCGTTGTGCTAGTTTGCTACATTCGCAGAGTATATGGTTAACAGTCTCATCTCTATTACCGCAAAGTCTACATTTACTATTTGTTGGGTCTTATCAATTTTCGCTTGATGTAGTTTGTCCTTATGGCATTATTTTGTGCAGCCAATTATAAGTGATTCTGTTCTCTTTTGAGGTTTCCCTTTCTTAACCATGTCAAGTCTTTCCATGTGCAACCTCATCTATTTGTCGTTTGAAGCGTCCATATAATTGTTTTTTTCTTTCCCATTTTTTGTTTCTAGTCTTTGTCGTTTTTCTGTTTGTCCATCTGCCGTTTCTACTATTGTTGGCCACCATAAGTAATTTGTCTTTGCTCTTCCTTGTGTAATCTTCAAGGTTGGGATTGTGGTTTCTACGCATTCCTCTATGTTGGCAAGACCTCTTCCCCCCCTTCCTTTCTTGACACATACAATCTATCTCTATCATCTCTAGGGTGGAGAGCCTTGTGCATGGTCATTAATTCTCGTCCTTTTGGTCTATCTGTCTGAGTTTTCTTTTGTCCATTTTAAGAATGGTCCTGAGTATCTTATAATGGGGACAGCCCAGGATTAATTCCTTTGATTCAGATTTCTGCTGTTAAGTTTCGTTTCTAGAAGTTTTCAGTCTCCTGAGATATTTTTTTTAACTTTTCCTTTCATTTCTGCTTGCATGATATTGTCCGCTTCTAAAATTCCTAAGTATTTTAGCTTTCATTTTCTTCAAGAGATTTATAGTTTCCTGATTTGGTAGTTGTTTTCCATTCATTAGTTTTTTCACCTCTTTTATTACAAGCATAGCACATTTTTCGATTCCAAATTCCATCCCTATATCCTGGCTATATATTCTAATAGTTTGTACTAGGCTCTATTTCCAGACTTTCCAAACCATTTTCAAATCTTTTTGGGACCGTTCCAAGTGCAACAACCACAATTGGTATTACTTTGACTTTCATATTTCATAACTTTTTCCAGTTCTCTGGCAAGGTCCAGGTATTTGTCCATTTTTTAATTTTCCTTTAGCTTCACCCTGTGATCTGCTGGAACTGCAAGATCCACCAGTTGACAAGTTATTATTATTATTATTATTATTATTATTATTATTATTATTTGCTAGTATTTATAATTTGTCTAGACTACGTACTCAAAACATCACTAGATAGCATAAAGGAAAAAGGCCTCGCCCTAATAAAGCCAAAAATCCGACGATATCCCGCACAGACTATTACAGATACGGACTACGCAGATGATCTGGTACTTCTAGCAGACACACCTGAAAAAAGCAGAACCACTGCTGCATAGCCTAGAGAGGCATTGGCCTCTATGTGAATTCAGATGAAACTGAGTTCCTGTGTTTTAAACAAAATGAAGATATCTCCATACTGGATAGATACTAAAATCAGTATGGAGATATCTCCATACTAGATAGTATACCCCTAAAATCAGTAAACCAGTTCGCATACCTAGGTAGTAATATCTCATCTACTGTGACGTCAGGGCACACATAGCAAATGCATTGACTGCTATGGACAGATTATCAGTCATATGGAAATCTGATTTTACTGATAAGGCGAGAATTCTTCCAAGCCTTAGCCGTATCAGTGCTACTGTAGGGCAGCACTACATATAACAATACACACACACACACACACACACATATTACATATATATATATATATATATATATATATATATATAATATATATAGAGAGAGAGAGAAGAGAGAGAAGAGAGAGCATCAGGACAAGATCATCCCGGATAAAATCCACATATGGATACATTAAAAAGATAGAGAGACGGTTGACTTCATGGATTATATAAGAAAAATTAAAAACATAAGTTAAAACAAAATTCTATAAAAATTTTGAAAGGCAAATTAAAAGCAATTCACTAAAGAAACTCTAAAATAGAATTGTTGTGCAATTTATTTTTAGGGTTAGGATTAGGGTTAGGGTTGTTTTTTTATGATATAGAATTTTGTTTTAATTTGTGTTTATTTTTAATTAACATTTTTCTTCTATAACAAAGTCAGCCATCTTCTTTAGTATATATATATATATATATATATATATATATATATATATATATATATATATATATATATATATATTGTTACACCCTACTTAACGAACCTAAATTCCACCATCGTATGTCACCCAGTCGAAAGAAAAAAACACTAAAAATCAAGGAGTCAACCGAATTTAATGAAATTTTCAGTGTTGATACATTAATGAATAAAAGATATAATGCACTAGTTATTTTATTTAAAAACTTTTACAATTTTTCAGGTCAATTAACATTGGACCATGTATGTTTGTTAATCTGTGTTACACCTCAAAGATACGTGGTTCAAAGTCAACTGACCTGAAAAAATGTAAGAGTTTACAAATAAAATAACTGGTGCATTATATTGTTTATTCATTAATATATCAACACTGAAAATTTCATTAAATTCGGGTAATTCCCTGATTTTTAGTATTTTTTTCCTTTCGACCGGGTGACATACAATGTCCGTCAAGTAGGATTTAACCATATATATATATATATATATATATATATATATATATATATATATATATATATATGTGTGTGTGTGTGTGTGTGTGTGTGAACGGAGCCATTCAAAAATATTTTAGAAATATTTCAACGTTGCAATTGTGGCTTCTATGAATTTCTTTCAAAATCCTAAAATTCCACGAAACCCCGATTGGGAGTTTTTGGTTTAAATTCTGCCCATAGAAAATGCAATCAGAATACCCCGGAGGTATATTTGTGCATTTTTGTGGTTTCTATTTTTATCCCACCTCATATTGCAAATTTTCAATATTCAAATTATCTCGTGACTTTGTAGATCTTCGAGATATCATGATTAGCTAATCAGCCATTTTCTCTCCAAGTCACATTGTACTGGGTTACATGGTATTTAAAGCAGGGAATAATTCACACTCACTCAATGGGATTCAACATTAAGTTGCGTGAATGTAAGTTTTAGCATATCTTATTATAATTGAGATTGTGTTTGTCTGCCTGTAACCGAAACTACTATGTCTCAATTCCCTTAGTTATTTACGTCACATTCACCATGATTTTATTTATAAGTAAAAGTCGTCGGGGTGGCCTAATGTCGGTATCAGCCAATCAGCGAGGGAGTCTATCCCCTTTTCAATAGCGCTAGACCAAGGAGATTATTTTAGCGTCTGAGGTGGTGCGCCACACCTACCATCAGCTCCTTACTTTACCGCACAGATCCCTGTGCTACTCATCCGCTGAGTTGGCGAGGGCGTGTATCGAACTAAGAACCTTGTGGTTTCTAGCCGAACGCTCTACCGACTGAGCTAACCTGGCCCCTTTTTATTTATAGTTAAACCACAATTATTAATAAAATTGTTTTACATTAATACAGTTTGTCGTATATGCATACTATATTTACCACATACCCCATGTGTACGGGTTAGGCACAAGGCCCTATTGATGTGGGACCACCCACAAACCGAAGCTCATGGATGGCGGGTGCAAAAAATGCGTTGAGCCCGTCGGAATTCCCCCTCAAGAGAGGGGCGCCTCAGTCATCGGGCAATAAATCCAGCTCTGTCCCTTTTAATCGAGGGAGCAGGTATTGCCTGGGGAGATAGACCCCTGGGACTAACGCTGTTAATTACAGTAGACCCCACCCGAGGGCCGGGTGTGCATACTAATAATATGCAAATATATCTATATATTCAACAAAACAGCGGTTTACAGTGTGAACGAGAAATCTAATTTGCATATTGATATTAAAAATTTGATTTTAATAAATATCTGTTTGGTATTAATGATTTCTAATTGTTTGGTTTTATCTAAATGAATATGAGCAAGAATTTCTGGGATAAATCTTAAAAGAAAACGATTAACAAGAAGAAATAACTCTGTTTTATTCTTTACTTCCTATTTTAAATAGGTAAATTAAGAAAATTTAGAAATGAAAGATGGGAGTGATTGAAGAGTAATTTTCAGTTTTCTATTTTTCAATTATATTCCCCTCTGTTTTAAATCTTTTTATCTACATTCTTATTTAGTTTCATTAGCCTTTCTAATTTAATATAATATTTTAATACATTAAAACTTGAATACTTGCACCCGGAGGGTGCATATATTTGCTAGTATTGTCTGATAAATTCTGATATCACACCAGGGTCGGTGCATACAACCTCTGAACACCCAACCAAGGGATGGGTAGCCAACAGAGGAGCCTCAGAAAGGCGGGTTTCAAATATTTTCTATCAATACTACTTCATGAAATTTGACATGAAGGAGTAGGAGCTCCATATAATATATTCGGAGGAGGAGGGTGTATCATAGATTCGGGGGATGGAATGAGACCCTTGCACTGGCTCTGTATCACATATTACAGGAACATGTATTTTTAATGATAAAAACTTTCGTTTTTGCGCGTGTGTGGAAATCGTTAGCTAATCCCAAGTGATATTTCTAAATCTGGGATTTTGACGGTACAACAATAACACAAGTAACCATCGGAACGGTTGAAAGTTTTGACATGGGATATTTTTGTGATATAAGGTGTGCTGTAGGCCACCAGTTGGATTTACAGACTGCATTAGCGCGTGGATTCAATCAGCCAATTAACACGCTCAAATACGTGGTTAATTAACTATTTAATCGCCGATCTTGAAAGCCCCTCAGTTGCTGATATTCGACACGGACAGACGGATCAGCAACCAATGATTCTACCTAACACTAAGAAACACAAGGATTCTACCTAACACTAAGGAACGCAAGATTCTACTAACACTAAGGAACACAAGAGATCTCCACTGTAAAGTGCTCTCACAAAAAAAAAGACCATAAAAATCGAACATGTTCTTTTAACGATGATTTACAAAGCATTGCCTAGATTGGCACAAGGCCATAATTATGCGGACTCAGTGAGAATCAAACTCAATAACAATAGCTTCATAAGCATTTATTCAGTATGAAGAAACAATATCTAGTCAATAACCATTCCTCTACAAGTGATTCGAATTATTACCTTTCACTCTTTAATTGTTAGCGCGTGATATCTCAAAGGCGACAAATGTACAAAACCAACATTCGATTGTCGGTATTATAGCTCCCCCTACAGTGAATCCTACCCTGATTTTATATGGAGAAAAACTGGCTAATACCATATCCACTACACCAGTACACTACATCTGCTTGAACAGAGGAGTAAAATTAACTTGGAAATACTAAATTAGATTTTTTAAAAAAGCACATATTCTACAGCCCACTCTCACTCTTTGGGTATTCTGTTCGAACTCTCCTATTCAATTCATTTCATACTAATTCAATAGAGCAAAGGGTCCGAGAAGTTGATCTTAGACAGAATTTTTGTGGACATTTCTAGGCTGCACTTTACAGTGGGGATCCCTTGTGTTGCTTAGTGTTAAGCAGAATCTTTTGTTTGTTCCTTAGTGAAGAGTCCTTGGTTGTTCCTCTGTGTCAGGCAGTATCCTTTGGTTGGGCAGAGTCCTTAGTTGCAGATCCGTTCGTCTGTGTCGAATACGTGCAAATGAACGGCTTTCAAGATCAGTGATTAAATAGTTAACTAACCACGTATTCGAGCGTGTTTATTGGTTGGCTTTAATCCAAGCTCCCACACAAAGTCTCCTTGAATTTCCTTACCACGTGATGGCTATGACCCGTGAATAAAGCCTAAATCATAAAACCACCTTCTGAATTTTCTCTTTCCTTTTCATTCCTTTTCATTCCTTCCTTTTCAGCGCGACCACCAAATAAGATGAGATTAAAAGTAAACCCTAGGAACGCGCACCAGGAATAACCAGCCATCTCTTAAACCTAAAACGTTAAACCTCTTGTCACACCACAAGCAATTATTCACACTATTATATACACGTTATTAAACTTATCCACTTTCCTTGCCCTTTCCTTTCTTACTACTCGTATGGGGAGTCGATAAATTTTCCCATAATATGAAAGAAAGTAATTTGTCTATATTTCCTTATAGAATGGAACCTCTGACTTATTTATAGTAATACGATTATTATTATAATACACATCGTCACCTTCATTGACAGAAGAACATAAATCAGGAAGAGAAAAAAGGAGGAAATAATGATTAAATGAGAGAACGGGGTCATTGGGGATTTAAAAAAACAACAACAGGGGAATTACCAGGAGAAGGCGGGTTTAATAAAAGAAAAGAAAAGAAAAGAAAGAAAGAAAGAAAGATGAATAACAGGGAAAAGAAAACAGAAAAAAGTAAGATAGAAATAAAGAAAGAAAAAGTTAAAGAAATAAAAAAAGACCCCCCCCCCCAAAAAAAAAAAAATGACTGAAGAATGAATGAATGAATGAATGAATCTGAGAATAAAAAAAAAGTGAAAAAAGACCGAAAGGATAATTGAAGAAAAAATGAAAGAAAGAAAGAAAAAGAGAAAGAAAATGAAAAAAACACAAAAAGCTGATTGAAGAAAGAGAAAGAATGAATAAATGGAGAAGTAAATGAAAGTAAAAGAAAATGAAAAAAAATATGAGTAAAGAAAGAAAGAAAGAAAGAAACTGAAAGTGAAAAACTGAAAGTAAAAAACTGAAAAAAAGGCCAAAATGTTGACTAAATAAATAAATAAATAAAGAAAGAAAGAAAGAAAGAAAGAAAGAAAGAAAGAAATAATCAAACAAAAAACGAGCCAAAAAAATGTTTGGAAAAAAGAAAGAAAGGAAGGAAGGAAAGGAAAGGAAGAAAGAAAGAAGAAAGAAAAAAGAAAGAAAGAAACTGAAAATTTAAAAAATAAAAAAAAGGCCAAAAAGATGACTAAAATAAAGAGAGAAAGAAAAGTTTAAGAAAACGAAAAAAAAAAAAAAAAAAAACAAACAACCAAAGATAAGTGAAGAAAGAAAAAAAAGAAATTGAAATTTGAAGAAGATTAAAAAAAGACCAAAAAGATAATTGAAGAACGAAAAAAACTGAAAGTAAAAGAAAATGAAAAAAGACCCAACAAAACAAAAAGAAACGAAAACGAAAACTGAAAATTCAAGTGGTTATTTCCTAGTTGAGTAACATGATATCACAGGGTGACACAGAAAAAAACAGAACCCAAATTATTTATTTTCCCATTAAACTAACCCTAAACCCCAACCCAACCCTAACCCTAAACCCTAACTCTACCCCTCCCAGTTAAGTAACATGATATTACAGGGTGACCCAGAAAAAACAGAACCCACAGATTTTGTAATAAAACTGTTAATTTTAAATAGGGGGTTTAGGGTTAGAGTTTATGGTTAGGGTTAGGGTTTAGGGTTAGTTTAATGGGAAAATAAATAATTTGGCTTCTGTTTTTCTGGGTCACTCTGTAATATCATGTTACTCAACTAGGAAATAACCATTAAAGTTTCACTATTACTTTTTTTTCTGAAAAGAAGACCAAAAGGAGAATTGAAGAAGAAAGACAAAAAATGAATTATAAGACTCAGAAAAGAAAGAAATTGAAGAGAAAACGAAGAAAAATATTTTGTTTTCTTACGAATCAATTGGAAAAACGGCGTTGAACACGAATGTAGTTCAGCACGAAACGCCTTTTGTCAAAATTAGGAAAGAACAGAGAGGAGATCTTTCTTTGTTTCTTTGTTTCATTCACTTTTTTTTTAAATGGGAGGAGACAGAAGTTATTTTAATCTTGTTGTCATCGTCTATTCAAGTGTTTTGTCAACAAATTGCCGATGTAAAAATTGTTGCCCGGGATCATTCGTTATTTCCAAAAGAAACAAAACTGGGTTTGTTTAATTAAGTTGAACATAAGATTGTTCATATCATGGGAAATTTGGATTTACCAGGTTTTATATAGTCTAGTATCAGACCAAGGCATATTTAGACACACACACACAACCACACACGTTAACGCACACACACACACGCACACACACGCATACACACACATGCACGCACACACACACGCACGTGCACACACACACACACAACCACACACGCTAACGCACACACACACACACACACACACACACACACATATATATATATATATACTAGGTGTGTCAAAAAAGTATATTTTTTGTACTTTTTGACACACCTTGTATTCTGAAAAAGAAATTTCCGTTCCATTCATTTTTTATTTCTATCTCGGTAAATACAGCTTCAATCTCGATACTTTTATGACACACCTATATATATATATATATATATATATATATATATATATATATATAATTATATATATGTGTGTGTGTGTGTGTGTGTGTAAAATAATCCGATTGACTGGTAAGTAAGGGATGATTCTATTTTGCATCATCGAAATTTCACTGTACAATTTATTTCTGAAAAAAAATTAACGTTCCATTCATTTTTTATTTCTATCTCGGTAAATACAGCTTCAATCTCTATACTTTTATGACACACCTTATATATATATATATATATATATATATATATATATATATATATATAATGTGTGTGTGTGTGTGTGTGTGTAAAATAATCCGATTGACTGGTAAGTAAGGGATGATTCTATTTTGGATCATCAAAATCTCACTGTACATCCATACTGTATGCTCATCTAGGTGCAAACTTATAGATTCCTACAAGGATTTTTATAAATCCATAAGAGAGCTCAATGTATAATAACTAATAAATTAATTATACACAGACCAATATTTAACATTCAAAGAAAGAAAAACTTAACAAACCGTCGTTTGACTAAAATAAATTTATTTCGACCAGAGACTCAATATGAGTCGAGTGTGAGCAGATAGTATTTATAAAAGACTGAGAAAATCGAATAGAGAAAAAAAATATATTCCCAATGAAAATTCTTTCTTGTATGAGAAGAGAGAATTTTCATTGGGGATATTTAAAAAAAACAAAACTTTTTTATGATAATAATAACAATCCCGGCAGGAAATGTTCAGTAGATACAATGTAACCAATTTAATTCCTGTCTGACAGATCTAGGCTTAAAAAAAATTTCTTTGAGAAATGTAGAGGATTATGAGATGTGTGTTCAATAATATTAGGAATAAAAATATGACACAGTTTAGGTAGAAAATACAGAGAAATGATAAAACAAATGCATATAATTATAAAATAACAAATAAATTTGTTCAGAGAATAAATTTGCAATAATATGTGAAATGTTCAAAAGGAATAGTGTAGATGATATGTGTAATGTAAAATGTAAAAGTTTGTATGTTAAGTTTGGAAAAGTTCGTTTAGATGTGGACAGAAACGAGAATAAAGTTTGTATATATGACCTGTTGAAACGGATTCTTGATGTAGGTAGAACGAAGTGGTAAGAATATTGGTAGTAGTAGTAATTGTGTTGAGGCAGTGGAGTCGTTCGTTCGAACACCTGTTTCTTGGTTGTTGTTCTATCTGGCAGCGAGACGAAATCTGTATGTTTGTTTGTGGTCGTCGAATGTGTCCGGTTTGAACGTGAGATGAAGTCTGTGTGTTTGTTGATTTCTTCTCTGTCTATTTATGATATCTAGTCGGATCAAAAAGTAATTAACTTTTTGGCGAAAACGCACGGACGTAGTAGAAAGCAATACTAACCTATCCAATCGATTTTGATTTTGTGTAAACATTTATTCTAATCACTTTTCCTTAAATTTAGGAAAAAGGATTTGTGTTCGTGTGTTCGTTTTGATCTCTGTTCCTTAAGTTTGGGAAAAGGATTGTGTTGTGTGTTTGTTTTAATTTCTTTTTCTTAAGTTTGTGAAAAGAAATGTGTACGTGTAATTATTTAAAAATATAGAATTGTATTCTATAGAAATCAGTTATTAAATAATTTTTTTACCTTTTTTTTTTTTAGCCTAGATCTGCCAGATAGGAAGAAAAATTGGTTATATTGTATCTACTGAACATTTCCTGTCATTTAAAAAATATATATTTGTTGTTATTATTATACATTAAGAACGAACTTTTTTTTACACTTCATGTATAATAACAACAGTATCTGTACGTTCCTATGTCCTGGACATGTGGAGGTGCGTGGTGTAATGGATATCATTATAGGAAATGAGACAAGTTTAAATCCTGGACGCGGCTGTTTGCATTTAACGTAGGGCTAATATCCCTGGGAAAGGTACGAATTCAACTATTCTCTCTCCAGCTATGGGTAAATAGTAGGATAGACTGTTTTCTTTAACCTTGCTATGGCAACCAGGCTAGTATAAGAAAAAAAATCTGAATTCAAACCTTAGAGCCTCTCGTCTCGTTAGTCAAAACTACTTTGAGAGCTCCTGCACACCCTTCCTCCATATATATATATATATATATATATATATATATATATATATATATATATATATATATATATATATTATTATTATTATTATTAAGGTGTATATAGAAATAATCTATTTAAGTTTCACCATAAAGGATCTCCAGGGTTAATTGTAATGAATTAATCAAGATATTGATTAACTACTGGCAATTGCCTGTAATTAATCAATATCTTGATTAATTCATTTATTATAAGAATTAACCCTGAAGATCGTTTATGGTGAAACTTGAGTAGGTAATTTCTATATACACCTTAATACTATATCCGCTGTACTGACATATTCTTTTTAACACTGACTTATTCGGTTAATATTTGTATCGACCGTCAATATTAGGATTAACTCGATATTTTATTCCCCGGTAAGTCATCTTCTTTATCGCGCGCGCGCGCCACACACACACACACACACACACACACACACACACACATATATATATATATATATATATATATATATATATATATATATATATCCAGGGTACTTGGATAAGTTGTAAATGAATCAGCAATATCTCGGTGGATTCATTTATCATTTTATCTTATTTATAAATATTTATTCAAAAAAATACATTTAACTCTTTGTCCTCCAAATTTCTCCCACGACTGGACCAAATTTTCTTGTTATTTTCTACTTGTATGATGGGATATTTCAAAGTTCACATCAGAACTCGTTCTATTCAAATAAAGTCCTATTATTATTATTATAATCCGAGTCCTTCTGTTCAATTATAATGAACTAACCACCAGCGGTTTACGATAGAATCGCAGTGGTTGGAGAGCCGCTGTGAGTGGTTTAAAGCAGTCAAAGAGTTAAACAATTTCAGAGAGAGAGAGAGAGAGAGAGAGAGAGAGAGAGAGAGAGAGAGAGAGAGAGTACTATTTTCACATACAAAATGGCGTCGAATTGAGCCGAAGCGCCGACACCGGAAGTTGATCCGGCAACATAGACTTCGCTCCAGACGCCAAGTGTCAATTTTTAGTTGTCCGTATTATTTCTGACCGACCTTCTTCGACCTCTTTACTGTATTGGTTATTTTAAGTATTTGCCCACCAACTTAATTATACGCACGTACGCATACGAGCAGCTGGTGTTGAGAGGGGGCGACTGGTGTAAAATCGAGACTGATCGCCACTCTGGCTACTCTCTGAATCTGGCTATGTGAAGGTCATCATCTTAGAATGAACACATTCTAAAGCAGTGGTTCCCAACCTTTTTCTATTCCCGCACCCCTTAAAAGAGTTTTGCTCTGACCTCGCACCCCTACAATTTATACTTTTGATCAATAATATGGAATGTGAATCCATACTACAATTTTATCAAAAGATCATATATATTTCGCTCTCTAAATATCATATGTATTATGTTCTTTGGCATCGTGAAGGGTAATGATAATAATCTGAAATGAAGAAACGAAATTAAGAATAATATTTATTACAAAATAATTTTAAAATCTAAATTTGAACGGAAGCTTCTCGCCCTCCCCCACTGGAATGATGCTCGCGGCCCCTGGTCGGGAACTCCTGTTTTAAAGCGTACCTACCGTAAAGCAATGGATTTAAAAAAATGGTTGGTTTTGGTTGGATTTTACGGCATGCCAATCCTTGTTGGGCTATTTTATACCAAAGACGATTTTCTTTTCATGTTTGTTAGGTATTCAAATTTGTTTAAACATACGTTTTAAAAAACTGGTTTTTGACCTATTTAATTCTGGGTCAGAGTGGACTTGGGAGTAATGTCGATGAAATGTTACTCCCCCTCCCCACAGTTCCAGAATTGGAACTTTACCATTAAATGCAGTTTAACGTCATACCCAATTACACTAAGACCCTCACCTATCGCCTTCTAGTACATATAGGATAAAAAGGGTTAATGGTTTGCCATAAGGGCAATAGGGTTGGGACAATCATATAGGTGCTAGGGCTTGACGTGACCAGCCGATTGGTCCGAGGTTGCCTCTCCGACCCCCCCTCCCATTTAGCCAAGTGAAGGTCAGAGAGGAATGGTGCATGGTCAATCTTCCAGGAGGTCTCAGTCAGGAAGAACACTCAGGGCATACGCAGAAAAAAGCCCCTCTTGGCGCCAAAAAAAAAACTTCTTTCCAACATAGACTTACTTGGCACACACGCTATTGGCTGGCCCAGGAAGAAAGTTCCTTTCCAAGAAATAGCTATGAACCTGGAAATTAAATCGTGTTACAGTATCGTTTGTCTTTTGTCTTTTCCTTGATTCCTTTTCAACTCGACGACCAACAGAAAGAAAAAAAAACTCGTGTTTTGGAATTTAAGAAAAGAAACTGCCAACACCAGCAAGAACACCCAACAATAACCAAAGTCTAAACCAATACATTATATTTTCAATGACCCATTGCGCTTTTTGTTTATAATCATTTGTTCGCACACATTTGTATGGTTTTAAGTACTCCTATATTATGATCTATACTAAATTATATATATCAGAGATTTAAAAAATAAACACACAGATGTTATTAATTAATGTTGTATTTATTGGCTAATATTGCAATATTTCAATCTGTATAAAACCATCATCAGAGCCGATCTGTTATGTAATGAAGAGAAAAGTTTTTTTTATTTAAATATGACCAGTTGTAAGGGGAACAATTCATAACGGAGAAGAAAAAGATATTTAAAATTCTTAAAGAATTCTTATTAAAAAAAAACAACAACAACAGAACGTGTATAACATTTTAGAGCATGAGATATTTAAATTTTAAAACATTTTTGCCCGATGATTGGGAAATAGCTCTTAGATCATGAACAACTTTTAAAAATATGAATATATATTTATATAAGTGAGATGCAAATAACGGATTTTTGTATGAAAAAGAGGGAGTGGGAATTCAGTTATTATCAGAATATATTATTTAAAAGGAATTTTATGAGTTTTTAAAACTCGTTTTGCCAGATATGGGGATATATTATAAAAGCATAAGCGTTCGGGTATGGCATTATATAGGATATCGAGTATTCCTCTCTGATGCTAATAATTCATACACAATTATATGGTTTGTATAGTTGTATTGTTTCAGGTATTATTATCTTACGCCAATAATTAGCAAGCAATTATATGATTTTGATGTAATGAATATGTAAATACCTTGGTACCCCCTCACTATAATCTGATTGGACAGTGTCATGTATAAATAGTCGACACTGTGTTGGTACAGGCACCTACACCTATACCTACACCTACAACTTAATCTTACTCGCTAGACTACACCACGCCTGCTCGCACCAGCTACTACTGCGATAATATACCAAATACCAACTTCAGAATATATCCCTTAACCCGGATATATCAGGTTTCAATTAACTAATAATAATAATCCTTTGTAAACAATTATAACTTCAAGTCACTATTCTTTAATACAAATAATTTTCATACTTAAATAGTTTCAAGTATTCGTAAGTAACATTAATAATTATAAGAGAGTTTCATAATTTGCTTGAAGCATTGTGTATGTATTGGTTAGGAGGTTGATTTAGAAGGCTATCACAATGCAGTTTGGAATAAATAAAAAAAATAATAATACGGTAACAATGGTGTTGTGTGTTGACCTGTATTTTTATTATTTCTTGAATTTTCGAGGTAATACCTCTTTATCAAAAGAATTGAACTGAAGCAGTCCAGCTATGGCATTTCTTCCCAAAAGGAAATGAGAAGAAATGCCATAGCTGGACTACTTCAGTTCAATTCTTTTGATAAAGAGGTATTACCTCGAAAATTCAAGAAAGAATAAAAATACAGGTCAACACACAACACCATTGTTATCGTATTATTATTTTTTTATTTATTCCAAACTGCATTGTGATAGCCTTCTAAATCAACCTCCTAATTAATAATTATATTTAATAATTATCGTTTGTTTGCACACAATTATATGGTTTCACATATTCCTATCCAGCACTAATAATTTTCAAACCAATAGATAGGATTTTAACAGGTACGGCCAGATTTTTATTGCGGTCGCAAATATTTTTTCACAACCAACAATGGGTTCTCCTGCTTGTGTGGCATGATGCGGAGTCCTGATGCCAGATGTAGGATCTTCCAGAAGTCAACCTTTCGATCCAGGGCAATACTAGCGCCTCCAGGCACTTGATGTAGGCCTCTATGTTGAGTCTGCCACATAGAAAGATGAATTAATTGGAGGCGCGTGGTCTAATGGTTAGAGTAGTAGGAAATTGACTCATCGACCCAAGCTCAAATCCTGAACGAAAGTGTTTACATTTCACATAGCGCTAATACCGTTAGGACCTGGGAGTAATTGGAATAAAGGGTCCTCTCGACTCTGTAATAATCTACATCAAACAAGAGTGTCTGTAAACGGGATTTTGGGGTCCACTTGTGTATTTCCTATTCCCATGATATTCATCTTTGACTCAGTGAATTTAGTAGACGGAGGAGCCAGCTCAATCCATCCCGAGTGAAAGTTGATACAAGACAATACAAGACGCTTCCACTGCGTTTCACCAACGCCTGTTGTTGCTTCAATGGCTCAGACGCACATAGGAAGTGATTATTTTCCCTGATGATTGTTGTATAAGTTCCATTAGTTGCACCGAAAAGTGCAGAGGATTGATCACTTATTATGTTATCCAATTAAGGAAAAGAAAAAATTCTGAGAATTTTCCTATTTTTGATGCTTTTCAGAATTTTCGTTTTTGAAAATGATGACTTTTCGCTCCACACACACACACGTGCGCAGAGAGAGAGAGAGAGAGAGAGAGAGAGAGAGAGAGAGAGAGAGAG
>CM042149.1:15104575-15107075 GCA_023376005.1 Doryteuthis pealeii
TACTTTCATATATATATATATATATATATATATATATATATATATATAATAAACTCTTCCACGCGAGCAGGATGTAACCTAGGTCAATTTCTTAAGCGCAATTTAGCATGTTTGAATTCAGAGTTTACCTTCTTTTATACTGGTTACCTAGCCACGGTTATAGAGCCCAGTCTGATCTACTATTTACTCATAGCTGGAGGGAGAGTAGCTGGATACATACCCTTCCTAACGGTATTAGCGCTAGGTGAAATGTAAACACTTTCGTTCAGGATTTGAGCTTGGGTCGATGAGTCAATTTCCTACTACTCTAACCATTAGACCACGCGCCTCCAATTAATTCATCTTCCTATATGACAGACTCAACATAGAGGCCTACATCAAGTGCCTGGAGGCGCTAGTATTGCCCTGGATCGAAAGGGTGACTTCTGGAAGATCCTACACCTGGCATCAGGACTCCGCATCATGCCACACAAACAGGAGAACCCATTGTTGGTTGTGAAAAAGTATTTGCGACCGCAATAAAATCTGGCGGTCCTAGATTGCAGTTTCCCTTGAGTAGGACGCAGTTGACTGAGGGACCACCAAAATTCCATGCAACACCAAAGATGAAGGCAAGGATAATGGGTGTGAAGGATGAACTTCTTAAATGGTTAACTGGAAAGAGGTGACTACAGTTCTTGGGCAACACTCACCATATGAGATGTCATCTGGGGTACCAGAGGAATCTGTTCTTGGTCCCCTTTTGTTTGTTGCGTATATCAATGATATAGATGCTAACTTAAGGAACACCACAGTACTGAAGTATGCCGATGACATTAAGCTGTACCTTGAGATAACAAAAAGGCAGATCCTGAACGCTGCAGATCTTTCTTGCGGTCAAACCTGGACACAGTGCAGCAAGCTGGATGTGGATAAATGTACCACCATGCATTTTGAGGGGAAAAACCCATCATACATATACTCCCTCCACAACACTAATATCAAGGAATCTTCTTGTGAAGTGATCTGGTTATTACTGTCAGCAGTGATTTGGACGAAACACATCTCTAAAATTGTCAAGAAGGCTGAGGGTGTCCTGGCGTCGCTCAACCAGACCT
This sequence comes from Doryteuthis pealeii, assembly GCA_023376005.1. Taxonomy (NCBI): domain Eukaryota; kingdom Metazoa; phylum Mollusca; class Cephalopoda; order Myopsida; family Loliginidae; genus Doryteuthis; species Doryteuthis pealeii. Next base: position 15,105,673 of record CM042149.1, read on the forward strand.
TTGTCAGCCGCTCACCGGCTATCTATTTAAAGCTGTACAAAGCTATGCTGCGGCAACACTTGGAATTTGCATCACCAGTCTGGAATCCTTATCTCACTCAGAACATTAACCTCCTAGAAACTGTACAGAGACGTGCAACCAAACGAATACCCTCCATCAGGCATCTGCCATATTCTGAACGTCTTGCTGCCCTGGGAATGGATTCGTTGAAACTCCGGCGTCTGGCAACTGACCTGGTAAACGCTCATAAGGTCACTAATCATCTTAACAACAGCAACCTTAAGCACCTTTTTGATCTATATGTATCTAACACACGTGACAATGCCTACAAAGTCAGAAAACAGCATTGCTCACATGACTTTCGGAAACATTTTTTTACGCTCAGAATTTCCGAGGCATGGAATAAACTACCTGCGTCCGTTGTGGGCTGCCGAAACACTGCATCTTTCAAAGCCTCCATGCTTCCTGTAGTCCGTCAACGCTATACCTGATACCCCCATCCACAAATAGATGCACGCACGCGCACACAGACGCGTATATTGTTACTGTACGCTGTTCATGTTCCTGACACTAATACATTATTCTATGTACTAGACATGAGACTTTGATGAGTTGTGATGCACCTGAGCACTGTACACAATAAATGTCATTATTATAACGGCAGCATTTACCAATTTAAACAAGGAGGCCGTCGGAAAGACTTGCGGACGATTCCGAAATCGGGCTGGAGGCCGTGGTTGAAGCCTGTAGGAATTAAAATAAAATTTAAATTTAAAAATAAAAAAAAGAACTCCCACGAGCTTTCACCGGAAGAACCCTCCGAGCATGTGCGGGAAAAAAGATCCACTTCCGACCTCCAAGAGAATCTCTCGGCCATTCGAGTTTAGGCCTTAACTGTGTCTAGGCACTACTACTGACTTATACCGACTTTAGGCCACCTCGACGACTTTACTTTTTACTTTATATATATATATATATATATATATATAATATATAGAGAGAGAGAGAGAGAGAGAGAGAGGGGGGAGAGAGGAGGGGGAGGAAGTAATGAACCTTATTCTGCTACGCTCGCCAAATGATGCATTGGCAGAAGGTCTGAATCGACAGCAAACTTTCTCATATTATAATTGATGTCCAAGGCTATCTGTCTATCTATCTATCTATCTATGTCTGTCTGGTCGTATCTATCGATCTATCCATCTATCTATATCTGTCTGGTCGTATCTATCTATCTATCTATATCTGTCTGGTCGTATCTATCTATCTATCTATCTATGTCTGTCTGGTCTTATCTATCTATCTATCTATCTATCTATATCTGTCTGGTCGTATCTATCTATCTATCTATCTATCTATCTATCTATCTATGTCTGTCTGGTCTTATCTATCTATCTATCTATCTA
>CM042149.1:15109575-15169575 GCA_023376005.1 Doryteuthis pealeii
TTGACTTACGAAACCGCAAACACGCCATCTTCAGACACAAATTCCTCATGAAACGATAGATTTACGCATTTGTATATTTTCATATTGAGGGGGGGGCTTAACTAAGTCGGTAGAGCATCGCCTAGAAACCACAAGGTTCCTGGTTCGATACCGGTCCCCGCCAACTCAGCGCGCGAGTACCACAGATTGGGTAATCTGATTTGTGCTGACAGTGGCCGTGGCGCTCCACCTCAGCAAAAGAAAAAAAATCTCCTTGGTCTAGCGCTTGCGAAAAGGGGATAGACTCCCTCGCTGTCTGGCTGATACCGACAATAGACCACTCAACCAACTTACATTTTTATTTGTCTGATTTTTTCGATGAGGCATGATGTGTATAATTTCAATTTTTTCTTTAATGATCGCGACGCTTCTCGTGACGACTTTAGGATTGATAGGCACACAAAACCCCCAAAACAATGAGATCTTCAAAAGTTCTTCGACGCTTTGTTTGATCAACAGTCAAACTATTCAAAATGATTTCACAGGTTGAGTCAGTGTTGCCCTGAGTCCCAGGACCACTCTGACTCCGAGTCTTATCGATGGGTCAACAAATCTGCTTGAAAATGATCAGTATAATATATATATATACCAACCCCCCGCACGAGCAGGATGCGACACAAGGTCAATTTCTTAAGCGGAGTTTAACAGGTTTGAATTCAGAGTTTTTCCTTCTCCTAGACCGGTTGCCTAACCAAGGTTAAAGAGCCCAGTATGCCCTACTATTTACCCATAGCTGGAGGGAGAGTAGGATTCATACCTTTCCCAAGGGTATTAGCACTAAGTGAAATGCAATTACCACGTCCAGGATTTGAACTCGGGGCGACGAGTGCATTCCCCATGACTTTAACCATTACACCACGCGCTATGATCAGCATAATATAAGAATACTTGAGACCATATAACTGTATGCAAACTATTTGTGGTTATTTCCTATAAGTCTAACATAAACAAAGGGGAACCACTCTTGACTGATAAATTATTTATTTATTATTGATCTACTAGGAAAAAAGAAGACGGGGTTAGGGTTAAGGTTTAGGGTTTAGGGTTAGTTTAATGAATAAATAATTTATCAGTCAAGAGTGGTTCCCCTTTGTTTATGTTAGACTTACAAGAAATAACCCTATTTGTATTAAGAATAATTACCTGGAGCTATATTTGTTACAAATGATTAGTATTGAATATGAATAGTTATTTGAAAACTATGTAATAGAGAGGAATAAAACAATAACAAAAGAAAATAAAAATAAAAGATTAACTATGCTATTAAATAACTCAAAAAAGGTTGACATAATATAGAACCAATCAGCGAACACACAGACACACAGATACACAGACACAGACACACAGGCATAGACAAGCAGACAGACAGACAGAAACACTCGCACACACCGCACACACGAAACGCGTGGTTATTTTCATTCTATTTTTATATGTAACATTTATTAATACAAGGGAAGTAACTCTACTTTTTTTTCATTTTGTCCATTTTTGATACTAGCTTTTTATATTAAATAATATAATATTAGAACAATTAGATATAATATTAGATAATATAATATCAAAATATCTATATATGATATTAATGATATAATATAAGAATAACTAAATATAATGGTAAATAATATAATAGAAAAATTAAATATAATACTGAATAATATAATTTTAAAAAACTGAATATAATATTGAATAATATGATATTAGAACAAGTTAATATAATATTAAATGATATGATATTAAAGCAAGTAAATATAATATCAAATATGATATTAAAGTAAATGAATATAATATCAGATAATATGATGGTTGGCATTATGGCATATCAACCCTTTTCGGGTCATTTAATGCTGAATAAAGTCATTTTGTTAAGGACACAGGTTGGTTACTGTACCAGCAGTTGCTTAAGTGGTCACCCAATTAAGTATTGAACAGGCTCATCACTGCTTAACTTCACTGATCTAGCGGGAACCGGTTCTTTCAGTGTGATTTGACCATAATAAATGATATGATATTAAACAAGTGAATATAATATTAGATCTTATATCTATATATTAATACTCGTGTTCCTTAATTGTACGACTGTTATCATCTTGCAAACACCCTCAGGTTAAAAAGGAGACCGTTCAAATTGTCCAAAAATGTAAATTCTGATTATCTGATGTTGCTTATCCACCGAATTCTTATTTCTCATGAGTGTCGTCACCCCAGCTTAAATAATGGACCATTCCGTTTTTATTATAAAAAAACAAAGATAAGAAAAAGGACATGCTACACAGAAAAATATAAGAAAGAAAGAAAGAAAGAAAGAAAGAAAGAAAGAGAGTAGGGAAAAGATAGAGAGAGGAATGAGCGTGGAAGCGATAAGAGTAATCTATTTCAATCGAACATAATGGAAAGAAGGAAAGAAGGAAAGAAAGAATAAAAAAAGGAGTCAGAGAGATTTAAACCAAGATATTATACTTCTTACATATTGAACTATTTAGCAATAGTAAGTAAACATATCAAACGTTGTAATAATCATATTATTGTACTGTGGTATATCAACAGGTCATGCTAGTAATATAATATTAGAACAACAAAAATTAAGATAATTATTGACTAATATTTGCTTGAAAAAAAAAAAAAAAAAAAAAAAAAGAACAGTTTTGGTTTTAGGGGTTTTGTCAACTTATTGAAGTGAAGGAGAATGTCACCACTGTTGCTATGGCAACACAAGAAAAATCTTTTACAATTTAGGAAAATGAATATAGTTAAGTGTTAATGTGTTTGATTGGTTTGAGAGAATTGTTTACAAGCAAAAATAAATAAATGAATAATAAGTATAAGACATTTCCAAATAGTCAGTGATGTATTTCATTAGTTCACTAAATGACTATGCAATCATCGCAGAAGAAAAGAAAAAAAACTACATTTCCCGTACATACACAAAGTAGTAGTGTACATTTTAATATTTACAATAAATGTAAAGTAAGTAAAGTAAAGTCGTCGGGGCGGCCTAAAGTCGGTATCAGCCAATCAGCGAGAGAGTCTATCCCTTTTTCACTAGCGCTAGACTAAGTAGATTGTTTTGGCATCTGAGGTGGAGCGCCACACCTAACATCAGCTCCTCACTTTACTGCACAGATCCCTGTGCTACTCATACGCTGAGTTGGTGAGGGCGTATCGAACTAGGAACCTTGTGATTCCTAGCCGAACGCCCTATCGACTGAGCTAAACCGGTACTATATGCTGAGTTGGCAAGGGTTGGTATCGAACCAGGAACCTTGTGATTCCTAGCCGAATGCCCTACCGACTGAGCTAAACCGGTCCTATACGCTGAGTTGGCGAGGGCCGGTATCAAACCAGGAACCTTGTGATTCCTAGCCGAACACTCTACCGACTGGACTAAACATTTAAAATAGCGAATTAGAACCATTTAAATTGTAGAGTACAAATGGAATAATCAAAATCCTTAGGAGACAAAGATTCGCTCAGCTTTTGTATAATAATAGATTTTAATAAATGTAATGTTGTATTTTTCTGTGTACAGTAAGGATTGCAATTTTCTATTGGGAATATTTGATTCATTGGATGTTGTTAAACTTTACATTTTACCTTTAGTAAAATAATTATTAGTTAATAACAACATTTCAAAATAGGAGAAAATGAATATAAAAATGTAAAACTATGTAAAGAAAAAAAAAAAAAAATTATTTCCTTCCCAGTTTCAGATTTGCAAAATCTCTGAGGGAGATTACTCCCTTCTTTTGTTTCTCATGTTTTTTTTTTAATCTAAAAAAATAAAAAAAAATGTTTACACTGGGATAAAATTTACAAATTTTACATTGCGTTGCGAAAAAACGTAAGAAAAAAAACAAAAAACAAGGCTATACTCACTGAAACAGTTTTAGCCATACCCAGAGCGAAAATCTGGGGTTTTTTTTTAAGTAAAAAGGGGAATAACTTATAACACAATAAATCTTCCGTAAATGAAAAAAACAAAAAACAAAAAGGAACAATCGTTAGTAATAATTCCTAAATATATAAAAATATCGGAAAATATGTTGCTCAATATTGCACCTATTGAAACTTACATTTTTTATATAGATTTAATAAATCTTGATTTATGGTGAAAATATTGAGTTCAATATGCCACCTTCCAGACGTTTAAAATTCACAATTAAATTTTTAAGTGAATAAAAATAGGCCAATTGAATGAGAGAAAATACTTTTTTGTATTAATACAAAGAAAAATATTGTTTTTAAAACAACAACACAAAAAAATAAATAAATAATGACAAAAAAAAAAAAAAAAAAAACGAAACAAAAAAATTATTTTTTGAATTCTAAGAAAATAACTTAAAATTTTCAAATCTTTCGGCAGTTGAAATTTAATTTTATTAAATTTTTGGGGGTCAGGATTTGATAAAATTTTATAGATTTTAATAAACAACAAAATATTTCCATCAACTCTTCTTACAAAATATTCATTTCATAAATACATTCCTTCATAAGTGAATAAGTAGCAAATATTTTATTAAAATTAGATTATAAAACTGATTTTTTGTAGATTATAAATTTCTTTTGTCTAAAAATTCTCAACTGTCACGATGATTTGAAAATTATTAAAGTGGTATAAGGGAAGTAACTCTCTTTTAGATTATTTAATAATCTAATCATGACTTACTTCCCTTAGAACTGATTGCAACAATGCAAATCTATTATTAGATTCAATTGCTTGTTTCCGAGAAATATGTTTGAGCGAAGTTTAATTTATACGCAATAGATTTTAGTTAACTATGTCACTGTTTCATATGAGCATTTGATATCATTTGTCTGAATTGTAGGATAATCGGATATGGTCAAAGGGAGATAACCTTTAACCTGGAGTTAAGTCCCTTGAGGACAAGACGCAGTGAACGTTATATTAATGGCGACGCCGTGTGAAAGGAGACGCCAATGGATGAATTAACCTAAGAGAAACAACTTCACATGAATTTTTTTTTTAGATGAGGTTTGATGTGAACAGCAAAAAGCGTTTTTGTCCTTGTTGTGCTGTTATTTTTTCTTACGTCTTTTAACTTCGCAGTATAACTTTCGAAAATGAAGTTTTGCACATGTATTCCTTCGTAGATTTTTTCCCAGTGTAAACTCTTTAATGTTTTTATTTAGTTTCGTTCGCATTTCTAATTTAATATATTACTTTATCATACTAAAGCCTAAATACTTGCACCCAGTGGGCGCATACGTTTGTTTGTTACAACAATAATAATAAGACTTTATTTGAATAGAAAGTGTTCTGGGGTGAATAGATAGTGCACTTTGAAATATCCCATCGTACAGGTAAAAAAATACCAACAAAATTGGTATAGCCGGTGGGGAAATTTGGTAGGCAAAGAGTTCAAATTCAGCAAAACTCGAAAAAAAAATGGAATGAAACTGTTATACCGTTGAGGTAGTAGAAGATACACAGAGAAATAGTATGATTGAGATATATTTTATTCAACATTTGTATCTGGTGCTTACAGATACTTATTACATAAAACCAAGAAGTAGAACAATTCACAAAGACAAACTTACAAGAATGAGGAGGGTCAAATGGGTGTAGTCAAACGCAATGATTTTGTTCGTATATATAATCTCTCTACGTCGACTATTATAAGGCTATGAGACAGTCAGTCCTATCAGTTGTAGGGGTGTTATTATAAGGCTATGAGACAGTCCATCATGTCGGGGGTGTTAACTCATCTAAAAGAGAAACTTTCTACTATTTTTTTTAAACTGTATCATGAAGAGGAAGGATTAAAAAACTCCCATGTAAAAATTATTTATTTTACAGTCTTTAGAATTTTATAAATTAAGTAGCCTATTGTATAAATTTGAAATTTTACTTGATAAAAAGGTAAACAAAAATACGTGAAATATTTGGACTCTACATCATGCTAATCGAAATGACATTACTTCAGTGTCATGTGTATTTAATATAGTTGATGTGATGAACGATCTGACTTACCCCCGGCGATATGCATCTGTTTGGCTTGTCAGGTTTTTACCTGAACCAAACTGAAAAAAAAAAAAATCAAAACAAAAAAAGACAAAAAACAAACAAACAAAAAAACATAGCCGAGATTGACGGGTGGCTCTATAGGGTGTGGTCTCGTTTTGTCTTGTTCGTGGTGTGAGCGTGGGGGCACTTATGCAAATGATGCTCACGAGAACGTTAGTATAAAAGGAGCTTGTTGTGTCATTTTTGGGCAGTGTCATTTTTTTTTCAGTGCGAAGGATGACTGCTGTGATATTGTTGCAGGCAGAAAGACTGTTGCAGCAAAGGGATTACCGTGGTTGATTACAAATTCCCAAAATATTTTCATTGTTTTTTTTTTAAAATTTTTTTACGGCATATCAACTCTTTTCGGATTATTTAATGCCGAATCAAATCATTTTGATAACCGGTTTCTTACAGTTCCTGCAGTTGCTTAAATAATCACCCATTAGAGTATCGAACAGCCTCATCCCTGCTTAACTTTGGTAATCTAGCGGAAACAGATGCGTTCAACGTAACTTGGCCGTAAGCCCTGTTTATGTTATTTTTTTAAATTCAATTTTTTCCCAAGACATTCTTTAAAAAAAACCCAACTCATTTTGTTCTATTAAATCTATAGATGGTACTCTAGCAGGTTCTGGTTTTATTGTTTAATGGTATATCAACCTTCCTGGGTTATTCAATCCATAGCCATCCTTGTAGAAGAACAGTAGTAGTACTACTATTTAACCCATACCGGAGGGATAAGGGTGTTACAGTCGGTAGGGCGTTCGGCTAGAAACCACAAGGTTCCTAGTTCGATACCGGTCCTCGCCAACTCAGCGTATGAGTAGCACAGGGATCTGTGCGGTAAAGTAAGGAGCTGATGGTAGGTGTGGCGCCCCACCTCAGATGCTAAAACTATCTCCTTGGTCTAGCGCTAGTGAAAAGGGGATAGACTCCCTCGCTGTTTGGCTGATACCGACTTTAGGCCGCCCTGTCGACTTTACTTTTTTTACCTTTCCAAAGTGTATTAATTTGAAAATGAATGTAATAGCGCGATTGGAATTCGAACTCGGTTATAGCGATGTCGCAGTCTAGCACATTGGCTACTACACCCCCCCCGCAAAAAATTAACGTCTATATTTATTGTGATTATTTCCTATAAGTCCAACATAAACAAAGGAGAACCATTCTTGACTGATAATTTATTTATTTATTTAATGATCTACTAGGAAAAAAGAAGACAGGGTTAGGGTTAGGGTTTAGGGTTAGGGTTATGGTTTAGGGTTAGTTTAATGGGAAAATAAATAGATAATTTATCAGTCAATGGTAGTTCCCCTTTGTTTATGTTGGAGTTATAGGAAATAACCGTTATTGTTATGCCATAAAAATGATTTAAAAAAAGGTTAATTACAGATTTCTACGGACGCAAACCCACAGCAATCTGATTTGGTTTTCCCTTCAATGTAAGGGAGATAACTTCCGTCCCTTTGTTAAAAGATTTAAGTATTCTCTCGATGAATTCCACCTTTTGTTTCTCATCAAAGGCTATTTTATCTCAATCGGTAAGAGCATCTGCCTAGAAATCACAAGGTACAGAATTCGGTACCACTCCTCGCCCACTCAGTGCATGAGTATCGCAGCTTGGATCTGTGCGGTAAAGTGGGGAGCTGATGGTAGGTGAGGCGTTCCACCTCATACTCAAAACAATTTCTCTGGTCTAGAGCTAGGGAAAAGGAGATAGACTCCCTCGCTTGCTGGCTAATACCGACATCGGCCACTCTGCCTACTTTACTTACTCTACTTATTCCTCAGAGAATCTTTGTCAATTTCTTTTTCCATTGAATTTTTTTATAATTAAAGAATTCTACCTTAAGATGCAAGGGAGATAACTTTGTTTCTCCTATCTAAAAGTATGGCCAGTTTTGTCCCCTAAAATAAATTGCGGGATTTGTACACAGGTTTTGTGATTGCGCCTTTGTATCCGATTTTTCTTTGAAATAAAGTGTACAAGGTTATTTTTTTTGTGTTAAATCCTACATGATAGACATGAATTCCACCATTGTATGTCACCCCGCCGAAAGAAAAAAAATACCAAAAATCAAGGAATTAACCGAATTTAATGAAATTTTCAGTGTTGCTACATTAATGAATAAAATATATAATGCACTAGTTATTTTATTTAAAAACTTTTACACTTTTTCAGATCAATTAACTTTGAACAACATATGTTTGTGAGTCTGTGTTACGCCTCAAAGATACGTGGTTCAAAGTTAACTGGCCTGAAAAAATGTAAGAATTTTCAAATAAAATAACCGGTGTATCATATCGTTTATTCATTAATATATCAACACTGAACATTTAATTAAATTCGATTAATTCCCTGATTTTCAGTATTTTTTCTTTCTTTCGGCGGGGTGACATACGATGGTAGAATTTATGTCCGTTAAGTAGGATTTAACCTGTTTTTCTTTCTGGGGAGTCGGATGCAGTGGTACAATCAACAATCCAGAAAAATAGGAATTAAGTCTGTGTGTGTGTGTGTGTGTGTGTGTGTTAACAGGAAATCCCAGAAGCTGATTTAATTGCCTGAATATCAACTTCAAGCACCAACACATACTATTTGAGGCTGATCTCTAAGGAGGTCATTTGAGGTCACGAGAGGTCACGAGCGGACAAACAGATTGTGGTCGAGACTTCTATATGAAGTAAGTATTTACCCAACCCCTCCGATACGAGCAGTGGGGCTGTAGAATACACCGATTGCACCTCTACAGAGAGGTAAAATCCCCTCCCCCCCACTTGTTGGCCGTAAGTGGCCATCGATGATGCTTAAGGACGGAATCTTGATTGCTGACATGCAACCACTTTAGTTCTTACATGAGCTTGATGCTCGGTCAGAAAGGCCCTTCCAATCAATCAGCTAGTCATGTCAAACCCTAGTACCTTTATGATTCTCCCGACCCTATGACCCCTATAGCGAACCCCCAACTCTTTATATCATATATATGCTAGAAGGTGGTGGCTGAGGGTCTTAGTGTCCTGAGTATGACATTAAACTGCATCTCGTGATGAAGTTCCAATTCTGGAGATTTGGCCCGGAGTGTTTACAAAACTAACTGGTGGCTGCATTGCTTACATATATATTTATGGTAATAAATGATAAACTTTTACCTTTTCGTGTAAAGGTAGTGTCGTCTGCAATTTTTTACAGTAGGATGCAAATTATTGAGGACAAACATTACTCCCTGGTCCACTCTGACCCAGAGTGGTAGTACCTGTTAGGGTCCCATCTATGGGTTAAATAGGTAAAAAATTATATTTAATTTTTTATAAAGTTATTTCAAACTTTTTTTATAAAAGTTATATCTATAAATATATGAATACAATTTTTATTTATAAAATTTTTTATTTTTAAAATTTTAAAAAAATTTTAAATTTTAAAAATTTATAAAATTTCTTAATGTATAAATAAAATTTTATAAAGTTATATAAAACTTTTTTTTATAAAAGTTATATTCATAAATATATATTTATGGTAGTAAATGACAACATAGCTTCCTTTTACCTTTTCGTGTAAAGGTAATATTGTCTGCAATTTTTTTACAGTAGGATGCAAATTATTGAGACCAAACATTACTCCCAGGTCCACTTTGACCCAGAGTGGTAGTACCTATTAGGGTCCCATCTATGGCTTAAATAGGTAAAAAATGAGTTAAAAAGTGTGTTTTAAAAAAAAAATTAAATACCCAACAAGAATGAATTAAAAAATACCTTATTATTTTAGACCTTATTTTTCCGATTCAGGTATAAAATAAGGTTTAAAATAAATTTGGCTTCTGTTTAACCTTTGACCTGGGCTACCTGGGTCTCTTTCCAGGACTGTGACTACCTTCTTTGATCAATTATCAAGTATTATATATACTAGCAGGAATATGCGCCCTCAGGGCATACGTATTTAAGTTTTAAGTTAAGAATGCATATAAAAAGATTACACTTATTTTAATTATATTTTAATTGGTTTCCATATAAAATTTTTCATAGGATTGATTTTAATATGTTGGAGAATAAAACAATAATATTAGAGATCAATAACACCAAATCATTATTTATTAAACCCGGTTTTGTTAAAACCGATATGCAAATTAACCACTCCATATTTTATGTAAACCTTTATTTCTTAGTGATATATAAGACATATTGCAGGATTTTAAATGCACTGATAACATGGACTGTTTTGAGGCAAATCTTAGATTTTTACAGAGACATCATTAATAAATAAGATTTATTCTATTCTATGTATTAAGGATTTTGACTATGAATTGATGATCTTAAACAATTCCTGAGGGTATTGTGACATAGTTTTGGTTACAGACAGACACCGAATCTCCATTATACTAAGATATATATATATATATATATATATATATATATATGCACATACATATACAGGGTGTTCGGGATAAATTTGACATATTTATATTTGGTTATTTTTCTCAGTAGGTTGGAAGTATTGAGGCACACTACGCATCATTTAAAAGCTTGGACCCTTCTCCATTCATATATGTGATGACAGATAGAATGGATGACTGGAACCTACCTGAATCATGGAAGGGAATAACTTGTATCATGATGATCTGCGCCGGCCATCAAAATAAGAAGGTTATGGTTGCTGCCCAATGCTCCCTGAACACTATAAAACAATCAGGCATGAACCGGAGAATTGCAATAGAGACTATGAGGCTGTGGCTAGAAGAAAGTAACATAACAGACAATATGATTGCATTTGTACGGCAGAATTCCTCGAAAGCCCAGTTAATCCACAGAATTAAGGTAGTTTTTGAGACCCTTCCCAACGAAAACTGTAACATCAGCTTGTTCTAGGTTCTGGAGCAGGATTGAGGCTGTGATCGACGCTAATGGGGGTTATTTTGAGTGAAACTTGTTGACAGTAGTGTAATTTCCGTGCCTTTTGAATTTCTTTACAATCCATTAAATTTTGTAGTTACCAAGCACTTTTTCTTTTTCCTTATGAAACTGTCAAATTTCTCCCGAACACCCTGTGTATATATATATATATATATATATATATATAAAGTTAAGGTAGTGTGGACATGGAGTCAACACCTGGTTATTGAAAGTTTCTCGCCTATGTGATCTTCAGACCATATTATTTGCATTAAAAAAGCAATTTCTGATGAGAGAAAAAGTATTGTATACCCTTTCTTTACTTCTATTATTCTTCTGCTCATCTTTGGTATCTTCCGTTCTTCTTCTAGCGTCTCTTCTAACGTCTCTGTTCTTGCTGGTTGGTCATCCTTGATTCATTTCTTCTTCTAGGTCAGTCTTGTTGCCAAGACATTCATCAACCACAAAACCATATTATTTATTTAAACCTTTATTTACTTAACTAAACATATTTCTCTAACTAACACAACACGCGTGTGCTATGAGCTCCAGCTAAGGCAGATATATCTTCTCTGCCTGACGTCCAAGCTGAAACGGCGAGCCAACCAGGTCCCACGTGACTTCACGTATTTTACGGGCTTTCTGTAATATTCCATGGAAAGTCCCACCCGTGATATGAAAAGGGGCCATCCCTTCAGAAATACAGGGGGTTGACAATAATCTATGCAACCGCATAGATTATGTAACAAAAGCTCCACATTCTATGAGGAAGTGTTTGACAGTGCGGAGTGTTTGATATGTTTTACACTGTGGCTGTTGTTCTTGTTTGAGTATAAAGGAGTGTGGAAATCTTGTGTGACCAATGCGTAATCAGAATGTAAAAATATGTATATAAAATTTATTATGATTTATTATAAATTTATTATATTGAGTATAAAGGAGTGTGTAAATCTTGTGTGACCAATGCGTAATCAGAATGTAAAATATGTATATAAAATTTATTATATTTATTATAAATTTATTATGTTGAGTATAAAGGAGTGTGTAAATCTTGTGTGACCAATGCGTAATCAGAATGTAAAAATATGTATATAAAATTTATTATGATTTATTATAAATTTATTATGTTGAGTATAAAGGAGTGTGTAAATCTTGTGTGACCAATGCGTAATCAGAATGTAAAAATATGTATATAAAATTTATTATGATTTATTATAAATTTATTATGTTGAGTATAAAGGAGTGTGTAAATCTTGTGTGACCAATGCGTAATCAGAATGTAAAAATATGTATATAAAATTCTAATCATAGACAAATAATCCAGGAAAAATAAAATGTTTAAACTAATAAATTCTCTGCCCCTGTTTGGTCTGGAAGAGTTATCTTCCCTTGTTTCAGGGTTTTGTACTGCTAGATGTCCAGACTATTTAATTAGGAAAGCGGGGAGTTTGAATTCTCTTTTCTCCGGTACAGCAAACAGGACACATGGGTTACACATTTGCGTCTATACCTTTTATATGGTGGTGGTGGGGGGGCTTTGCCCTCCAGCCTAAATAAGTGACATTACTTCATGGACTCTCTATCACTTCTACAGAACAAAGTCCTACTTCCTTTATACACCTCTAGTACCTTGTCTCATTATGTGTCCATTATGTATCTCTCTTGTGTATACCTTTTAATGTCTATATGTATTTCTGTTTAAATGTATTTCTATGTGCTCACTATTAAAGTCTATGTTTGTTACACCTCATAACTTTTTTGACGGAATATTACTTGTACTTATATGTACCTAGGTGGAAACACTCTAAACCTTCCAACTTATTATAATACCTTTTAAACTCAACAAATCCATTAAGAGTTACTTGAATTTAAAACTAATATATTTGAGTGTTTTGTAATTTTTTGAACTAAAACTCAAGGAATAAACCGAATTTAATGAAATTTTCAGTGTTGATACATTAATGAATACAAGATATAATGCACCAGTTATTTTATTTTAAAACTTTTATACTTTTTCAGATCAATTAACTTTGAACGACATATGTTTGTGAGTCTGTGTTACGCCTCAAAGATACGTGGCTCAAAGTTAATCGACTTGAAAAAATGTAAGCGTTTTCAAATAAAATAACCGGTGTATTATATCGTTATTCATTAATATATCAACACTGAACATTTAATTAAATTTGGTTAATTCCCTGATTTTCAGTATTTTTTTTTCTTTCGGCAGGGTGACATATGATGGTAGAATTTATGTCCGTTAAGTAGGATTTAACCTGTTTTTCTTTCTGGGGGAGTCGGATGCAGTGGTACAATCAACAATCCAGAAAAATAGGAATTAAATCTATGTGTGTGTGTGTGTGTGTTAACAGGAAATCCCAGAACCTGATTTAATTGCCTGAATATCAACTTCAAGCACCAACACATACTATTTGAGGCTGATCTCTGAGGAGGTCATTTGAGGTCACGAGAGGTCACGAGCAGACAAACAGAGAGTGGTTGAAGTAAGTATTTACCCAACCCCTCTGATACGAGCAGTGGGGCTGTAGAATACACCGATTGCACCTCTACAGTCTATGTTGACTTTTTCCATTATTTGCATTAAGAAGCAATTTCAGATGAGAGCAAAAGCTCCATATCTTATTATAATGGAGATTGTGTGTTTTTCTGTCTATAACTGAAACTATATCACTACTCCAGTCCTAATTCCCTTATTTATTTATGTCACATTTTCCATGATTTTATTTTTATTCAAACCTCAATTATTAATAAAATTGTTTTTTGTTATTAATACTGTTGACCTTATCTACATGGTATTTACCTCATACCCCATGTGTATGGGTTAGGCACAAGGCCATATTAACGTGGGACCACCCACAAACCGAAGCCAATGGGTGGCTGGTGAAAAATTGCGTTGATCCCTTCGGCATTCCTCGTCAAGGGGGGGCGCCTCAGGCACTGGGCAATAAACACAGCACTGCCCCTTTAAATCGAGGGGGCATGTATTGCTTGGGGGAATGGACCCCTGGGATCAATGCTATTAACTTGTAAAGATCCAGGGCCAAAGCCACTGGACCCCTGGTGTTGACCAGATCTACATACTAATAACATGCAATTGTATTTATATATACAACAAAATAACAGTGTGAATGGGAAGGTTAATTTGTATATTGATATTAAAAATTTGATTTTGATAAATATGTGCTTGGTATTATTGATTTCTAATTGTTTGGTTTTATCTTAATGAATATGAGCAAAAATCTTGGGTATGAATCTTAAAATAAATCCATTAAGAAGAAATAACTAATTTTATTCATTATTTCTTAATTTAACTAAATAGTTGAATTAGGAAAAATTAGCAATGAAAGATGAGAATGATGGAAAATGATGGAAGAGTTATTTTCAAAGTTCTTCTATTTTTCAATTATACTTCCTTAGCCTTGTTCCAAATCATTTTATCTGCATTCTTATTTAGTTTCATTAGTCTTTCTAATTTAATATAATAAACTGCCTGCATCCATTGTAGGCTGCCGAAACACTGCATCTTTCAAAGCCTCCATGCTTCCTGTAATCCGCCAACACTATATCCGATACCCTCCTCCACATACATATGCACGCACACATATATATTATTACTGTATGCTATTCATGTTCCTGACACTAAGACATGAGACTTTGATGAGTTGTGGTGCACCTGAGCACTGTACACAATAAATTTCAATATTATTATTATTATTATTATTATATCAGAGTTAAATGAAGAGATTGACTGAAGCAACTCATCAAACAAGTGATAATCTGACAGTTGTGAATGGAGTGTACTTTTGGTATACTTCGGTTTGGAGAATGGATGTTCACAATGGGGTATAGCACCAAACATGCTGGGCGTGGCTGATAAGGTTGGTTGGTTGGGTTTTATGCATGTCAACCAATTGGGTCATTTTATGCCGAAGACATACTTGTTTTATCAGCACATTTTTCTATTAATCCATAGATGGGACCCTAACACGTACTACCACTCAAAGTGGAGTAATGGTGATGAAGGGGTACTCCACATTACCTAGACCTCCAGAACTGGAACTTCGCCACTCGATGCAGTTTATTGTCCTACCAGGGACCTTCTAGCACATATAGGATAAAATCAATTGGGGGTTTGCCATAAGGGCAATAGTGTTTGGAAATCATATAGGTGACCAGCCGATGGGGCCTCTTCAATTGCCACTCTAGTCAAAAGTAAGGACCAAAGTTAAGTGAACCATCTATGGTTAAATAGAAAAATGTATTTATAAAAAAAATTGTATTATCCATTAAGAATTGATTTATTTCAAAAACTTTATCAGCATTAAATGACCCACTGAGGTTGATATGCCGTAAAACAAAAACAAACCTAACCAAGTTGAGTGATGCATGTCATGATAAAGTTGGAAATCTCAAGATGGAAGCATGTGTTCTTACGAAGTATGTCAAAAAGTTCCAGGTTGATTGCATTCTTTTGATGTGAGGGGCATTGTCCACTGCAATTCTTGCCACAGGACCAGACGATCAACCAGCATGTCTACAAAGAGATACTGTGGCGTTTGCTTCATTCATGCGCAAAAAGAGGCAAGAGGTATATGCAGGACAACACACTTGTGGGTGTTTCACCAAGACAACGCACCTGCCCACAATGCCCTGAGTATCGGAGAGTTTGTGGCCCAGAAAAACATCACTGTGCTGGAGCAACCTCCCTACTGGCTCCATGTGTTTTTCCACTTCCCCAAGTTCAAGGGGTCATCAAGGGAACCCGTTTTGAGGATGTGCCTGACATACAAAAAAGGCTGTGATGACAGAGCTATTGAGAATCCCCGGAAGAATCCTTCCAGGAGTGCATGCAAGCTGGCCAGAGAAGAGATGGAAAGGTGCGATTAGATATCCACAGCGGGTATTTCACTTTGAAAGAGGAATACAACTTGTATAGTGTTTCTCTAGATTCTATACTTACCAATACTCGCGCCACGATTTGAACGAGCATATAAGACGCCACCCTCATATCGAGCAGTCAGAACATTCAGGAAAAAAGTTATATAGCCTGTATTAAGCCATATATCATCATGAAAACACTCTAGACTGTGCGACTTACACAACACACGGTTATATATTTCTAAACAGGACAGCGCTCAAAAGCCTTCTGTCTATAATAACTGAAACTATCCGTCTACTAATGGTAAAGAATTTTTATGGTCCGTTTTAAGAGGGATTTTAACCTTTTTTTTTCTTTTTCTCGGAGTTCCGGATGCAGTGGTACAACCAACAATCCAGAAAAATAGGAATTAAGTTCTATGTGTGTGTGTGTGTGTGTGTGTGTTAACAGGAAATCCGCAGAACCTGATTTAATTGCCTGAAATATCAACTTCAAGCACCAACACATACTATTTGAGGCTGATCTCTGAGGAGGTCATTTGAGGTCACGAGCGGACAAACAGAGTGTGGTTGAGACTTCTATATGAAGTAAGTATTTACCCAACCCCTCCAATACGAGCAGTGGGGCTGTAGAATACACCGATTGCACCTCTACAGTCTATGTTGACCTTTTCCATTATTTGCATTAAGAAGCAGTTTCAGATGAGAGCAAATGCTCCATATCTTATTATAATGGAGATTGTGTGTTTTTCTGTAAGTAACCAAAACTATATCACTACTCCGGTCCTAATTCCCTTATTCATTTATGTCACATTTTCCATGATTTTATTTTTATTCAAACCTCAATTATTAATAAAATTGTTTTTCACTATTAATACTGTTATATAGACCTTACCTACATGGTATTTACCTCATACCCCATGTGTATGGGTTAGGCACCAAGCCCTATTAATGTGGGCCCACCCACTAACTGAAGCTCATGGGTGGCTGGTGAAAAATTGCATTGATCCCTTCGGCATTCCTCCTCGAGAGGGGCGCCTCAGGCAGTGGGCAATAAACACAGCCCTGCCCCTTTAAATTGAGGGGGCATGTATTGCTTGGGGGAATGGACCCCTGGGATCAATGCTATTAACTTGTAAAGATCCAGGGCCAAAGCCACTGGACCCCTGGTGTTGACCAGATCTACATACTAATAACATGCAATTGTATTTATATATACAACAAAATAACAGTGTGAATGGGAAGGTTAATTTGTATATTGATATTAAAAATTTGATTTTGATAAATATGTGCTTGGTATTATTGATTTCTAATTGTTTGGTTTTATCTTAATGAATATGAGAAAAAATCTTGGGTATGAATCTTAAAAAATAAATCCATTAAGAAAATAACTAATTTTATTCATTATTTCTTAATTTAAACTAAAATAGTTGAATTAGGAAAAATTAGCAATGAAAGATGAGAATGATGGAAAATGATGGAAGAGTTATTTTCAAAGTTCTTCTATTTTTCAATTATACTTCCTTAGCCTTGTTCCAAATCATTTTATCTGCATTCTTATTTAGTTTCATTAGTCTTTCTAATTTAATATAATAAACTGCCTGCATCCATTGTAGGCTGCCGAAACACTGCATCTTTCAAAGCCTCCATGCTTCCTGTAATCATTTTAACTAAAATAAATCCATTAAGAAGAAATAACTAATTTTATTCATTATTTCTTAATTTAACTAAATAGTTGAATTAGGAAAAATTAGCAATGAAAGATGAGAATGATGGAAAATGATGGAAGAGTTATTTTCAAAGTTCTTCTATTTTTCAATTATACTTCCTTAGCCTTGTTCCAAATCATTTTATCTGCATTCTTATTTAGTTTCATTAGTCTTTCTAATTTAATATAATAAACTGCCTGCATCCATTGTAGGCTTCCGAAACACTGCATCTTTCAAAGCCTCCATGCTTCCTGTAATCCGCCAACACTATATCTGATACCCTCCTCCACATACATATGCACGCACACATATATATTATTACTGTATGCTATTCATGTTCCTGACACTAAGACATGAGACTTTGATGAGTTGTGGTGCACCTGAGCACAATAAATTTCATTATTATTATTATTATTATATCAGAGTTAAATGAAGAGATTGACTGAAGGAACTCATCAAACAAGTGATAATCTGACAGTTGTGAATGGAGTGTACTTTTGGTATACTTCGGTTTGGAGAATGGATGTTCACAATGGGGTATAGCACCAAACATGCTGGGCGTGGCTGATAAGGTTGGTTGGTTGGGTTTTATGGCATGTCAACCCATTGGGTCATTTTATGCCGAAGACGTACTTGTTTTATCAACACATTTTTCTATTTAATCCATAGATGGGACCCTAACACGTACTACCACTCAAAGTGGAGTAATGGTGATGAAGGGGTACTCCACATTAGCTAGACCTCCAGAAACTGGAACTTCGCCACTCGATGCAGTTTATTGTCCTACCCAGGGACCTTCTAGCACATATAGGATAAAATCAATTGGGGGTTTGCCATAAGGGCAATAGTGTTTGGAAATCATATAGGTGACCAGCCGATGGGGCCTCTTCAATTGCCACTCTAGTCAAAGTAAGGACCAAAGTTGAGTGAACCATCTATGGGTTAAATAGAAAAATGTATTTATAAAAAAAATTGTATTATCCATTAAGAATTGATTTATTTCAAAACTTTATCAGCATTAAATGACCCACTGAGGTTGATATGCCGTAAAACAAACCAAACCAAAGTTGAGTGATGCATGTCATGATAAAGTTGGAAATCTTTAAGATGGAAGCATGTGGTTCTTACGAAGTATGTCAGAAAAGTTCCAGGTTAATTGCATTCTTTGATGTGAGGGGCATTGTCCACTGCAAGTTCTTGCCACAGGGCCAGACAATCAACCAACATGTCTACAAAGAGATACTGCAGCGTTTGCTTCATTCAGTGCACAAAAAGAGGCAAGAGATATGGCAGGACAACTTGTGGGTGTTTCACCAAGACAATGCACCTGCCCACATTGCCCTGAGTATCGGAGAGTTCTTGGCCCAGAAAAACATCACTGTGCTGGAACAAACTCCCTACTGGCTCCATGTGATTTTTCCACTTCCCCAAGTTCAAGGGGGTCATCAAGGGAACCCGTTTTGAGGATGTGCCTGACATAAAAAAGGCTGTGATGACAGAGCTATGGAGAATCCCGGAAGAATCCTTCCAAGAGTGCATGCAAGCATGGCAGAGAAGGATGGGAAAGTGCATTAGACTCCAGGGGGATTATTTTGAAGGGAATAACTTGTAGTTTGGATTTGAAATACTGTATTTGACAGCATATAAGACGCACCCTCATTTCAGCAGGTCAGATTCAGGAAAAAAGTTTTTAGTGTATTTAAGCATATATTATTGAAAACAGTCTAGCTGTGCATTACACAAGGTATTATTTTAAACAGAGCCTCAAAGCCACTGAAGGTGCTTGCAGAATTCACCAAGAAGGAAATGCTTACGGTCAAATCATATTGAAAGCCCAGGTTCCAGCTAGATCACCAAAGTTAAGCAGCAATGAGCTTGTTCAATATTCAGATGGGTGACTATTTAAGCAACAGCAGGTACTATAAGCAACCAGATACCAAAATGACTCTCAATCAACATTAAATGACCCGAAAAGGGTTGACATGCCATAAAACAAAACAACCAACTGACTAAAGAAGGAAATGAAACCATATCTGATTGTACTGCCCAAAACCGGTTTAAACATTTTAAGTGTGTGTGTGGGGGGGGACTTGAATGCATTTACCCAACCCCTCTGCCATTGGCAGGATGCGACACTACTTTAATTTCTAAGTAGAGTAAAGCTGGTTTGAATTCTGGTTTCTTGATCTTTCATTTTTAAATCATCATAATCAACAACTGATGCTTTTCTTTTAATGGCAAAAAAGTTTTGGAATTTATTCATTTTTTCTTTTCCTTCGGTGTTTATTTCCCAGCCAAAAGTACCTTATTGCAAAGGCAACCAGTCTTGGAAAAGGAAAACTCTGAATTCAAACCTGCTAAATTCCATTTAAGAAATTGACCTTTATGTGATGGAGTTGATAAATATACAAGGTGTGTCAAAAAAAAGTATCAACATTTTTTGGACTATTTTTCACAACTTGTATTCTGAAAAAACAAAAACAAAAAAAAATGTTCCATTCAATAATTTTTTTTTTTAGAATATAAGGTGTGTCAAAAAAGTACTAAGTTTGGACCATATGACCTTTAGGCACCCCTTTTGCGATCTCGTTTCATAAGGACATTTTTCATTTACACTGTTAAAATCCGGTTGTTTGTTAACAGATGGTTTTTAGAGTTTTTTCAAAAAATTATAAAACTAACCTCTACCCCTAACAAACAACCGGATTTTGACGGTGTAAATGAAAAATATGTCCTTATGAAACGAGATCGCAAAAGGGGTGCCTAAAGGTCATATGGTCCCCAAGTTTATTTAAAGCTGTATTTACTGAGATAGAAATGAAGAATGAATGGAACGTTATTTTTTTCAGAATACAAGGCATGTCAAAAAGTACAAAAAATCTCAATACTTTTTTGACACACCTTGTGATATATATATATATATATATATATATAATGCTGACATATAAGACAACTTCTCCCACTAAATTGTTTTAATTTTTTTCTTCTCCCAATACCCCCCATTTCTATATATGCATCATTAAACTGAATTTGTCATATCCTGAACGAGTTCTGTCTAAGAGGTGTAAATAGAACACACCCATCGTTAACAGCATTTTGCAAAAATGACAGTTATTAATTTTTACTTTGATGAATAGGCCTTTTTATTTTTGTATTGAATGACGCATGTAGTAGACATGTAGTCTGTGGGTATCCGCTTTGTATACCATCCAGGCTTCTGCACTGTACAGGAGAGTTGAGAGAACTATGGCACGGTATACTGCACATTTAATTCTCAAGGAGATGTCTCTGTTGAACCAGACTCACCTCTTCAGCCGGCCAAATGCTTTGGAAGCATTTGAAATTCAGAGATCAAGCTCTGCATTGAGTCGATGTCATAATATTGGTTGCAAAATTGATTCGTCTAATCTCTTTCTTCAACTGCCAGGTCTGACGATAAACTTTCTTGTCCCGCAACAATCTTCTAGTAGTTCTCCGCATACAACTAATCCAGCACTTCGAAGCATTTTGCCCAATACTCAGTTGTGTCTTGTTTTATGTACAGCGATCCGAGAAAAATTTGCATATATACAGATTTACTATCACCATGTCTCTTTGCTTCGAGATTGCGTTTATTTAAATTTTTGTGCCAAGGCAGCCATATATTTCGTTTCCACTCATCCTACAAGTGAGACAGGTTCGCAGCTGCTTTGCTTGACGAAGTAAGTCTCCCCTCTCGCAACAAATAATAATGAAAAATATTAAATTTAGCAGAGTGGCCTATTGTCGGTATCAGCCGGAGAAGGGCTTTTTAACCATGGTATGGCAAACGGGTCTAGTTTGATTAAAATCAAAATGCTTTAGCGTCATTTTTCTCCAAGTCCATCTTTGACTTATTTTTTTTGTTTTTTCAAAAAATTTATACTTAATTACACTGTTGGATTTTATATCCATTTTTCTTCTCATCCCGTCCATTTGAAAAAACACTGTTGGATTTTATATCCATTTTCTTTCTCATCCCTCCATTTGAAAAACACATATGAAAGAAGATTCAGGCTTTCTATAAGTCAATCCTTGACTTTTTGTTGTTTTTTTTCAAAAACTTTATACTCAATCTATTAGTAAAAACAAAAAAAATAAGCATAAAAAACAATAAAAACACAAATGGTATTTTTATATTTTTTATTTTTTTTAATTTTTTAATTAAGTTTTATTATTTCCATTTTGGGTTACATATATTCCCACTGTCAACACGGGTCAGTTGTGTCATGGCCAGCGTGACGGATGTATATGTTCCACAATGAAAATTGACCAGTAATTGTCTATGGCAGGTGTTCCCAAAGTTTGTATGATCACCAATCCAATACTCTCTGACCAAGAACACATTTTTATCGAGTAAAAGTCTTTTTTGTAACAATTTTTCTCACCTCCCATGTTTCATATTACAAATGTACCTTAAAACTAGCTTTGAACCTACAGAAAATGAACTGAAATTTAATCTATTCAACTATTGAAAGTAATCATTCCTGAGTGAACCTCAAAGAAGAAGAAAATAGTTATGAAGACCTTGCTCGAGGTCTGCGGAAAAGATAATAGTTATTTCTGTAATAGCAACTTTTTTTTTCAAATAATTTTTGTGAAAAAGAGAGTGGAACAGTTGGAAAGCCTAAGAAAAGTAGGCAAAAATACAGCACTGTAAGTGTCAGTAAAAAAAAAAAAAAAAAAAAATTAAAAAAAATACTAAAAACAGTGCTGAAGATGTGTAGAGACTTGTTGTCACTTGATTCCCAGTAATGGCTTCAAGAATAGTCAGGTATAAAAACTACAGCAATAATTCTCTTTTGGATATAAAAAAAAAAATGAATTAGATCCAAGGAATTTATAGTTTAATTTCATGACCTGCAACTCACAAGACTAATTTAGATTTTATTTTATCTTAATTTTTTAAAAAGAAATACAGAGGACTGAAAATAAATGTAGAAATTAAGTGTTAAGTTCACGGAGATAAAAGTCGACATTTGGGCAAAGAT
This sequence comes from Doryteuthis pealeii, assembly GCA_023376005.1. Lineage (NCBI taxonomy): Eukaryota > Metazoa > Mollusca > Cephalopoda > Myopsida > Loliginidae > Doryteuthis > Doryteuthis pealeii. The sequence continues at coordinate 15,132,138 of CM042149.1, forward strand.
GGCTGTCATTTATTGTGCCTGGCGGTGTGAGGGGTAAGAGCATCGCTGCAGAGAAGAAAAACTGAGACAGCAATCATCCAGTGGCAGCTATCAATCTTATTTAAAATACGCAGCAGTTGTGCCAGGGACTGTCATTCAAGGAATCAGAATATTCAGTCACAGCCAAATGAGTCCTAAAAGTGAGGGGTGCTACCATTGTCTAATTAGACTGTCATTTGGCTATTATAAATTAATTTATTTCAATTGGTTTCTTTATAAAAGAGACCAGTCTCTTCAGATAGCCATGCACATAATTACATTATGTCTATGGTTATCTGAAGAGACTAATCTATTCTATAAAGAGACAAGTTGAAAAATTTATTTATAATAGCCAAAGTTTGTTTAGTTTTTCACTTATATAGAAATGTAATTTTTGCTCTGTATAAAATGATATAATTGTCATACATTGAGCTCTCCTGAGGACTTGAAAGAATCTTCATATGTATCTACGATGTGCATCTGTATGTATATACATATGAGTATAAGTGTGCTTATATGTATATTTATATGTAGGTATGGGTAAGCATTGTAGATGCATGGAGGATAAAGGTCCCAAATAGAAACATTCCCAACTCATCTGGTCTATTGGATATAAATATATATATATATCTCAATATTCAAGAGGGAATTTAAAAAAAAAGTCTCTACTATCTTAAAATAGATAAGTTTTTAGTTTTTGTTTTTAATCCAAGGAATTTGTAGTTTAATTTTACGACATACTGGTCACATGACCAAACTAGATTTTATTAAACTCAAATTAAGAGAAGGTTAAAAACTAATACACAAGTTAACTTATTCTACATATTAAAGACATAATTTTTAAATTTTTCTATCAAAGAGGTCATTTTTTTTACATTTTTTAAAAAACTAATATTTCCAATATGAAACATGGAAAAAAAAAATTGTTTTTTTTCAATATTTTTTAAAACTAAGATTCTTAAAAAAAAAAAAAAAAAAAAAAAAAAAAAAAAATGAAGTTTAAAATAAAAAAAAGAAAAAACAAAACAATGTTGACAAAAGATTTGAAAGAATTTTTTAAAAATGAAAAGAAAAACCTAACCCAACAAAAGAAAATAATAAATTAAAAAAATGAACTAAATTATAATAAATAGATAGGAGATATGTTCTTGTTGACATATGCACCTCACACATGCACACAAACACAGATAAAGCAAGATTTACGTATATATATATGGTAGGGCAAAAGGGAAATAATCAGTTTAATGCTGGAACAACTTTGCTTGCACGACAATCAAATGAAAAGAATGCTTTGGTGTATACAGGTAGGTAAGCAGTGTCTTGCAGATTTTTGGCAAGTCCCTATGCCACATCTTTTCAGGGTTTGGGGGGAATTGTTGATTCAAGTCAGCTTTTTTATTTTTTTTAGGTTCAGACCACCCACCCCTCCCCTCCCCTCTGAGTATGATTTTTTTTTTCTTAAGCAAATATACAGCAAGATTATTGATTTGCCTTCTATTAGCTTCAAAGAAGGTGTGTGTGTGTGTGTGTATGCATGTGTATTATATATATATATATATATATATATATATATATATATATATATATATATATTATATATATATATGGATATTGCATTTTGTGTAACCAGGTTTCTGTACTCTGGTACTGGATAATGTGAGAAGTGAGTTAAAATGGTGATAGTATTGACTTGATTAAGGGCTGAGAAAGAGATAGAGTTGTTGACATGGATGATGAGAAAGTGATCAAGTTGTAAAAAAATATACTTAAAAAAAAAATAAAAAAAAAAAAAAAAAAAATCCAGAGCTGGGAATTGAACCCTTTTCCTTTTCTTCAAGAAGTGGGAGTAAAACAGTATAAGAAAACTAGAATGGAATCTTTTCTACCTAGAAAACATCACCCAGCTTCCCCTAAGAGACATTATGTCATTAAAAATCAGGAGCAGTGTAGGAAATAAAACATCCATTTTTCCCTATGAGGATGGATTTAACACTAAGTATTAGATTCAGAAATAGTCCAATTCCATTAGCACCCCCCCCTTCAGTATTGATTAGACGGGAGTGGGAGTGCTTGCATTATTTGTACAAATGGCCTCTTATTAGATAAAAAGAAAGAAATATTAAAAAAAAAGTATACATATCTTTAATAAACAATTATTTTTTCTTTAATTATTTCTTTAAGAGAGAGAAGAGAGAGAGGAGAGAGGAGAAAAAAGTATTTCTTTAAGAGAGAGAAAGAGAGAGAGAGGGAGAAAAAAGTATTTCTTTAAGAGAGAGAGAGAGAGAGAAAAAAGTATTTCTTTAAGAGAAAGAGAGAGGAGAAAAAAGTATTTCTTTAAGAGAAAGAGGAGAAAGGAGAAAAAAGTATTTCTTTAAGAAAGAGAGAGGGGAAAAAAGTATTTCTTTAAGAGAAAGAGAAGAAAAACTAAAAATCAACTACCTCCAAAAATGAGAAGTGATCTCTAAAAAAAAAAAAAAAAAAAAAAAAAAAAAAAGGAAAAGCAGCACATGGCATAGAACACAAGACGACATAACTCTGCAGAAATTGCACAGCAGCCAGAATTGTGCAATAATATCCATTGCACCTCAAAGACAAGATACTAATATCCTGATTATAGTCAAGAGATTGCAAACAGACAAACCATGTACATATATAAAAAGTACATTGCTGTACATAAAATACATATACATGGGATAATTGTTAAAAGAAACGTGTACACATTTGGGCACACTTTCATACTTAAGTAAATAAAGTAAGACACCAGATAGCAGTTTAGTCTTTATGACTTTGGTTTTAGAATAGGAATTTGACAGACTGCAAAGAAAGAACAGCGCCAACACCATTTGTCTTATACCAAAATACTCAAGACAAGGGGGGTGGGGGGAGAGAAACACATTGCTGGCTAAGCAGCTGTGACTGCTATTTTAGAAGCAAGTGGTAATCTAGACTAATACCACTTGAAAGATTGGATTTTACACATATTCTAGTGTACTGACCACAGTGAGTGGATGGGAGGGTGACATGTATGAAAGACATGCCCTCAGTCTAGATACCCTGACTAAGTTTCGAACCTGGCAAACAATGACTGAACAACTGACATCTATGGCAGGTTAGTCTCAATACCTACCCTTAGTTTTTACTATCATCAGGTTGTGCCGACAGCATGGATCTTCAGGAGTCTTCCTTGTCACCCATCCCAGTCAGTCATCGCTCTTCTGTTCTCTGCACAACATACAGTATCTGTGCAGAACTGATCAATGTAGGTTTTTTGCTAGCCGACCCACACTGGTGTGCTCATATGTAGGTGCCCACAGGAGAATGTCACATATGAGCTCGTTCCTGCTTCTCCAGCAGTATCCAGCATGTATTTATACCCAAAGAGTATGGTAGGTCTTTTTAACTTTCAAGTATGAGATTGACGACTAGGGCAATATGTTTAGTTATCCTGAATTTCCCTTCTAGGTTAATTGGTAACGAGTATAACCAACTCAGCACTTAAGATGGAAATTTAAAACCTTTTGATTGCCAAACCCTCTCCTCTACCACCTGAGCCATACCGGCTAGTGCTATTCACTACACCTAGCAGTAGTAGTAGTATTAGTAATAGTTGTGCCCCCAGGCTAAATGGTTTTAGACTTCATTGATTAAAAGTTAAGTTATTGCCATGCTAACTATTAGCAATGAGTAATATAGTAATGAGTAATATACTCGGATTACTTTATATATATATATATTTTAGAATTTTTTTTATTTTTTTATTTTTTTTAATGAGAAATGGGAAGGGGTATAAAAAAGATTTAAAGAAAAAAAACCTCTTTAAACTTTATATCTGCATATATAAGGAATTGATATATATATATATACAGAGGAATAATACATATATTTAATATATAATTGGTAATTTCTGTATAAGGACAGTGATGTTTGAAAGTATTTTTTTTTTTTTGTGTGGTTCACAAGTAAACCTTTTTATTTATTTTTATTTTTTTATTTTTTTAAAAAGTTTCTTTGTACTTTTTGCATTACATTTCAGAAAAGAGAAGAATTCCCATTTCGTTTCTGAAAATCAACTGCAAAAATAAGAAAGAAAAAAAATTGGACATTTGTGTCAAATGTTTGTTCATTAAAAAAAAGTTATCTAATAACCAATGAGAATTATTTTGTGACAAAAAAGAAAGGAGGGAAAAAAATTTTTTTTTAAGTCCCAAAATAAAATCTCTTGAAACATTCAAGTAACAACTGGATATTTTTTGTAAAAAAATTCAATATTTAATTTTTTTTTTGTAATTTTTAATTTTTTTTTAATGATGGAATTTTTCAGCTTGTTAAAAAATACTGAAAAAAAAATCATAATTAATCTGAGTAATATACTCTGTTATTTTTATTTCATATTGAAAGGATTGAGGGGAAAAAAAAAAGTTAATTTTGAAAACCCTGTAAAAATCCAAATTCTAAAATCTGGGTATATATATGTGCATCTTTTTTTTTTTCTTTTTGAACTATTTTTTTCTTCTTATGTTCCCTAAATTAAAAAAGGGCTTATGATAAGGAAATCTTTATAAGATAAAACAAAATGCACAATGAAGAAAAAGAGAAAAGAGCAGTTGTTCAAATGAAGATCTCCTGATAGTTTGACTATCAAATTTTGATTCTGAAGAATCAGATTTCTTTTAGCCATATTGTGCTAAATAAATTGCCAAAAACATAATATAAATTCATAATAATAATAATAATAATGAAAAATAATAATAAAGCAATTATTATAAGTTATTATTATTAATTATAAACTTATAAAGCAATTTTAAACCTAAAATAGAAAAAAAAACACAAAAAAACTTTAAATTCTTAAAAAGGAATAAGATATTTATATTTGGTCTAAGAGGACACTGTACAAACACTGCATTTGCACTCATAAAGATGTAACAGAGTTTAAGATTTAATTTGAATGTGGGAGTTTGGGGTGGGGTGTGTGTGGTTGGGTGTAGGTGGTAATGTCATCATCATCATCATCATCATGTCAATAGTAAAGAAAGCCCTCCTAAGTAAAGAGTTCAAAAAAGGTCAGAATCATATAATGATTCATTTAGGAATGTTTGGAGCATTTGCTCCTGATCAAACAAAAACAAAAACAAAAAAAAAATCCAGAAATATTTGCTGCTGAAAACGTTTCTCTTAAAAAGATAAAAATGGTATTTTATTTTTGGTTTAAAATACCATCACCCAAAAAGTAACTATATTAACAATAGATTCTGGTGTAATCCAAGTTACTAAAAATAGATTACCTTTGTCCGTTTACAGTTGGTAAATATATAATGTATATATAGTGTATATGTACACATCAACCATTATTATTATGGGACAGAGGCAGTTTATTGATATTAAGGCAAGGCAACATTTTGGGATTTTTACAAATTGAATTTGGATTTTTAAATTTAAAGATATAAAAAAAAGTATAATGGTAAGTAAGCTAGGCTAACAAACCATTACTAGTGAATTTGATTCACACTAGGTGCTCTATACTTCTGGCCTTGTACCAAACTAAGTTAAACCTACTAGATTATGAGTAATTTAATGAAAAAAGGTTTTAAAAAATAGATTAAAAATGTGTTGAGAAAAAAAAACCTTTTAAAATTACATGAATATTCTAAGAGGGTTTCAGAAATTCAGTTTTGTCAAGAGCTAAATTCAGAAATTCAGTTTTGTCAAGAGCTAAATTCAGAAATTCAGTTTTGTCAAGAGCTAAAGTTTTTTTTTTTTTTTTTATTTTTATTTTTTAACAAGGTTATTTTTTCTATTTTACATAAAAGTTTGATAAAAAAAAGTTAATGAATGCCCTTTTTATTTTAAGAAAAAAAAAAAAAAAAATGTTTAAAGATTTTTTTTTTTTTTGAAGAGTCGAATTTATGCATGAAAATGTATCGTGTAAATCCTGCACAAATTTCCTGATTGTAAGATGCAGGCAGAAAAGAGGGTAGTTTTAAAATAGATAAAAAAAAAAATGTTGGGGGTAAGAATGATACAGTTGCGTGCAAGTTGATCCAATTTCAAATAAATAATTCAATAAATAGAATTGTGCTGACAAAGAAAAAAAAAAAAAAGAAAAAAAGGAAAAAAAAAAAAGTAGCTGCACACCTCTAAACACACTAATAGATGTTTTTTTTCTACCTACATAAATGAGATGTTAACATCACAAAATATGTGGAAAAAGTATGTTTAAGAGGCAGTTTGGCGAGTAGGAACTCAAAAACTGAGAGACGTAATAAAAGAAACTCAAAAGTTTAAACTCAAAAAATGCCATGTGGAAAAAAAAAAAAAAAAAAAAAAAAAAAATGAAGGACATAAATTACGATCAGTATTAAATAATTGGAAACAAAAGAATTAAAGAAAAAAAAAAGAAAAAAATTAGAATAGAATGTAATAAATATTTATCTTTAAAAAAAAAAAAAAAAAAAAAAATCATAAATAAAAACAAAATGAATAAAAAGTAAAAAAGGAACAATTTTGAACAACAAAATGTTTTCTAAGAAGGTCAGAGTAAAGTTAGACATTGGATATTTCTAGTGGTTCTTGGTCTCCTTCAAAATTTGCTCCATCCAGTACACAACGGGATTTGAGTCGCTCACAGCTGCGCTCTTTCCAAGCCACTTTGTCCCTAGAAGAAAAAAAAAGAAAAAAGAAAAATAAGTAAAGACAAGAAAAGGATAGTTCACCATTTTCCACCCACTAGATACCCTACACTCGATAAGGCTTTACTTTTCGAATCCTTACTACCAATAACAACAACCAGTATCTAAGCAGTTTTATTAGTTTATAAAATTTATAGGAGAAAAACAAGACCCCCCCCCCCAAAAAAAAAAAAAAAAAAAATTTTTCTCTCTAGATAATTTTACTTAAATTCACTGATTTTATAATTGGTGATGACTTAAATGAAAATGAATTATTTAGCAGTTAGTAATTTATTAATAATTGATATTCAGTCTCTGTTTGTCTAACTGAAACTACATCACATTACCCAAAATCATCATAACAGAATAAATACGCTCAAAATTTGAGCATGCAACCTTAGACGATACTCATTTTTTTTTACAAGTTTTTAATAAATACATGCCCAGTCTTTTTTATATATATCTATTTTATTTTAATATATATTCAAAGTTATCAAAACTAAGTTCCCATTTCACTTACTTCATACAAACTCTGACAATCAATTTTTAACTCAGGCAATAACATTAAAAAAGTTAATTTTTGACAAGTTAACATTGTCGAGTGAAACAATGAAAAAAGAGAATTAAAACAGGTACTACTATTATGAAAAAATTGTTTATCATGAAGTTAGAAGGGTTCAGCTAGTACAGACATAAAAAAAAAAAAAAAAATAATAGCATAATCTTATTATTTATAATAAAAACCATGTAGATTATGCATAAGTTTTAAAATAACATATACAGAACATCAAGATGACCTCTATGAACTTTTAGTTGATTTAAAAAAGATGAAAATATTTCTGATACACTAATACTTTTCTTACATAGAGATCATCATTTCTGCCAGGGATTAGCATGTAGTATATGTAAATCTGAGTTATTTAAAAAAAACTATAGATATACAGAAGAAAGATTATTCTTTCATAAAGTATAAAATTTATTACTTCCTCAAAAATACACAAAAAATAAGGAAAAAACTTGATGTATAAACATATTGAGAATTGATATTTTTATATATTTCTTATTAGATTTTCTATCAGGTAAAGATACTACATGGGAATTCAAAGCAAGTTTGACAGACAGACACTCACGCACAGAGAGCACAGAGACAGAGAGGCACAGAGACTCTCACACACAGAGAGACACAGAGGCACAGAGAAACTCAGATACTTACCAAAGGACATTGTCACAGAAGTAATAATACTTGGGTTCTGGCATGCCGTTAAACTTGGAGGCAGAACAGGAAGTGTAGGCTCCCATGTTTTCGAAATAAATCCAATCACCAACTTCCAGAGCTGGCAGTTGACATTCTGACTGGATACAGTCAATGCCATCACAAGTCGGGCCCCACACACTGCAGCTGTATAACATAGAGTCAGACAGGTCCTAAAGAAATGAAAGAAAGAAAAAAATATAAATTAAAAAAAAAAAAAAAAAAAAAAAACAAACTTATAGAAAACTTTCTGATAAAGCAAACATTATGGGAAATCTGAAATGACCGACTTTAATTGTGCATCTATCCTCACTAAGTGTCCTATACTTGTGACAAAAAAAAGCTACCACAAGTAAGTATTAAGAGTTTAGTATTATTTGGATTATTCGGACTATTGTCCTCTTTATTGTTATCTGTACAATGTTTGGCCGATGTACCCTCTGGCCTTCTTCAGGTATTTGTTGTCGGACTCAGGAGTCTTCTCAAATTCGGGAACCTTCTTGTCGTAATTGGGAACCATCATGGAACTTTGAATCCAACCCTTTATACATAGACGTGTTAATTATTATTCTATATTACTGTTGCCCTTGACCAGGATTGAACCAGCAGCCTAGAGATAACTGTCACTTAACCCAATACCTTTATCCACCTGCTATGTGTCCAATTGGACAATCCAGTGTGAATTTTAAAAAGTTATAAATCTAATGTCTTGTTTCACCTAGAATATCTACCTTTTTACTTATGTATGATTTTTTAATGACTCATATTGCGTTTTTTTTTTTTTGACAGAAGGCACACGGCCAAAACGTTGTACACTGATCGCATATTGAACTTGAACTGTAACTTTGACATGAACAGCCCAGTTTTATAGATACAGTATTTGGTAAATTTTTAGTGCTGCATATTCATATAGCAACAAATTTAATAGCAAGAATACAATTTTGAGAAAAAACAAATTAGCAAATTTATATAATCATTTGAAAATAATAATTTGAAAATTTCTCTAATAACTATATGAATAAAAACTATATAGAAATTTCTATATAGAAATAAAGAGATTTCTATATAGAAATAAAGAGATTTCTATATAGAAATAAAGAGATTTCTATATAGAAATTAATATATAGAAATAAAGAGATTTCTATATAGAAATTACTATATAGTGAGTGTGTGGGATGTATATCTCACAAGTGTTTATTAGAATTTTTTTTATTCACAGACTTGTAAAAATGGACAATGAATGATAGGGATGATTGGTAAGAGATTAGCATGGAAATCCATGCAACCAACGTGACCTGATGATAATCTAATGTTATTGCTTTTAATTAAAAATCATTGTATATTACAACAATTAATGTTTGTTCTTTGGATAAATACAATACTAGCAGGATGACTAACAAGATCCAATTTGGCAGGTGTGAATGTTAAATATTTTACAGGTGTGTTAAATAATCAATATATGTAGGAGATATGCATCAGTCAAATATGGCTACTATATCCATTATATATATTTACCAACCCCTCCGCACGAGCAGGATGTGACACAAGGTCAATTTCTTAAGCTGAGTTCAACAGGTTTGAATTCAGAGTTTTCCTTCTCCTAGACTGGTTACCTAGCCATGGTTAAAGAATCCAGTCTGCCCTGCTATTTATCCATAGATGGAGGGAGAGTAGGATTCATACCTTTCCCAAGGGTATTAGCGCTAAGTGAAATGCAATTACCACATCCAGGATTTGAACTCGGGGCGACGAATCCATTTCCCATGACTTTAACCATTACACCACGCGCTTCCTTTACTATATCCATTATAAGTATTACTTGGATTATTGTTCTCATCTTTATTGTTATCTACACAACGTTTTGTCCGATGTGCCCCCCAACCTTCTTCAGGTGTTTCTTGAAATATCCACTATTCTTTAATAGGATTAAAAATTCTGTTTGAACTTACCTTGATTACATTCGGAACCACTTTTGCATGGTCCAACAAGATACAGCTAAAAGAGCCGTAAACACCATCATTTACATAATACATGTAATGTGGTTCGTCATTTGCATCTGGCTCTCTGTCTGCTCCTGAAGAAAAAGAATAAGTTTTCATTTTTAGAAACTAAAATTAAAAAAAAAAACAAAACAAAAAAAAACTAAAAAGACAAACAATTTTATTTATTCATTTTATCTTATTTTACAGATCTTTACTCTAAACTTTATTTCATATGCACATCCAAAGATAGACTCCATTATCATGACAAGGTTGGGCTGGTTTAGCTCAGTCAGTAGAGTGTCTGACTAGGAACCACAAGGTTCCTGGTTCGATACCAGCTCTCGCCAACTCAGTGTATGAGTGGCGCAGGGGTCTGGTAAGTAGCTGATGTAGCTGGCGCTTCATATCAGACACAAAAACAATTGCCTTGGTCTAGCGCTAGTGAAAAGCGGGATAGTCTGGCTGACAGATCAGATTGTGCTACGCATGTGCTAAGTTGGTGGGAACTGATATTGAACCTGGAAACTTGTGATTCAGAAGCAAGTGCTCTATCGACTGAGCTAAACCGACCCTGAGACATCTCAAGATGACCTCTATGAACTTTTAGTTGATTAAAAAAAAAAATTTAAAAAAATTAAAATACTTATGATACACAAATACTTTTTCTACAGCCATGTGAAAATAAAAAATAAAAAAAAAAAAAAAAAAAAATCAACCTATGGTTTTATGTTGGATAATTATATTTTATGAAAATGTAAATTTGGATAATTATATTTATGTTGGATAATTATATTTTAAGAAAATGTAAATTTGAAAACAAAAAAAAATTGATATACATACCCCGTTCATCCTGGTCCCTACTTTTTACCCTCATTGCAATGACATTAACTCCAATAGTGAATGCTGAAGAGACAAAATAACGCCCGGGCTCGGCCATAATTGTCACCCCACAAGAAGGAGGGAAATGTATGTCCAAAGACTCATTCACAACATCGGCAATCTGGTGAAGAAAAAAAAAAAGAAATTCTTAAAAACAAGTATTAAACGATAAATAAAAACTATTTTGTTTTGTTTTTAATATATCCGGGTTAAGGGATATCATGAAGTTGGTAGTAAGGTATATTATTGCAGTAGTAGCTGGTGCGTTGAATAGCACTACGTCTTCCGAGCAGTCGTGGTGGTAGTCTGGCTAGTAGGCTTAGGCTCTTGTACCACCACAGTGTCAAATATTTATAGAGGATACTGTCCAATCAGATTATAGTGAGGGGGTACCAAAGTATTTACGTATTCATTACATCAGTTTTAATGAACGTTTCCATGTTTAAATGTAGGTTTCAAATGAATGTTTCAGAATGAATATGAAAGTTTCACTTCAATTTAACTATAACTTAACTACCAACTTAACTTTTAGATGCAAAAACCTGATATAGGTATTAAGTTAATACCTATATACATTTATGTTGGATAATTATATTTTAAGAAAATGTAAATTTGGATAATTACATATTTATGTTGGATAATTATATTTTAAGAAATGTAAATTTGGATAATTATATTTATGTTGGATAATTATATTTTAAAATGTAAATTTGGATAAATAATTATATTTTAAGAAAATGTAAATTTGGATAATTATATTTATGTTGGATAATTATATTTTAAGAAAATGTAAATTTGGATAATTATATTTATGTTGGATAATTATATTTTAAGAAAATGTAAATTTGGATAACTACATTTATGTTTTTTGATCTTTTTAACAGATTTCTTTATCTACATATGAATCTTATTGATCCTCTCAATAGAAAATACTCAAGTTTTATTATCAATGATTTATTGATTTTAGCAACTAGAGATGAAGACTTAACTTCTTTTGCTGACATGAGCTGTAGAATACACAAACTGCACATCTGCAGAGGGGTAAAATCCCTCCAGTGAGGCCCACCTGTTGGCTATGGGTGGCAACCCATGATACTTAAAGACAGAATCCAGGTCGGAGTGGACCTGGGAGTAATAGCGATGAAGTGGTACACAATACTCTCCAGAACTCCAAAATTGGAACTTCACCATTAAATGCAGTTTAATGTCATATCTAAGATACTAAGACCCTCAACCACCGTCTTCTATACGATAAAAAGGGTTGGGGGAGTGCAATAGGATCAGAACAATCATATAGGTGCTAGGGCTTGACATAACCAGCCAATTGATCAAAGGGGGCTCTCTAACCGCGCGTCTAGTCTATGTAAGGGTCAAAGTGGAGTGTAATGCAACTTGTAGGCAAGTGGTTAATATTATGAAGCAACAAATTAAATGAAATTAATAGTAACATCATTTTTGGCAAAAAGTCGAGTCCTCCTTAGATTATGATGCCTATTCAGTTCATATGTAAATCTGTCATAGCTTAGCCAATAGTATTTATGGAGGCAGTGATGCTGATAGCTTTTTAATTTTGTGCATCCTGGGACACATATTTGCTCTGAATGAGTCCCCGGGAAAATTTATGAGTCCCAATTTAAGTTTAATAAATTATAGGGTTTTTATTTATGATCTGAGGAAACAACTAAAGCCGTCTAACTCCTACCTTGTAACCTATTCTGTGTAATTCGGTTCTAAGAAATTATTGAAATGCATTTACAGTTAGCTCTAAATGGTGAGAGAAGAAAAAAAGAAAAACACTGGGATGCATGGATATGATTTTACTGCAGCCTTTTAGATTTTTAGGCATCAGGGACACATGATGCGTACTTATCAGCATCTCTATGGAGGTAGACAGGTATGTGATGAAGAATCATTAAAGCACTTTGCTTACCTCGTCAAAGGTAATCTCTGGTATTTTGTGTCCAGGGAATCCACCACCAATATCAAGGATTGTGAGGTTGAATCCAAGATTTAAACCAATGTCAAATACAGTACGGGCGTCTCTGATGGCGGCTTCAAAAGCTCGCGCATCTTGGCAGCCACTACCAACATGGAAGCTGACTCCAACAACATTCAGCCCAAGCTCTTTTGCCTTCTCTAGAAGACGACTTGCGTTTTTAGGCAGGCAACCAAACTTCATGCTGAGCTCACATTGGACCTTGTAGTCGCTGGGAGGCAAGATGCGAATTACCAGCCTGAAAAAGATAACAAAAATTCAGTCAAGGAAGATGCACAATAAACAAAAAAAAAAAAACAAAAAAAAAAAAAGAAAAAAGGAAAGTGTTGCAGAATTGGATGATTAAGATAGAAAATGGGTTGTTTCCTATAAGTCTAACATGATAAAAGGGGAACCACTCTTGACCGATAAATTATTTATTTATTTTCCCATTAAACTAACCCTAAACCCAAACCCATCTTTTTTCCTAGTAGATCAATAAATAAATAGATAATTTATCAGTCAAGAGTGGTTCCCCTTTTATCATGTTAGACTTATAGGAAATAACTAAAACAAGTTTATTATTATTACTATTATAAGAAAAATTACAATTATAAAGAATAAAGTATTTATTACTATTATCTTTATTACTATTATTATTACTACTAGCAAAAAACCCAAAAAAAACAAAAAACAAACTCTGGGCGGTGTAAAAATTAATTTTTTGAAAGATATTACCTGAGAGAGTGGGAGTTAAAAATTCAATATCAGAGAGTTTGTACCATAAGTAAGTAAAATCATCAAATTTATTGAAGGAATTAAAAATAAAACAATTTCAAATGGAAACTTAGTTCTGATAGCTTTAAATATATATTAGAATAAAATAAACTATATATAAATATATAATACCGGGCATGTATCTATCAAAATTTGTTTTACAAAAACAATGAGAATCGTCTAAGGTTGCATGCTCAAATTTTGAGTGTATTTTTTTTATGTAATGACAATTTTGGGTAATGTGACGCAAGTAGTGAAGTAGTTTCGGTTACAGACAGAAATACACCCAATCTCCATTATTAATGGACTATCATCTTTATCATCATCTTAATCATTATTACTATTATCATTACTATCATCTCTATCATCATCATCTTTATCACTAACAGCTTCTTCTCTGCTTTGGCAAAAAGTACTATACATAGTCACTGGTGAAAATAAATTTGTTACTGACAGTTGTGTAAAGCGATTTGCGTTTGATTCTTTTTATGCGGGTTACCACAGAAGACAAGAAAGGATATACGAAGGGATAATGCTACAACATACAAAGTTTATGGTATCATATAAACTAATACAATCTGACACATGCTGTAACTGTCTCTAAACTGACCAGTTATTTATACATTATTTTTATATACTTATTTTTTATTTAAAAAATTATTATTATTTTTATCATTTTAAGGGTATTATTATATAAATGCACCCTGGCCTCCTGCCCTAAAAAAAGCTAAACACATAGGTACCATTCTAGTTTCTTAGAGTGAAATTTAGTTGAAGAAATCCTAATGATGGCGGATGGAATATGGTAAATGAATATTCAAATCCAAAAATGTCTTCTTACCTCGCATCAGGGTAAAGGTCTTTGATTTTGTAGAGCTCAGCCTCATTGTCAAAGGTCATTAAGGACACGTCATTCTTTGCAGCAAACCTAATAAAGGATTTTTGTTTACAAGGGTTGGCATAAATGATGCGGTCGCTAGAAACTCCTAAACTAAGGATTTTGGAGATCTCATTCTGAAAAAGAGAGAGATAAAAAAAAAAAGATTCAGTTATGAAAATTCAAATGTTGTCAAGTTGATACAAAGTTTATGGTATCATATAAACCAATACAATCTGACACATGCTGTAACTGTCTCTAAACTGACCAGTTATCTATACATTATTTTTATATACTTATTTTTTATTTAAAAAATTAACTACAACCACAATATCCAGTTTAGAGTAGTTTAGTGGGTTTTATTAATTTCATTTTGTGCTGACCATTAGTTTCTGCAGTCTATGAATTCCTAACCCGAAAATAGTAAGGGGAATTCACATACGAACACTTTAGTTTACGCTGCTGGTCAGGACAGGCGACACGGTAAGAAGTTGTCCCATTTCTTTTGGGTTTTCTATTTCTTTGAAAAGTATTTGCTGTTATCCTTTTATTGAATATCATTTGTTTTTCCTTGTACAGTTTCACAGTGTTTATTAAATAATCTTGGTGAGATCAGTAAGAACGTCACATCCTGTTTTTATGAAAACCAGTCGACAGTAAAATTTGCTACTTGGAGAAGAGTTAGGCACAATAGAATTAAAGTGTTTTAACCGAAAGAATAAAGCAATTTCCAATCCAATTTGGAAATTAGTGATAGTCCCAGTAAGTAAGTAAAATCAATGAGGGAGTCTATACCCTTTTCACTTGCGCTAGACCAAGGAGATTGGTTTATAAGTGTCTGAGGTAGAGCGCCACACCTACCATCAGCTCCTCACTTTACCGCACAGATATCTGTGCTACTTCTACGCTGTGTTGGCGAGGGTCGGTATTGAACCAGGAATCTCGTGGTTCCCAGGCTGACACTATACCAACCAAGCTAAAGTGAGAAGTTATTGATAAGAAAATATATAATCATTTTTTTTTTACATTCATCTTAGCAAGTTGAAAGAACAAGCATAAATTGTGGTGCACCCGAGCACTGTACGCAATAAATTTTATTATTATTTTTATCATTTTAAGGGTATTATTGTATAAATGTGCCCTGGCCTCCTGCCCTAAAAAATGCTAAACAGTGCCTGCTGAAAATCCAACTCGTGCTATTATTCAACTCCCTAGTGGTTTGAAGGTGTTTTTCCTGAAAAGTAATTGCGATATGGAAACAATATTTACCCCCCCCCCCCAGTCTTTTCTTGAAAAATAAATGTAAATATTTAAAACCCCTCTTTAAATTATTTTTGAACGGTTTTAAGGTGTTTTTATCGACAATAACTTTCTTTAGTGGTTTAAAGACATTAAAAGTAAGCCACCACCCAGGTTTTTTTTATCAACAAGTAAATGTAAATATTTTAATGCCCCCCACCTAAAATATCTTTTTTTTTGTTTGTATTTTCATTTTATTTTAATTAAAAAAACAAACTGTCACGTATTTTTAAATTGATACGCCTTCAACCAGCTAGGGAGTAGAAAGAGTACTGCGGGTTGGATTTTCAGCAGGCACCGCTTAGCGTTTTTTTTTTTTAGGGCAGGAGGCCAGGACGCATTTATGCGATATGCACTCATTTTTGTATTTATCACAAAGCATGTAGAAGAAAAAAAATGTAAAACCTTTCTGTAATTCCAAATATGTCAACGTTTGATAATAAAACTGAATAGTCTATGAGTAATTGTTGAATAGGAAGAGGAGTAGTCTGTTTGCTTTTAATTAAAACTATTTAGTTGATGACATCAAAATACAAAGGACAGTTATTTGTTGCACGAGCTCACAGTCATCATACTTATCACTGCCACAATGTCAACGACAACGATACGTGGGATTTAACAAAACAGTGATAGACAAGATTAATGACCTAAATATAAATAGCAAGGTCGTTTGGCGCTGTTCAGGTTAAAAAAAAAAATACTATAGCTCATTAACTTTTGTTTGATTTCATTTGAGCTTACAGTGGTTAGGTTTGGTTTGTTTTACGGCATATCAACCTCGGTGGGTCATTTAATGCCAACTAAGTTTTAGATTCGTAGTGGTAGTTTGGTAGAAAAACAAATGCATATATGCAGAGATGCTGATTGGTACGCGTCCTGCATCCCTGAGGCACAAAAATCTAAAAGGACACAGTAAAATCATATCCATGCATCCCAGTGTTTTTCTTTTTTCTTCCCTAACAATTTCAAGCTAACTGTAAATACAATTCAATAGTTTCTTAGAAATTAATTACACAGGATAGGTTACAAGGTAGGAGTTAGACGGCTTTAGTTGTTTCCCTAGATCATAAATAAAAACCCTACAATCTATTAAGAAACTTTAGTTGGGATCCATAAATTTTCCCGGGGACTCATTCATAGCAAATATGTGTGGCCCAGGATGCACTAAATCAAAAAGCTATCAGTATCACTGTATATGTATAGATTTTAACTATTGTTCACTTACTCATATTTTTTAGTACAATCCCACTTTTAGGAAGTGAAAAATCCTGAATGACCTTACAGTGGATAAAGTAGTCAAAAGTTAAAGATTGAGATAAAGACTAAAAAGACATTCTATTTTAAATCATTACAGCGTTGATTAAACATTTTGTTTATGATGATCAGAGACCAAAATTTACTTAGTTTACTTTTTGCTGGGTAGATGCATTGAGTTCTACAGGGTAACCACAAAGTCTTGAAACAGTTTTAGAATTGAACATTTAATAACTCACATTATACAGATAATAAAATCTTTTCATAAAAAACATAAAAATTCAACTCTTAAAAGGTTTAATATTAATGTATTTTTTTTTATTATTGCACTTCAACATGACTGCCATCTTTGTTGATACATTTTCAAACTGTAGCAAAACTTTATGGACACCCTGTACATATTTCAATATTGGTAAGACTCAAATTTGAATACTAAATCCAGATTAGAGAAAATTCACACTTTTAGTAGAAGAGGTGGATTTTTTCTTAGGTGCTTCCATATTTTTTTTACCAACAAAGCAATGTGAGGAAAATAACACTCAAAAACTTGTATAAAATTATTAACAAGATTCATAAGTAAAGTTGACGGGGTGGCATATTGTTGGTATCAACCAGGCAGCGAGGAAGTCCATCCTGTTTTCACTACTGCTAGGTCTTTGCAACAAAGCAAGGAGCTGATGGTAGGTGTAGCACTATCTCAGACGCTAAAACAATCTCCTTGGCTTAGCGCTGTCTGGCTGATACAGACTTTAGGCCACCCTGATGACTTTTTTTTTTTAGTTATTCCTTTTTTGGGGGAGGGAAACCTATGTTAGGAGCAGCGTTATATTCTGATAACCAATATTCAGACTTTTGAAAACTAGTCCTATTCGGCTTATGGTCAAGTTGCATTGAAAGCACCAGTTCCCGCTAGATCACCAAAGTTAACAAAAGGACTTGATTCGGCATTAAATGCCCTGAAAAGGGTTAATATGTTATAAAACAAAATGAACCAACCTAGTCCTATTCAAAATTCATGAAAAGGACACTAGAGGAAGTCTTGTATAGAATAGGTTCTGAAAACTCTAGTCACACTTTGCTTATGGTAAAGTCCCGTTGAAAGCACTGGTTCTTGCTAGATCACCAGAGTTAAGCAGCAATGAGTCTGTTGAATACTTATTATGGGTGACCATTTAAGAAACAGGTACTGTAAGAAACTGAACAATAAAATGACTTGATTCAGCATTAAATGCCTTGATAAGGGTCGATATGCCATAAAACAAAACCAACCGACCAATTTAATCCTATTCAAAATTACTTGATTTGGCATTAAATAACCGAAAAGGGTTGATATGCCATAAAACAAAATGGCCAACCAATCTAGTCCCATTTAAAATTCATGAAAAGGACACCAGAGGAAGTAATTATATAAGCATCTCCCTTGGTCAATAGAACTGCTGCTGCTGCTGCTGTGGTGTTGAGGAATTGATGACAATTCCCAGTACAAAATCTGACTCATTGGGTCACACTTTGCAAAGACAGCTGTTATTTTGACACAGACAAGTCAAAATAGTTGGCCAAGTAATCTTTACTATTGTGTGGTAGAGAAACATGTGAGACGAGACAGACATAACAAGTATTGACAAGAACAATATATTCACTTATTGTAGGGATGGTGAGGCACACGTGCGGTTCTCAGAGTCAAAGTCAGGTGCAGATCACTTTCAGAAGATTTCTGTGGAGTTATTTTTTATTCACTATGACCCGAAACATTTTATATATTTATAAACATGTATAAATGAAATCACACACACACACACGCTTTTCAGGAGGAATTTTACACGGAGAGAAGGGGAAAGAGAGTAGACTGATTTTCTACCAATTTTTTTTGTGAGAGAGAGAGAAAGAAAGAAATAGCTCGTGATACGTGAACAAATCATATATATATATATATATATATATATATATATATATATATATATATATATATATATAATTATTACATTATACACAAGTAAGTGAGTAAAGTCGTCGGGGTGGCCTAAAGTTGGTATCAGCCAGACAGTGAGGGAGTATCCCCTTTTTACTAGTGCTAGACCAAGGAGATTGATTTTTTTTTTTAGTGTCCGAGACGGAGCACCACACCTACGATCAGCTCCCCACTTTACCACACAAATCTGTGCTATTCATACGCTGAGTTGGAGAGGGCCAGTATCGAACCATGAGGTTCTCTACCGACTGAGCTAAACCGGCCCTATATATATATATATATATATATATATATATTATATATACACACACACACACACTTATAGGGACGCACGATGCATACCTGATGCATAAAAATCTAAAAGGATGCAGCAAGGTAGGAGTTAGACAGCTTTAGTTCTTTCCCCAGCCAGATCATAAATAAAAAACCCTACAATATATTAAGAAACTTTAATTGGGGCCCCTAAATTTTCCTGTTCCAGGACACACATAATCAAAAAGCTATCAACATCACACAACACACACACACATACATATATATATATATATATTATATATATATATATATATATATGTCTCGAGTTAAGAGATTTCAGTTGCATGTAAATTAATATGTTTAGTAAGGAGTTGAGTAATATGTTGGAGCATGATACGAAAATTTAAAAATTTCATTAATTTAAAATAATTAATTTTTAATTTGGGTGTTTGAACACACCATGGTACTTATAGTATTTGCATATTTCACAGTACTAATGCAGGGTTAAAAGCTTTACTGAAGTCAAAAAGATTATGTTACACATGTGTCCAAATAGGTGAAGGTGATATAAGTACAGAAACTCATTTCTCTAACATTGTAGTAAGGAGGGGGGAAGAGAGAGAGAGAGAAAGAGAGAGAGAGAGAGAGAGAGAGAGACAATAAGGGATTAATATCAACCTTGACCCATTGAGAAGCTCACTGAACATGTAGAGACTGAATAATCACCTATTAAACAATAATTAAGCTGGTTGGTAGAGGTAAAGAAAATATTTAGTGCAATCAAAAGTTTAGTAAATGAATGACTAAAATAGAAACAACGGAAAATTTAGAAAAAAAAAAAGAAAAAAAAAAAAAAAGAAAAAAAAAAAGCTATTTTAATGAGAGTAGAGCAGAAAGTAGAGAATTGAAAACTGAATTCAAATATGTACAAAATTATGAAAATGAATTCACCGAATATCGTCATTCCATCTAATTGAGGTTTATAAGAATAATAGGTAAGAACAAACATTTTTGGCAGAAAATTGATGCCTGGGGAAAATAAAACCTAAACTTGCGTAAAAATTAATTTTATAAAACGTTTGTGCCATTAATAAGAAAGATTGGAGAAAATTCTAATATTCTTTTAGTATAAACTAAAATGGAGATTAAAAAAAAAAAAAAAAAGAAATGTTAAAGATTATATGTAATGCAAAAAAAAAAAAAAAAAAAAAAAAAAAAATGTATTAATTGAATTAGTTAATTTTTACTGAGAGAAAAAAAAAGGCCCCCTATGTTAAACAGCTCACCAAAATTTAGTAAATAATTCTCATGAGGTTTTGATGAAGATTTAATTTGGATACAAATATGTGTTTGAAGCAGGAGTTACAGAATGTCAATTAAGAGGAATATTGACAGGGGCAAGTTGGAAATTTGTACATCAGGTTTATTTTGGGATCAAGAATTTAAAAAGAAAACGAAACAGAGAAAGAGAGAAACACTGTATTTACCTTGCTAGCGCAATCAAAACCAGTCCCAAGGTTTGCAAGAGTACGGAGTACAAGAGGATCATCGTTGCATTTTACCGCTGAAAATTTAAAAATAATTGATATAAATAACTTTGAAAAAAAGATTTAGGATTTCAGAAAGATCAAGATTCTTAACACAAAAAAAAATTAAAAATTAAATTACTAGACAATATAAAAAGTCAACTGGAATAGTTGCAATTTTAGCCAAAAAAATATATATAAGTAAAGTCGGTATCAGCCAATCAGCGAGGGAGTCTATCCCCTTTTCACTAGCGCTAGATGAAGGAGATTGTTTTTTTGAGTCTGAAGTGGAGTGCCACACATACCACCAGCTCCTGTACAGCACAGATACCTGCACTACTTATACGCTGAGTTGGCAAGGGCCAATATCGAACTAGAAACCTTGTGGTTTCCAGCCGAACGCTCTACCGACTGAGCTAACCCGGCCCTATATATATATATATATATATATATATATATATATATATATATATATATAAGTAAGAAAAATAGGTGGGAATCCGACAATTATGTTGAAAGATAAATGGAAAGAAAATGTTGTATGGATAAAAATTATTTATTGAAATGCTGACACGTGTTTCGACCAAGAGTTTTTCCTTGTATCCTATTTAGTATTTTGTATTTAAAATAATTCCATGGTAATGAAGTATCCATTTTTGGCCCTGAGAAGCCTGGTTAAACCCCCACCCACCCTTTAGTTGCTCTATCAACTGAGCTATGAACTATCATGTGTTTGCAAAAGCTCAAAATTGAACCTTTTAAATGCACACCTTGTCTGATTATTCGTAAGATATATTTATCCCATGTTAAAATTATTTCAACATTAGTTATTCATTCTAGCTCAGAATAAGTAAGAGGTAAGTTATGGTTGGCATTCAATGGCCTCCATATTTAAGGTAACCTAGCAACAATTAGTCATGGCATGTGAAATATTTCAGAAGTCAGAAGCCAAAAGATTATGAATAGCTTACTTGTAAGGTTAAATAATGAATCTAAGAAGAGAGGAAGGAAATTCTAGTCAAGAAAGCAAACTGATACTCTATATATTTGCAAATAGGTTGCACTTTTTTTTTTTAACCAAAAATTCCATGAAAATCAGTGGTGTAACCTATCCATTCAACATAAATGTAAAACAGCACTACTTTAAGTTTTAATTATCATTAAGTTGAAACGATCAATGATTGCAAAGAAGGTTTTGATAAAAAAAATTAAAAAATGGCTGAGAAAGATTAAAAAAAAAAAAAAAAAAAAAAAAAAAGATAGAATAAGAAAAACTCAGATCACAATGTAAATTATGAAATAAATTTAATTTTAAAAAAAATTTCTGTAAACTATCATGTATACCACATCCAATTTCAGATGAAAATTTCCAGAGAAAAAAAAAAAAAAAAAAAAAAAAATTCTATCCGAGATGAATAAAAGAGATGATAAAAAAATAAAAAATAGAGGTACTTTAGCATGGAGAAAAAAAGAAAAAAAAAAAATATGAAAGTATACATAGTAGTCTATGGTATAATAATACTGTATATACAAGGTGTGTCAAAAAAGTATCGAGATTTTTTGTACTTTTTGACACCTTCTGAAAATAAAAAAATAACATTCCATTTATTAATTTTTTTCAGAATACAAGGTGTCAAAAAAAGTACCAAGTTTAAAACTATATTTACCAAGATAGAAATGAAGAATGAATGGAACGTTATTTTTTTCAGAATACAAGGCATGTCAAAAAGTACAAAAAATCTTGATACTTTCTTGACACACCTTGTACTTCTGGATATGTTGCACTTTTTTTTTAACCAAAAATTCCAAAAATCAGTGGTGTGACATATCCAATCAACATAAATGTAAAACAGAATTACTTTAATTTTTATTCATCATTAAGTTGCAATGATCAACGATTGCAATGATGCAAAATGTTATACAATATGAATATGAAAAATTTTTAACATATGAGATGACCATTACGCTTTTTTACCCAGTCTCATTTATGATTATAGTACTAGTGAGTGAAGGAATAAAAAAGAAAAACACTGGGACGTATGGATATGATTTTACTGCGTCTTTTTAGATTTTTGTACATCAAGGACGCAGGACGCCTACTATCAGCATCTCTGATACTATATATACTTCTGGATAGGTTGCACTTTTTTTTTTTTTTTTTTTTTTTTTTTTTTTTTTTAACCAAAATTCTGCCAAAAATCAGTGGTGTGGACTATCCATTCAAAAGTAAAACAGCACTACTTTAATTTCTATTTATCATTAAGTTCCAGCGATTCAATCCTGATGAAGTTAAATAACTATGCTTATGCCTAAATGATTAAACATTTTTTTCTAAAGTCTTCTATACAGTTAATGATTTTTTTTATTAAGGAGTAGACTGTTAAGCTCCCCACCCCAGACACATTTAAGATTATAGTACTGTTTTGTTTTACGGCAACCCTTTTCAGATCATTCAATGCCAAATCAAGTCATCTTGATATGTAGTTACTTACAGTACCTGCTGTTGCTTAAATGGTCACCCATCTAAGTATTGAACAGGCTCATTGCTGCTTAACTTTTTATGATCTAGCTGGAACCGGTGCTTTCAATATGACTGTAAGCCCAATTATAGTACAAAGAAACACAAATCTATAAGTTTGCATTATGCATCACAAGTGTTCCAGATTTAATATTTGTAAGCAAAGTTTTAAAACAAAAAGGTGAATATTTGATAAGTTTTATATTAGAATAGGTTGTGTAACTAGCCAGATTATAATGCAACCTATCTGTGGGGAACTACAAATACCAACTTTGACAACCACAAATTAGGGGTGCGACCTATCTGCAAGTAAATACGGCAGTTAAAAATGGGACTGATTATTTTCAGCAGATATTTCAAGGAATATTTAGTTTTGTGCTAATTAAAATAAGTCATAGGATTGATTATTTACCATAAAATGGCTTGATCCTTCGAAGTTTGACGTTCCAGTTGCAATATTTCTCAATGACGTCGCCAATGTTACAAATAAAGAAGGCATCTTCACATGCCTAAAAAAAAGAAAGAAAAAGAAAAAGGATTTAATAAACAATACATGAAACAACTACATAACATTTGACTAATAGTATTTCCAGTCATAGTTTATATATGTTATCAAATTTAAAGTAAAAAAGTTACAATGATGTGGTGCTACTTATAAGATTTCAAAACATTTATGTAGAAAAATTGTTTAATGAATGTAAAAATTGACAAATATATATATAAAAGGGTTTTGTAATTTGCTTGGAGCATTGTGTTTTATATTGGTTTGTTGGTTGGTTTTGAAGGCTATCACAGTGCAAGTGTAAAGAAAAAGAAGGTAACTATGATGTTGTTTGTTAACCTGTCATTTATGTGATTTTCAAACATATATATATATATATATATATATATATATATATATATAAGTGAATAGTGCTAAATATCGTAGATAGAGCATTTATATCTAAGTTGGGATAATCTGAACATGATGTCAACATTGCTTGGTTAATGACAGTTTCTCACTCACTTATGCGATTTTCAAACCTATATATATATATATATAATTTATATTTTTTTGCTTGAAGGCAGTTACAATGCGTATATTGTATATCAACTTAAAGTTGAAACAGCTGTACGATGTTCTATGTAGGGCTCGATATTTGCAGAGTTCGCTTGTCATGATTATTTTCATTAATTATCTAATTTTATACAATATACGCATTGTAACTGCATTCAAAAAATATAAATAATAATATACTTTACTCAACAATGCTTCTAATGCAAATTATCTTAATCTCATATATATATATATATCTTTGAAAGGAAGGAAAAACTCAACACCGTTATTCCACAATAAATTTATTTCAACCAAAACTGGAGCCTTTAAGTTAAAAAAGATTATTATACATTGAGCTCTCTGTAGTGATTTAAAGATTCACTGGATTTTTATACATACTGGATCATACAATAATAATATAGTGTGTCTTAGATATCACATATAGAATCATCCCTTACTACCAAGTTTTGGATACCACGCACACACACACACACATATATATATATTTACATACATACATACATATATACACACACACACACCCACACGATTTACTTTGGCATTTAAGAGAAGACTTTTCAGAAATAAATGTTAAATATAATTTCCTATTTATCATATTTCATATCATAAGACAAAAAAAAAAAAAAATTAAAAATCTACTAGTTCTTAATTCAATGTATCTAGTAGGCTAATACTGACACAGTAGACTACCAGTAATATACCTAAACCAACACCATAACATTGTATTATTAAATTCAAATTGCGGAGGAGGGGGGCAATGATTTATACGCTATTAAATACGGTAGTTACTGTCATCTCCAATCCTGTTAGTAAATACTAACCTTTTATAAGTTTATTTAGTATAGAAATTCACTCATGTCAGTAACAAAATATTGAGTTACATATCATGGGTTAAATTCCATTTCACTTTTCAAGTGTCAGGAGTATTATATAGTCATTTTTTAATACCATCTTTTCTTTATTTCGATATATATCTCAGAGGATATATTCAACCCCACCATTTTATTTAGTACCAAGATTAATCAACAGATGGCAGAGTAGTTTAAAAATGAAAGGGAAAAAATGTGGAGTGAATGTTTTAGGAATGTTTTAGGATATTCAACAAAGCCCTCGTACAATTAGGATGTGACACAAGGTCAATTTCTTAAGTGGAGTTTAACAGGTTTGAATTCAGAGTTATCCTCCTAGACCGGTTACCTAGCCAAGGTTAAAGGATACTATCTAGGTATAGTTATTTACTGAGCTTAGCTTAGATGCAGCACAAGGCCAGAATGGGGCACCCAGTGAGAATCGAACTCACTACCAATAGCCTGCGAATCTACTTTGCTAACCATTACACCATGTGAGGCGCCCATATATTACCAAATCCTTCCGCATGAATAGGATGTGACACAAGGTCAATTTCTTAAGTGGAGTTTAACAGGTTTGAATTCAGAGTTTTCCTTCTCCTAGACTGGTTGCCTAACCAAGGTTAAAGAGTCCAGCCTGCACTTACTATTTACCCATAGCTGGAGGGAGTTGGATTTATACCTTTCCAAGGGTATTAGCACTATGTGAACTACAAACAGCCTTGTCCAGGATTCAAACTTGTCTCACATTGACCATTTCTTACAATGGGAACCATTACACCATGCACCTCCACCTATCAGCATATATGGTAGCCCTTAGTCGATAAAAATGTGTTGTTCGATGGTAACCATTATATCATGTGCCTCTAGATATAAAAACAACATTTTTCAATTGAAGTTTATTTTTCTTCTACCGTAAAAAGTGAAAGTGAGATGACTTAAATGAAAGCAGAATTCTTCCACTTTTGTCTATAATCAAATTTAGCATGTAGTGTTGGCCACAGGACATTGTGACTTGTATCATTGCATACTGACAAGGCACAAGAGTATTATGTCTGTCTAAAATAGTCATTTACAATGAATTGGTAATCTTACTGTTATGCTTTTATATACAAATAAAATACAAAGCACTGAATGAAAATGCAAGACAATATTGTTGGAAATTAACAAGGTTTCATTTCAACACAGGGTAGAGAAATGCTTCTACCCAATCAGTGTGACTTAAGAGCTCAAACTTGTATGACTAGCTAGCTCATGTACCAAACCATGTATGTGATGATGGAAGCCCATTTCTGGTCTTAGCTCCTACAATGCATCCGTCATGGGATGCAACTGTCCCCTACTGATCAAGGGAGTAATTCTAGAATTTCGTTAGGATGGAACCTAACACTTACTTTTTATATATGATAATTAACCTTCATAATTTTAGTTAAGGTGGATACTTTGCCTACTTAGGCTTTGGACATGTGTTCAAGAATGAGGTACAAGGGAAAAAAAAAGGGTACTTACAATTTTCTTGTGATCAGCAATTAGCTGGGCTACAAGCTTCTTTTGACAAGGATTGGACAACAGTTCTGGAGCTGCGGTGCTTATTTGGCGTCTCATGATTTCAGAGGAGCCTTCAAGCGGCATAGAGAGGAGTGATCAAGTGATAATACAAACAATCTGGAGAAAGAGAGAAAAGAAAGTTTTAATTCTCAGAAAAACTAGGAATTAACATATCAAAACATTACAATTAGCAATGAACAGTAGAGAGAAAACATTTGAAACTGATTTGTAAATGCCATAATCAAAGATATGATTTTTACAGTGCATTTGTTAAATGTACAAGTTACATTAAAAATGATCTTAAAAGTGAATAGGTTCAACCAGAGCGTCCGTATAAGGGTAACCATTACACCATGTATTTCTATACAAGTCTATACAATATAACATTGCTTAACCCCTGGGGGTCTCAGATATTTGTGCTTACTGAATTAAAAAAATCAAAGCATAAAACACATTGAAATTTTGCTTCATGGACAAGACATCCCATCTTTCCATTAAAAGAAAGACTTTTTGAATGGCTACTATTTTAAGCCTTTAGTTAGTACCCAACATTACCCCCAACCAGTGATGCTGATAGCTTTTGAATTTAGTGTATCCTGGGATGCATGGATTTGATTTGAATGAGTCCCTGGGAAATTTGATGGGTCCCAACTCAAGTTTCTTGATGAATTGCAGAGTTTTATCTATGAAAAACTAAAGCCGTCTAACCCCTACCTTGTACCCCATACAGTGTAATTAGTTTCCAAGAAAATATTGAAATGTATTTACAGTTAGCTGGAAATGGTGGGGAAGGAATAAAAAAAAAAACACTGGGATGCATGGACAAGATTTTTATGCGTCAGTGATGCAAGGACAAATACCTTTCAGCATCTCTGCCCAACAAAACCAAAATATCAAAAAGTTTAAACTAAAACGGTTTAGTCTCACACACCAAACTGCTTAATATTTTTCAAAAATTTTTTAAAAAGATTTTTAATTAGAAATTGTTTTCTCCAAAACATTTGGGATTTTGAAATAGCACTTTAATGAAGATTTATCATTTCAGCAGATGCAATATTTGATTTCATTATTAATCTTTTTACCCCTTAGCTCATCAAATCACAAAATTCATCTAGATACACATTTAACCTTGCCAGGGCAGAGACACCTTTGTAAGTTTTATAGTAAACTATCCATTTACAAAAGGAGTGGGAGGTGGTGAATAGTTCTATATTAAGCTATTTTATTATTAGTATATGATGACATCAGCCTGAAATATCAGTTTATAAAGAAAAAAATGATGCTTAGCACAAAATATCAAAGGTTTTAAAAAAAAGGACATTATCAACCATTTTTGGTTTTTAGGAATGTTAGATTTTTTAAACGATGTCTGTAGATGAACTTTGCTCAGTATTTTATAATATTGTAGTAAAATTGTTACAGGTTACAGCAAAAGTAAAAAGTTCATAATCTAAATAATACACTTGTTAATAAAAGGAAAAAAAAAGAAAAAGAAAAAGTCTAAACAATACCGGTTTCATTGAAGTAAAATTAAGTATAGATTAAGCTGAATAGGTTTACTTTCCATGTCCTATTTCACATGAACTGTTATAGAAAAGTACAGTTGGTTGATCAAGAACAAAATTATAACACATTTATTGGTTTAACATGTGGATACCAATTGTTCAGATAATACTTTCTCTACATACTATATTGATGTTTTGTTATATCCTATAACGGAGTGTGTGTGTGTGTGTTACTGAAACTACGTCACCACTAACATCACACTTCCCTTAGTTATTTACATCAAATTCGCAATGGTTATTAAATAATCACTATTTAATCTTAATTAGCATGTTATTTATTAACGAGTTCTATATCCAAGGTCTAGTTGTGATAGATTTGCCTCAAAACAGCCCATATCATTAATGTGTTTAAAATCCTGTGATCCTTATAAAAATAAAATCCTTATCGTTAAGAAATAAATGTTTACATAGTATGTGGTTTGAATAATTTGCATACTGGTTTTAACAAAACTGTGTTTAATAAATAATCACTTGGTTTTATTGATTTCTATTACTATTCTCAAACATTAAAATCAATCTTATGTATAATTTTATATTGAAATCAATTAGAATAAAAAAAAAATAGATGTAATCATTTTTGTATTCGTATTTAATTTCATTAGTCTTTCTAATTCAATATTGTATCTAAAACTTAAAAACTTGTGCCCAGAGGGTGCATTTTTGGGGGCTAGTATATATATAATTCTATATAAAGGAAAATTTTTTTTACTACATATTCAGATTTTTAAAGATACTTTTCACTCTGCCTAATGAAAGCCAAAAAGGAATGAAATGCAGGGTCGCCAAATCAGATCCATGCAATATATATATATATAATAAATATATAAAGGTTTTACTTATCTATTTATTAGGTGACAATGTAAAACCTTTATATATTTATCTTATTATATTATATAACAGCTCTATTTTACATTGAGCACTCTACCAATAATACTGCCTTTGGTACGCCATTCCAGCAAAAGCTGAAATAGTGACCATCTCACACTACAGTATATAAGTAAATAGTGCCCAATATTGTGGATAGAGCATTTAGATCTAAGTTAGGGTAGTGTGGACATGGAGTCAATGGGACTTGATTATTGACAGTTTCTTGCCTACGCGATTATTCAAACCAAGTGCATTTTGTTTGAACAACTGCGTAGGTGAGAAACTGTCATTGACTATGTCCATTCTACCCTAACTTTAATATATATATATATATATATATATATGTTAAAGAACTGATAAGTGTGCAGTAAAAATCCAATCCATATTGATCAATAAACTGATGGAAAGAATGAATGACAGATAAAAGGACAAGGACACTTTCAAAAAGAGTCAGCTGTGAAAACCACCTCCATAAATTTAAAAAAAAAAAAAAAAAAAAGCTAAAAGAAGACATGTCTGAAAGTTGATTGAAACAGAATGCCTCCCTTCCTATCGACACTTTTGTAGAGTTCTGACTCAGGCAAATCAAATCAGGATGTCCTCAGTTATTGAAAGAGAGAGAAAAAAAAGAGAAAAGCCCAACAAAAAAGCCAACAGCTGTGACAAGGTAAATATAGTTTAGAGAAAGATCCA
Organism: Doryteuthis pealeii; assembly: GCA_023376005.1. Classification (NCBI taxonomy): domain Eukaryota; kingdom Metazoa; phylum Mollusca; class Cephalopoda; order Myopsida; family Loliginidae; genus Doryteuthis; species Doryteuthis pealeii. Next base: position 15,161,962 of record CM042149.1, read on the forward strand.
CTGAGTGACAATCATATTGTGATGACATGTGAAACACCAGGGAATCTGTTAGGTCCAACTTGGCAATAAGCTTCAACCCCCCACCCAACCACACCACCACCATTCTATGATGCTTACCCAAATCTCTCAACAGTTCAACTGCAGACTGCCCTGCCAACTGGGGCAGTAGAATACACTGACTGCACCTCTGCAAGGGGTAAGCCCCCCCCCCCACCATGGGGCTCAGCTGTTGGCCGTGTATAGTAGGGTAGGTCGATTTTTCACTTTTTTAAAATATCAAATTGTCCATCTATTCAAAAGTTGTGTAAGTATACTGAATACGATACCAAAAATGAGATCTTTTATTTACACCATTGTTTGAGGAAATAGCATCAAAGATCGTCTACTAAAATGCACTAAAATCCTCATTTTCACAAAATTTGCCTTTAGAAAATGAGGATTTTTAGTGCATTTTAGTAGACGATCTTTGATGCTATTTCCTAAAACAATGGTGCAAGTAAAAGATCTCATTTTTGGTATCAGTATTCAGTATACTAACATAGAACTTTCGCATAGATGGATAATTTAATATTTTTAAAAAGTGAAAAAAAATCAATCTACCCTAATAGGTAGCGACCTGTGATGCTTAAGGACAACATCCTGGTAGCTGAGCAGTCCATGATATGCAACACTCCACTTTAGCCTTAACTTGAGAGGCCCCCTCCCATCAATCAGCTGGTCACATCAAACCCTAGCACCTATATAATTGTCCCAACCCTATTTCCCTTATGGCAAACCCTAAACCCTTTTTATCATATATGTGCTAGAACGCAGTGGCTGAGGGTTTTAGTGTCCTGGGTATGACATTAAACTGCATCTAATAGTAAAGTTTTCCTTTTGGAGCTTTGGGGACTGTGGAGTACCCCTTCATTACCATTACTCCTAGGTCAACTCTGACCTGGATTGGTAGTACCTGTTAGTACTACTACTTTGAGTGGATCTTATTATTCATAAGAATTAGTTTTTTTTTCTTTCTGGCCTGCAAAGTATGGTTTTCAGCTTTCATGCCTGGTTGGTGAAGAGAACATGTGACACCTGTGCATCTGATAGTTAAAGGGTTTAAAATACATAGCAAGTTTGATTCTCACTGGGTGCCCTAATGTTAAGCATAGAAAATTACTACTTTAATGACTTCCCAATGTGTTTCTATATGGGAAAAAATTGTAAACATATATATATATATATATATATATATATATATATATATATATATATATATATACCTCCCATATGGGTAAGCTAGTAAGATACTGGATGTTTATACTGTACAGGGGATCATATCAGAGTAAGAAATTTGAAAAAATGCACAGATGTTAAATAATAGAGTTTTATGAGCTTATATTGCAATATTTCAATCTGTTTGGATCATCATCAGAGCATGTCTATTATAAAAGGAGCAAAGAAGATGTGTATTTTTTTTGCCAACTCGACATATACAAAATAAAGTTCTAGGTTTAGTCTAGCATTATACTTCCCTGGTAAATCAAACTACACATTAACAAATTAGATTAAATAAGAAAATTTGGTTGGCATAGCTCTAGCCATTTTTGATTTATGTGATAACTGATTAAAAATATGGTGGATTATAGTAATGTCTTAATGTTTATAATTTTCATCTGCATATTGTATTAACCTCTTAGAAGAAATTATAAGTGTGACATAATTGATAGGCAGCCTATAAATTATGTATGGTAGTGTAAAAATTGAAAATAACAGTAATTTCTGAATCATAGGAAAATACAGTATATATATTTACCAACCCCTCTGCACGAGCAGGATGTGACACAAGGTCAATTTCTTAAGCGGAGTTTAACAGGTTTGAATTCAGAGTTTTCCTTCTCCTAGTCTGGTTACCTAGCCATGGTTAAAGAGTCCAGTCTGCCCTGCTATTTACCCATAGCTGGAGGGAGAATTGGATTCATACCTTTCCCAAGGGTATTAGCGCCATGTGAAATTCCAACAGCTTCGTCCAGGAATTGAACTCGCGTTGACGAGTCCATTTCCTACAACTCTAACCATTAGACCACGCGCCTCCAGGAAAATACAGTATAAGTGATTGACAGAACTTAACCTTTTACTGACCTTGGCTCTCATTGGCCAGAACTAAATGTAAGAATAGAAAAATTGTTAGAAAGTTAATTATGGCTGGATGATGGAACGGAGAAGATACAAATGGTGGTCTGTCCTGTTTGATGGTCATTTCTTCACATTGTGCAGCAATGAGCACAGACAAGAAATCCCAATATAAAATCCCAAGAGAGAAGATTGTAAAGAATGGGGAGAAGTGCTGATTTCCAGATCCATATAGAGAAGAGACAACATAGTATATACAACATACTTCTTAGGGGCAATGTAACATAAGTTTATAGTAAAACTTTAAAAAATAAAAATATTGTTTTTAAATCTTTTTAAATTGTTTTTGTTGGAATATTCTGATATATAAGGTGTGCTGAAGTCCACCACTTGAACGTACAGACTGTGTGGACATGTGGGTTAAAGCCAGCCAATCAAAAATCTCAAATACGTGGTTAGTTAACTATTTAATCACTGATCTTGAAAGTTGTTCATTTGCATGTATTCGACATTGATGAATGGACCTGCAGCGAAGGACTTTGTTCAACGCAAGGATTTTACCCAACACTAACGGGACTCCGAGGAACAACCAAAGGATTTTACCCAACACTAAGGGACACCGAGGAACAACCAAAGGATTTTTCACTAAAGATCAGTCTCTGCTTAACACAAGCGATCTCCACTATAAAGCGATCTCACTTGAAGCCTAAAAATGGCCACAAAAGTCGTAACAAGTAAAGAATTTTTTTAAGTGCACTGCAAATCTTGGAGTAGGCATAATTGATGTTGGATTTTCAGATAATTAAAAGAAATCAGAAGGATTTAAAGGTGGAAGAGAAATTTGTTTCCAGATCTTTAAATATCACTTTAGATAATTCAAGAGTTTATTATATAGAATGGCACAAGAACAAGTTTTTAAGTAGAAAATGGAAGAAAAAAAAAAAAAAAAAAAAAAAAAAAAACTACCTTAGATTTTCCCACTCCCCACAAGAAAAAAAAAAAAAAAAAAAAAAGAAAAAGAGAATGAAATACCAAATTCACACTCCTTATATGTAATTATCCCCCCCCCCTAGGGTGAATCAGTTTTGAGCTAAATGAAAAAAAAGCAAAGGAGTGGTGTTAGAGGAAATAGTTGAAGGATCTCAATGGAAGAAACAAAGAAAGTTCCCAAGTTTTTCTTAATCCTTGTTCGATACGGGATAACAATAGTTTAAAAGGAGGTCAGCGGAAATTAGGGACCCGAATAAGGTAAAGGGGTGGGTTTGGAATTACAAATATTCACCAGAAGTGACTTGTTTGATTTTGACTAATACAAACAATACATTAAAAAAAAAAAAAAGTAAGTTTTTAATTTGATGTTTAAGAAATACTAAACAGTAGGACATGTTGGTTTAGTACATTTCAAAATATCAGCATTACTGATATATCATTCCATAAAGAAGATGTTCCTGTAATATTATTTTATACTATGGATATACAACAGTATGGTCATTCAATTATTAAAACATTTGATATGTTTACTTAAGAGCTATTGCGAAATAGTTCAATACTTCAGGATTTGGAGGCGTGTGGTGTAATGGTTAGAGTCGTAGGAAATGGACTCGTCAACCAGAGTTCAAATCCTGGATGAAGCTACAGTTCACACAACGCTGATATCCTTACTAATACAGCTTGGATCTGTGCGGTTAAATGGGGAGCTGATGAAAGGTATGGCACTGCCTAAAGTGCCCAAACAATCTCTCTGGTTTAGCGCTAGTGAAAAGCAAATAGACTTCCTCTAGACTACCTTGCTGTCTGGCTGATACTGACAATAGGCCACTTCGCTGTCTTTAATTTTTTTACTTTTTATTATTGTATAAAAAAAAATATATATATATTCATCAAGGTAAAGATTAATAACTATTATCATGTTGCCATTTGCAAAAGCTGCTAACCATGGGTGTGCTCTATTTATACCTCTTTGTCAGGGCTCATTCAGGATATGACTAGTTCAGTATAATGATATGTAGGGGGGTGGAAGAAGAAAAGAATTAGGACAATTTAGTGGGAGGAGTGGACTTGTACACCAAGTTGCATTATATATATATATATATATATATATATATATATGTTCCATTCATTAATTTTTTTCAGAATACAAGGTATGTCAAAGTACCAAGTTTAAAGCTGTATTTACCAAGATAGAAATGAAGAATGAATGGATTGTTATTTTTTTTCAGAATACAAGATGTGTCAAAAAGTACAAAAAATCTTGATACTTTTTTGACATACATACATATATACATGTGTGTGTGTGTGTGTGTGTGTGTGTTTTTTACATACAAACAGATCACAATATTTGATTGTACTAAAACTTCAAATTATCTGTGTTACTTATTACCAATTTTTTTTTTTATTTGTCCCAAGAAGAATTAAATTTCTTACCTGGCCAATAGGAACACCTGCTCTTAGCCGATGCTAGCTGGGGTCCCAAGGTGGTTCCGCGTTAAAATCGAATTTTCTCTTGAAACGGCAGAAGCCCTCAGGGCTTTCTATATAAAAGAGACCAGAACAGCCGCCCTGTAAAAAATAAAAAGATGAAGAAATAAATAAACAGTTATCACAAATGCCAATATAGAGGGAAAAAAATGTTATAAGAGTATTTTAACTTTTAGTTTTCAAAGTTTGATGTTGAAAAAAGAATGCAGAACACAATAGCAAGGTATCTATGAATCAATAATAGGAAAAAATTCAATTGATAATATGAAAATTAAATGCAGTTCTATGAAGCTTTAAAAGAGAAGGTGAAGTCATATTCAAAAGGAGAGTATTTTCTTTCTGTTCAACCATACATTCTGTTAGTGAAATAGATCACTAATTAGGACTGAGCCTATTTTAGTAGAGTCCACCCTGAACCAGAGTTTAACTGGTTTGAATTCAGAGTTTTCCTTCCCCCTAGACTGGTTGCCTAACTAAGATTAAAGAGCCCAGTCTGCCATACTATTTACCCATAGCTGGAGAGAGAGAGAGAGAGAGAGAGAGAGAGAGAGTAGTTGGATTCATAAAGGTTACACTTAATTTAATCATTAATTGGTTCATTAAAGAATGTAAAAGACTCAGAATTACTTCAAGTCTATACTTTCTTATTTGAAAAGTAGGTTTAATTCTAAGAGAAAGAGGCAGAGAGATTTTAGTAATTTATTTTTTCAAGATCTAACTTGTACTATTAATAAATAAACCAAAAGACTTTTTACATAAGATCTATTCCACAGTAGAAATGAGAATAAAAAAAAATTTCTTTTAAAAGTCTGTGGAGTGACCTATTGTTAATATCAACTGAACTGCAAGGGAGTCTATTCCTTTTTCACTAGCACAAGACCCTCCCAAGTCAAAACACACCCACTAAAAGAATCATAGCTATATATGATCAAGGAATTCCAGGATAGATAAGTTACAATCATGTTTTTGCTCTGTCTGAAGATGATGTGACTTGCAGTTGAAATGAATTATTACATGAACCAAATTCAAAGTTTTTTTCTTCGTTTATTCAATAATATATACATAATTTTTAGAAATTACTTAGAAATTTGTAATTTGTTGCATTAATATTAATCTTTGGCCAAAATTTTATGCAGAAAACAAAGCTTTTTTGCAATATATTAACAACCTGATCTCACAACTAAGTAATGGGAAATTCCGTTATGGTAACACGAGTAACATTTGTTGTTTATTAATACTTAACAGAATTTCTCATTACTGTGTAATGAGATCAAGTTGTGTGACCTCATATATAAATCACATTATGTTTATATATAAGTAGATGAAAGATAAAATTAGATTATAGTGATGTAAATCATTCTGCCTGATTTAAGCAGTAGTTAAAAAAAAAAAGGGAAAAATTCATTTTTTTTTAATTTAAAATAAAATAGGGCTGGTTTAGCTCAATCGGTAGAGCGTCCGACTAGGAACCACAAGGTTCTGGTTCGATACTGGTTGTCGCCATCTCAGCGTATGAGTAGCACAGGGATCTCTGTGGTAAAGTGAGAAGCTGATGCTAAGTATGGCGCTCCACCTCAAATGCCAAAACAATGTCCTTGGTCTAGCACTAATGAAAAGGGGATAGACTCACTTGCTGTCAGGCTGATACCGACTTTAGGCCACCCCAATGACTTACTACTACTTTATATTCTATAGAATTAAAGAGTTTTTGACCTCTTTTAAGAAAAAAAAAAATCTAATTTATTTCTTATGTTTACTTAAGATCTATTAAAAAGTTGATGGATAGGAAAGTAATAAAATGTGTAATGTTCCTCATAAAAAAAAGAAAGAAAACAATTCTTAATCAAAGATCAACACCTATTCAGGCTTCTCTCAGACAAATTTTATATAAGAAAAAGGTGAACGACCTAGACCAGTAGTTAAAATAAACAGGATATAAGTTATAGATAACTAAAAAGAAACAGGTCTATTTCTAAAATTTGTTTTTAATAAGAGCTGAAGCCATCCTTTTGACTGTTAAACTATAAAAATTAACGGAATATATACTTGACTAAGCAATTGATATGCAGCATTAATATTCAAGAAAAAAAAAAAAAAAAAAAGAGAAGAGCTACATACATACATACATACATATATATATATATATATATATAATTGGTAAAAAAAAAGCTTACAAATTGGTAATTTTTCGGTCATTGATCTATTTTTACTAACAAGTATCAGTGTATACCTATGAGTATCATCAAACTGATGACTTTTGGAAATGGTAAACAGAAAATTCATGAGGCTTTATATACAATTTTTCTGGAAAGTCCTGAAAGGTTTCGATTAGTTCTCATCTTTGGCGGGGGGGGAATGTTTATGACTAGGAATTAGTTTACCACACACACACACACACACACATACTCAGGGATAGGTTGCACTTTTTTTTTAAAGCTAAAAATTCCAAAATCAGTGATCCAACCTATTCATTCAACATAAATTTAAACCATCATCACTGCTTTCATTTTTGTTCATTATTAAGTTGCAACGATTAGTAATTGCAATGGTGTGAAATACCTACAATATGAATACGAAAGAATTTTTGTGTTGAATGTGATTTTTTTTTTAATCATCCAAATTCTCAATATAACATACAGAACTAGTTATTTTTTCCCGCCTTCCTAAATACAAAGTATCAATATCATCCGACTATTCTTTCCACAAGTTCATAGGTTATACTAAACTAAAAGTCAAGGTGAATTTTTAATACCTGCCATTTTGTTTTTGTTGTCATTAATAGGCTTTTAAATAGGGTGAATACTCTGAATGTTTCTACTTACAGGAAGTAGAATTATCACAAGCTGCCAGTTTATCATGTGAACTACTTTAATGTTGGCTGAGCATTAAACAAAACCTTCCCCTCCCCCTCAAAAACAACATTTTCTAATATGGTAGCATTGAAGTACGAGGGTGAGTCAAAAAGTAATGCCATTTTCTTTATTTCTTGTGAAGTTTAAAAAAAAACAAAAAAAAAACAACAAA